>OX387640.1:2465000-3065000 GCA_947568825.1 Sphinx pinastri | reverse complement strand
CGTATAGTGAGTAACTATAGTAAGTGTATTCGAATATTATAGTATCTAGTGTAGTCTTTTCGTTAGTATACTTGTGGATTTGTACTAATAAAATCTTAATCGGTGCTTTTATCGCAATACCGGCGTTTAATTGTTTATACCGAATCCCAGCACGTAACATTTGGTGTCAGAAGTGCGATAAACAATGCCGGTATTACCAAAGGAGGACGAAGGTGCTAGTATCCGCACTCGAAGTCAGCGCCAGCAAGAGATGGACCGGGGCCGTTTCGAGGATTCCCCAGCGCAGGTAGTTGCACAACCGACAAGGCAGCCTACCCCTGGACCATCTGGAGCTTCTCCGGCGTTGGCACTTACGGACCTTAAGGGGATTATAGCAATGCTGCAGGAACAGGCTCGCCGTCAGGAGGAGCAGTTAGCTCGACACCAAGAAGAGCAGGCTCGTCTGCTAAAAGAGCAGGCTGCTCGGCAAGAAGAGCAGGCTGCTCGTCGCCAAGAAGAACAGACCGTTCTGATGAAAGACCTGAGGGCTGCGATCGGCCAGGAACTCAAAGCAGTAAAGGATCATGTCGATCGACATGAAAAGCGTATCTCGGAGGCTGAAACTCAGATTGTCGATGTCAAGAAAATGGTGGAAACACGCGGTAGCGCAGCCATAGCTATAGCGCCTTCAGGAGCACGGGGATTTAAGGTGCCACCATTTGGCGGAACATCTTCGTGGTCGGCCTACAAGATGCCATTTGAAGCCATCATGCAGGCACGTTACGTATAGAGGTGTATTTTGAAATTTTAATGTGTGTACTGTGAAACAAACAAACAAACTCTTCAGCTTTATATATTAGTATAGATAATAAAAAGGGACCGATATAATAGTTTGGTCCAGTTTCCGCTTGAATATAGTTGTGTTTAAACTATTGTTGTATTCAGAATTTCGTTTAAAGTAATTTTATGACGACAACTCAATTTTCGATTTTTCTGAATTGTGTCGTTTTCGTTCTAAAGGTGCGAAATATAATACTATCGGTAATATGTTATTTTAAAGCTCCTTTGTTGGCAAGACCTTTTTAGTGTGTGCGTTCTATTTATGTTTATTAAAACAAGTGATGGTTCTTGTGTAGGCTTTGTCAGTTGTTGATGTTACAGATTTACAGAAGTATATTTTTGCTACATAAACCTGCGTTTCAATTAAGATTACATCAACGGTTAAAATATGGACAGGTCTGCCTGGAAATGTTTAGGGGAGGCCAATGTTCAGCAGGACATCATGTGGCTGATGATGAGAGATGAACATTTTTTTTTGTTAGCATCTATCTGAGATAGATTATCCATCTTTCCATACGTCCTTTGTTATACTTAGATACATAGTATAAAACAAATTCGCCCGCCGCCTCTCTATGGGATAAACTGAAAAACTACTTAACGGATTTCGATGAAATTTAGTACGGAGATAGTTTGAGATGCCGGGAGGGATATTGGCTACTTTATATCCCGGGAAAATATAAAGCGGGACTTTTATCCTGGAAAAGCTTTTCACACGTGCGTAGCAAAAACTATTATATTATAAATGGGTCAGTAACTCTGTCTGCCTGTCTGTCTGTTATGCTTTCACAGCTGGGTCACTGAACCCATTTCGGTGATATTAGGTAATGGCATAGTTCGAAATCGTGGGAGGGATATAGGCTTTCTAATTCGGGAAAATATGTAGCCAGACCTTTATCTCTGTAAAATTATTAAAAGCCAAATTGCTAAAGGTAGTATATAGGCTACTTACGAGGCAATCCTCCACCGCATCCTTTCCCGGATCCTTTACCGCATCCGCCTCCGGATACGCCACTGGATTCAACACCTATGAAAAATAAATAATAGAATAAAAATCACAGTCATTCTTGGCTCAGCAATAATTGATATTGAAACTCAACTAATGAAGTAAGATGAAGTGTTTACACTTACCAGAGCCCCATGGTGCAGCAGATACATCTGTAAATATAACTATATTGAGTATTTAAAATTGACTGGAAGCTTACGTTACGTATAGAGGTTTATTTTGAAATTTTAATGTGTGTACTGTCAGTACAAAATAGTAAAGTAGTGTAACCGAATACAGCCCGGTTCCTAACATGGCCCAGCGACCTTTTTTCCGGTATTCTTTTGTGTTATTATGCAAAAACATGCTATGATTTTGTTATTATTAAAATGTTATAACATGTGATATATTGCAATTTAAATAAAAGTATTTCTTTGTATTTTTTTCATGAAAGGATTTTAAAATTATATGGACCTCCAATGGTTCCGTTACCTAATATGAAATAATTTAATTTTTTAAACAGTTATAGGGTAGTCTCACATTATTTTAAAACTTTAAAACAAACTTTGTATTTTACGACATTGCAAAGTGACGCCACTGCACATGTTGGTAAGTGGAATAGATGGATCCAGAACATGGAATGATGGCGAGCCTATCGCCTTATCGAGAACAAATTCCAGACTCCGGGCTGATACTTAGTAGAAAAAAACCCAATATCAAAAGTGATATCGAGCAAAGGCCCAACCCGGGGATCGAACCCGAGACCTCAGCATTGCATTCGTACCGTAATACAACTACGCCACTTAGGCAGTCCAAAACCTTTAAATATAATAAAAAGGGACCGATATAATAGTTTGGTCCTGTTTCCGCTTGAATACAGTTGTGTTTAAACTATTGTTGTATTCAGAATTTCGTTTAAAGTAATTTTACGACGACAACTCAATTTTAAATTTTTCTGAATTGTGTCGTTTTCGTTCTAAAGGTGCGAAATATAATACTATCGGTAATATGTTATTTTAAAGCTCCTTTGTTGGCAAGACCTTTTTAGTGTGTGCGTTCTATTTATGTTTATTAAAACAAGTGATGGTTCTTGTGTAGGCTTTGTCAGTTGTTGATGTTACAGATTTACAGAAGTATATTTTTGCTACATAAACCTGCGTTTCAATTAAGATTACATCAACGGTTAAAATATTGACAGGTCTGCCTGGAAATGTTTAGGGGAGGCCAATGTTCAGCAGGACATCATGTGGCTGATGATGAGAGATGAACAATTTTTTTTGTTAGCATCTATCTGAGATAGATTATCCATCTTTCCATACGTCCTTTGTTATACTTAGATACATAGTATAAAACAAATTCGCCCGCCGCCTCTCTATGGGATAAACTGAAAAACTACTTAACGGATTTCGATGAAATTTAGTACGGAGATAGATTGAGATGCCGGGAGGGATATTGGCTACTTTACATCCCGGGAAAATATAAAGCGGGACTTTTATCCTGGAAAAGCTTTTCACACGTGCGTAGCAAAAACTATTATATTATTAATGCGCAAGTAACTCTGTCTGCCTGTCTGTCTGTTACGCTTTCACAGCTGGGTCACTGAACCCATTTCGGTGACATGAGGTATTGGCATAGTTCAAGATCCTGGGAGGGATATAGGCTTTCTAATTCGGGAAAATATGTAGCCAGATTTTTATCTTGAAAAATTATTAAAAGCCAAATTGCTAAAGGTAGTATGTAGGCTACTTACGAGGCGATCCTCCACCGCATCCTTCCCCGGATCCTTCACCGCATCCGCGTCCGGATCTGCCACTGGATCTAGCAGCTATGTAAAATAAATAATAGAATAAAAATCACAGTCATTCTTGGCTCAACAATAATTGATATTGAAACTCAACTAATGGAGTAAGATTAAGTGTTTACACTTACCAGAGCCCCATGGTGCAGCAGATACACCCGTAAATATAACTATATTGAGTATTTAAAATTGACTGCAAGCTTACGTTACGTATAGAGGTGTATTTTGAAATTTTAATGTGTGTACTGTGAGTACAAAATACTAAAGTAGTGTAACCGAATACAGCCCGGTTCCTAACATGGCCCAGCGACCTTTTTTCCGGTATTATTTTGTGTTAATATGCAAAAACATGCTATGATTTTGTTATTATTAAAATGTTATAACATGTGATATGTTGCAATTTAAATAAAGGCATTTCTTTGTATTTTTTTCATGAAAGGATTTTAAAATTATCTGGACCTCCAACGGTTCCGTTACCTTATATGAAATAATTTAATTTTTTAAACAGTTATAGGGTAGACTCACATTATTTTAATACTTTAAAACAAACTTTGTATTATACGACATTGCAAAGTGACGCCACTGCACATGTTGGCAAGTGGAATAGGAACCAGAACATGGAATGATGGCGAGCCTATCACCTTATCAAGAACAAATTCCAGACTCCGGGCTGATACTTAGTAGAAAAAAACCCAATATCAAAAGTGATATCGGGCAAAGGCCCAACCCGGGGATCGAACCTGAGACCTCAGCATTGCATTCGTACCGTAATACAACAACGCCACTTAGGCAGTCCAAAACCTTTAAATATAATAAAAAGGGACCGATATAATAGTTTGGTCCTGTTTCCGCTTGAATATAGTTGTGTTTAAACTATTGTTGTATTCAGAATTTCGTTTAAAGTAATTTTACGACGACAACTCAATTTTCAATTTTTCTGAATTGTGTCGTTTTCGTTCTAAAGGTGCGAAATATAATACTATCGGTAATATGTTATTTTAAAGCTCCTTTGTTGGCAAGACTTTTTTAGTGTGTGCGTTCTATTTATGTTTATTAAAACAAGTGATGGTTCTTGTGTAGGCTTTGTCAGTTGTTGATGTTACAGATTTACAGAAGTATATTTTTGCTACATAAACCTGCGTTTCAATTAAGATTACATCAACGGTTAAAATATGGACAGGTCTGCCTGAAAATGTTTAGGGGAGGCCAATGTTCAGCAGGACATCATGTGGCTGATGATGAGAGATGAACAATTTTTTTTGTTAGCATCTATCTGAGATAGATTATCCATCTTTCCATACGTCCTTTGTTATACTTAGATACATAGTATAAAACAAATTCGCCCGCCGCCTCTCTATGGGATAAACTGAAAAACTACTTAACGGATTTCGATGAAATTTAGTACGGAGATAATTTGAGATGCCGGGAGGGATATTGGCTACTTTATATCCCGGGAAAATATAAAGCGGGACTTTTATCCCGGAAAAGCTTTTCACACGTGCGTAGCAAAAACTATTATATTATTAATGCGCAAGTAACTCTGTCTGCCTGTCTGTCTGTTACGCTTGCACAGCTGGGTCACTGAACCCATTTCGGTGACATGAGGTATTGGCATAGTTCGAGATCCTCGGAGGGATATAGGCTTTCTAATTCGGGAAAATATGTAGCCAGATTTTTATCTTGAAAAATTATTAAAAGCCAAATTGCTAAAGGTAGTATATAGGCTACTTACGGGGCGATCTTCCACCGCATCCTTCCCCGGATCGTTCACCGCATCCGCGTCCGGATCTGCCACTGGATCTAGCAGCTATGAAAAATAAATAATAGAATAAAAATCACAGTCATTCTTGGCTCAACAATAATTGATATTGAAACTCAACTAATGGAGTAAGATTAAGTGTTTACACTTACCAGAGCCCCATGGTGCAGCAGATACACCCGTAAATATAACTATATTGAGTATTTAAAATTGACTGCAAGCTTACGTTACGTATAGAGGTGTATTTTGAAATTTTAATGTGTGTACTGTGAGTACAAAATACTAAAGTAGTGTAACCGAATACAGCCCGGTTCCTAACATGGCCCAGCGACCTTTTTTCCGGTATTATTTTGTGTTAATATGCAAAAACATGCTATGATTTTGTTATTATTAAAATGTTATAACATGTGATATGTTGCAATTTAAATAAAGGTAGTTCTTTGTATTTTTTTCATGAAAGGATTTTAAAATTATCTGGACCTCCAACGGTTCCGTTACCTTATATGAAATAATTTAATTTTTCAAACAGTTATAGGGTAGTCTCACATTATTTTAATACTTTAAAACAAACTTTGTATTCTACGACATTGCAAAGTGACGCCACTGCACATGTTGGCAAGTGGAATAGGATCCAGAACATGGAATGATGGCGAGCCTATCACCTTATCAAGAACAAATTCCAGACTCCGGGCTGACACTTAGTAGAAAAACCCAATACCACTGTGCCCAACCCGGGGATCGAACCCGAGACCTCAGCATTGCATTCGTACCGTAATACAACTACGCCACTTAGGCAGTCCAAAACCTTTCTACTAAGACAATCTGTATAACAATCTGGGGCAGCGCAGCAAAAACGTCTCTATTGGATGTGGAAAGAGCACAAAGGTCTGTGTTAAAAACAATGCTAAAATTGCCTTTCAAACACCCCACTTTTGACCTTTACAAACAAGCGCAAATCCTCACAGTTCGACAACTTTTCATCCTCAGACTAACTCTATCCACACACAAAAAACTTATTGGCACTGACACATACAAAACTATGCTCAAAGATAGGGTTTATAAACTCTCGCTACCACACATTCACACATCCTTCGCTCGCAGATTCGGCTATTTCATAAGAGCGCATACTTATAACAAGGTAGTCAAATTATGCGACATCAAACACTGTTCTGCACGTGAAGCCAAAAAGAAACTCATCGACTGGCTAATTACACTGGACTACGATGACACTGAATCCGTTCTGGGGTAAAAAGAGAATAGATTCTTCTTAAAAATTATTTTTAGTTTGAGATTTGTATATTTTTATTTGTTATGAGAATAATTAATGTTATATAATTTTAAAACGTTCAATTTTATGATTTAGTTGTAAATTTTTATTTTATTTTCTGTGCTACTGTTTGCCTAACTCACGATACCTCACACTATCGGTACCCCAAGATACAGGCATGGCCTAGTTTGGGGACCTCTGTCAATTTTGTAAAGGTTAATTTCAGATATGCCAATTGTTCTTTATGTACTTAATGCCTGTTTTGTAATTATCTGTGTTTTTGTTGCAATAAAGATACTTATTATTATTATTAAATTAAAGAAGAATATATACCAGTATGCTAGATTACTCACCAGACGATGCTACAACCGAATCTCCAACTATAAAAAAGAAATAATAGAATAAAAACATGTATGTACCTAATTACAATATTTTTTTACTCAGCTCTAACTCGGAGTTGGAATACGGGTGGATCTTTGAGATGGGGCAGCAAGGGCAACTACCTCAACTGTAGCTACAAAAAACTGTCTTAGAGACTGTCTTTTATTTTTGGAGACATTAAAATCTGCAGTTTTTGAAAAAAAAATTGTCAGCGTGAGAATTAGTAATTTATGCAAAATCGTTTTTTGATGCCAAAAGATCCTGTTGTTTATAAGGATCAAAAGACTCTACAAGACCATGAGAAGATTGAGTACTTTTAAGGTCTGAAATAGAGTCTTGTAATCTTTATATGCAACAGGATCGATTGGATTTTTTTGTGCACATCGCCCATTTTTTGCAAAATGCAAGTTTTCGTACGCTGTACAGTCTCCTAAGAAAGTTTTCCTGTAGCTACATCATTTAAAACAGCTTCCTTTGCTGCCCCATCTTTAAAATCCACCCTGTTTATTAGTATATTGGACTACGTACTTGGCAATCCTATACCCGATCCTCCAAGTATAAAAAAGAAATAATAGAATGAACAACAGTTGCTGAAGAGTAAATCGCACATTTAGAACGAAAACGACACAATTCAAAAAAATCGAAAATTGAGTTATCGTCTTAAAATGACTTAAAACTGGTCATTTCTTTATAAAAATGTAATTTAAAGGGACCGATATAATAGTTTGGTCCTGTTTCCGCTTGAATATAGTTGTGTTTAAACTATTGTTGTATTCAGAATTTCGTTTAAAGTAAGTTTATGACGACAACTCAATTTTCAATTTTTTTTAATTGTGTCGTTTTCGTTTTAAAGGTACGAAATATAATACTATCGGTAATATGTTATTTTAAAGCTCCTTTGTTGGCAAGACCTTTTTAGTGTGTGCGTTCTATTTATGTTTATTAAAACAAGTGATGGTTCTTGTGTAGGCTTTGTCAGTTGCTGATGTTACAGATTTACAGAAGTATATTTTTGCTACATAAACCTGCGTTTCAATTAAGATTACATCAACAGTTAAAATATTGACAGGTCTGCCTGGAAATGTTTAGGGGAGGCCAATGTTCAGCAGGACATCATGTGGCTGATGATGAGAGATGAACAATTTTTTTTTGTAAGCATCTATCTGAGATAGATTATCCATCTTTCCATACGTCCTTTGTTATTTTATTTTATTTTATTTTTTATTATTTTAGGAAAGCTTACAGACTAATAACAATGATGAATAAAGGAAATTAATTATACTTATTGCTAATTACAAGCCTCCACCAATTTGTAAACAACATTGTTACCACTAATTATAAATTATGATCTGCATTTTTTTTTTTTTTTTTTTTTTTATTTTTTTTTTTTTTTTTACAGTGTATCTTTTACGTACTTATTTATTATTGTAAACAATTAATAGTCCGTACTTAAGTCTGAGTAAATGTTTTGTACGTATCTACAATATTGTTATTAACATAATAAACTTATTATGATTTCAATGTGAACTTAGAGTTGAGAAGTATTCTTTTGTTAATATGTGTTTAGCCGTATTTATTGTTGTACAAAATAAATCAATATCCAAATTTGCATGTAATTCGTTGAAACTATTAGAGCTACGTATCAAAAATGAATTTGTTCTATAATTTGTATTTGCTGAAGGTGTGCATATTAATGGTCTTTGTCTAAAGCTTAGTTGATTAGTGCGCATCGATAACTTTGAGAGAAGAAAAGGACAGTCAATAGATCCCCTGGATAATTTCATTAGGAAACATATGTCATTTATACATCTCCTGTATTCCAATGGAAGAAAGTGATACCTTTCACAACGATGATAGTAGTCGGACGAAACTTGTTGTGCTTTATAGTCTAAAAATCTTAGGAATCTTTTTTGGATTTGCTCGATACGAGCAATATATGTTTTGTATTGTGGATTCCAAACTTGTGACGCGTACTCCAATTGACTACGAACAAAGGAGCAATATACAATTTTTATAGGCTTCAGTGTTCGGAAACAAGCAACAGTCCTCATTATGAATCCTAAGGATTTAGCTGCTTTCCTAACCATGTATTCTATATGTTTGTTAAATAATAGTTTGCCGTCGTGTATGACACCCAAGTCCTTAATTTCAGTTACCTTGCTTATGGGATTATTGTAAAAAGTATAATTGGTATTAATATTATTTTTCAACCTGGAGAAAGTGATGTGAAAACATTTGGAAACATTAAGTTGAAGTTTGTTAGAACAGCAGTAATCTGAGAACCTATCAAGGTCATTTTGCAGCTTGATTGCGTCCGAGGCACTGAATATAGGCTTCATGATTTTCATATCATCAGCATATAACAGTACCTCGGAGTTGAGGAAGCATAATTTCACATCAGAAATAAATACTGTAAATAACAGTGGTCCTAAAATTGATCCCTGCGGTACGCCTGAGGGCACAAATTTCCAATGAGAAGTGAAGCCATGCAAGACTACTGCCTGTGTTCTATTATCAATGTATGATTCGAACCACCGCAACAAATCTCCATGTATGCCGGCAAGCATCAACTTCCGTAAGAGTGCCACATGATCTATACGATCAAAACATTTTGTATAATCTGTATAGATCACGTCCACCTGAATGCGACTATCCATACGTTCGGAAATGTACTCATTAAATAGGACCAAATTAGATGAGGTCGAGCGTCCCCTGATAAACCCATGCTGCTCATCTCCCAGCCAAGTAGCTAGCACGGAGTAAATTTCGGCGTGGACTATCCTCTCTAAAATCTTTGAGAATAGACATAACTTGGAAATTGGACGGTAGTTACTTACTTCGGATTTGTCCCCACTTTTGAAAACTGGGGTAATAAATGCCGATTTCCACATTTTTGGGACTGTACCTGCTGCCAGGGAGCGTTTAAATAGAGTACAGATCGGCTGCACGAGACTTTCAGCACTATTTACAATAAAAATAGGGGGAATTAAGTCAGGACCACCCGATTTAGTAATGTCTAAGGATTTCAGTAACTTTAATACTTTATCAGGAGAGATTTCGACGGAAGAAATCGATGTAGTCACATCATGGTCACTTAAGTAATGCGAACTTGTAAGATTAGAGTCCGGTTGTTGAAATGTTGAATGGAAATAATCTGCAAACAAATTGGTTATGTCCTGCCCCGTTTCTGCTACCATATCACCGTATCGCATTATATTCGGAAGAGCAAAAGAACTTTTTTTGCTTTTAATATACGACCAAAAAATTCTCGGATTTGATACAATAGAGGATTCAATAATATCTATATAATTATTAAAGCAGGTTTGCTCTAAGTCCACTGCCCTCATTCTAAGCAGAGAGAAAGAATGATAATCAGACAGGTTACCATACCTTTTGTATTTCGAATGGTACTTATGTTTTTCCGTTAAAATTTTTATCAGGGCGGTATTGTACCACGGAGGGTGTGACTGCCGTCGCATAGATTTGCAAGGAATGAATAGATCCCTAATCTCGTATATTTTCTTATAAAAACGCGTAACTGCCTCATCCAACGTCACCGAACATAAATAGTTATCCCAATCCAACTGACTAAGTGCATGTTTTATGCCTTCATAGTCACCTTTATTAAACATATACTTCTTGATTGCATTTTCGTGTAGCATATGAATTTGGACGAAATTGGCCTGAATATATAAAGTCTTATGATGCGCATCAGCGGGCACCGCCAGAGAATTAACAATCTCTTCGACAGTTAAGGTGCTGTTGGAAAAAACTAAGTCTAGCAGCCTCCCGTTTACGTTACGTATACCGTTGAATTGGGACAAACTATGTGTATTGACGGAATCAAAGAATTCAACAAGTGTAGTATCAGATATTTCCTCAGGTACTAATTCGAGGTCATCAGGCGATTTGTACCATTTGACATCGTTACCAAAATTAAAGTCCCCTATTATTATGAACACGTCGAGGGGACGTGAAGATATTAAATTATTTAAATTGTTCGTAAAATTCAATAGTTGTGTTTTGAATGAATTACCGGCATTTTCCTTGCAGAGGTACAGTCCGCAAATATGTATAGAATAAATTACCGATGGTCTTGACTTTTTTAAAGTAATGGTAATCCAGATATCCTCTGCACTGCTACGCCAATCACACCTTTCCATTACAACCAAATCCTTTTTTACCGCTATCAGAACTCCACCACCTAGTTTTTGTAAAGTATGGGTATAATCGCGGTCGCGCCTCCACACCAAATATCTTCCGTCGAATAATTCGCAGCTATTTATGCTGTCCACTAACCAGGTTTCTGTTATCACGATCACATCATACGAATTCAGGCAGACATTACGGAAGAAATTATTCGTTTTTGTACGGAGTCCACGCGCGTTTTGGTAATAAATACTAAGCGATGGCATTTATATGTATTATCCTAATTACCAAACAATAATAATATCTATAAAAGTTCCGTATAGCCCGCTCGATAAATGAACAACATCCATAAGATAGAATCATTAAGTAGCATGTAACAAGACTATTACAATAAGTGTGGGTAGACACATCATACACTGAGCACAGAATATGTGCACAGTGTTTTGCGGTGTATCTTATCGGAGCGTACGTTATAAATTGGCAAGGTATAAAAACAAAAGATTCAATGCGTGACTGGAACAGATTATGATACGCACCAAACGACAATAAGCTGCAATAGAACATGGACTCTATTGACATACAATTATGATAGCTTCTGGCATAACTCACATTAATTATGAAGGCAGGAGAGTTGAGACATTCATTTTCGAACACAAAACAATGACACAGTAATAATAGAAATACGCACTTAGCACTACAATCGCAGCGCTTTCCAAACTTTTTGAGCGTAAAGTAAAAAACAAAATTAAGAATGATTAAAGACTGTAAAGAAGTTACAATATTTTCTGATTTTATTACTAATTTTATTTTTATTTTTATTTTTACTTTATTTAGCACACCAACAGTATAAATTACATAAGTATTCTTTACAAGATAACATTCAATCAAACGAGGTACAATGCAATCATACAGATAAGAGGCATGCATGACACTTATAAAATATTATTACAGTAGGTATAATTGCTACATAAAAACACAGGTCGGATATAGCAAATATAGTTAGTCACATATATGTAAAGGTTGTATAATGTTATAATTAAAACACAATATGAGGTAAACAATCAAATTTCACTTAAACTTAAAGCACGTAGGGAATGCTTGAATGAACCCAATGTGTCGGCGAAGATGTCTGCAGAACTATTAACTAGAGCCAGCTTTGAATTGTACAATCTTGCCATACGTAGTAGAGGACTATTATGTGACGAATTCAGCGTGGTAATCGGAATATCGAAGACACGAGGATTACGCACCGCGCGGGAATTCGGTCTCAGGTAAAAATGACTGATAAGGAATGCATCCATAGATCCATTCACAATCTTATGGAGAACAAGTAGGTCGGCCACAATACGTCGCTCTTTAAGGGTTACCATGTTGAAATATTTTAACCTATCGTTATATTCAGATACAGATTTACGGATACCATTTTTAATACATAGATGCCTAACAAAACGGGATTGGACGGATTCCACAAGGTCAAGGTCAATATGGGCGAGGTGTCGTTTTTTCTGACATGTATTTTTGTATGTTTTACCCAGACATATCGATATTGTTTTTCGGCAGCGACCTTTTTCGTTTTGGACAGAAGTAGCTTGTTCCGCGTGGTCAGATGGTCGTTGATGAATACCCTGTGATTTCCTGGTAGGCCAAAATAATTGGATGTAAAATTGTTTGATTTCGCAGCAATTCTAGCAGCCGCGATGAAATCTTCTTTTATGTATCGGTTATTAAAACAGACTATTATGGGTTTATTGTTTCCTTTATCTCGTATTGGGACACGGGTTATAAAGTTGATATTTGTCTTTAAAATAGGATATTGAATTTTATTTCCAATGTGAGATAATATTTCTAGCAAATTTTCATTCCGGGTCTGTTCTACTCCTTTAATTTCAATATTATTCATTCTGGCCCATTGGTCCTTATCATGTGATTCTTCTTCCAATCTCTCTACCTGCGACTGTAGGACATTAATTTGAGTCTGAGCATTTTCGATCAGGGTAACGCGTTGTTCCAAGTCTTTGACCGTGGTGTTAAAGTCTTGTATAGACTTATTTGACTCACTCACGAGTGCTTTTAAATTAGTCATCTCAGTACGCAAAGACTTCACCTCATCCATAAGAGACTCTAGCGGGGCCAGCTTCTTGGAAAGTGCTCTTATTTCCTTAATCATCTGCGATTCAGTGTCTACCTTTGGTGAGCTAGGCGGCTGAGCTGCACATGACTGTTTGCACTTAAGGCACCGCCAGGTAAGTTTACGATCACCTAGTTTTCTGAATCCAGCTTCTGTTATGCCGGCGCAATGGAAGTGCAAGACTTGAGAACACGCCGTGCAATTCACTCCTTCAGACAGCAAATCCCCACAAGCACCACACTTGCGTGTTTCCATCGTGTAAGTTGTGTTAAGAAAACTTTGAGATACACTGACAATTTTGAATATTTTAGTAAATCGGGTTGTATTATATCTAGAACACGTCTGTACGCAGTTATGCTTACAGCTGTACTATGATGAGATGACTTATACTTAGATACATAGTATAAAACAAATTCGCCCGCCGCCTCTCTATGGGATAAACTGAAAAACTACTTAACGGATTTCGATGAAATTTAGTACGGAGATAATTTGAGATGCCGGGAGGGATATTGGCTACTTTATATCCCGGGAAAATATAAAGCGGGACTTTTATCCCGGAAAAGCTATTCACACGTGCGTAGCGAAACCTATTATATTATTAATGCGCAAGTAACTCTGTCTGCCTGTCTGTCTGTTACGCTTTCACAGCTGGGTCACTGAACCCATTTCGGTGATATTAGGTAATGGCATAGTTCGAAATCGTGGGAGGGATATAGGCTTTCTAATTCGGGAAAATATGTAGCCAGACCTTTATCTCTGTAAAATTATTAAAAGCCAAATTGCTAAAGGTAGTATATAGGCTACTTACATGGCAATCCTCCACCGCATCCTTTCCCGGATCCTTTACCGCATCCGCCTCCGGATACGCCACTGGATTCAACACCTATGAAAAATAAATAATAGAATAAAAATCACAGTTATTCTTGGCTCAACAATAATTGATATTGAAACTCAACTAATGAAGTGAAATGAAGTGTTTACACTTACCAGAGCCCCATGGTGCAGCAGATACATCTGTAAATATAACTATATTGAGTATTTAAAATTGACTGGAAGCTTACGTTACGTATAGAGGTGTATTTTGAAATTTTAATGTGTGTACTGTGAGTACAAAATAGTAAAGTAGTGTAACCGAATACAGCCCGGTTCCTAACATGGCCCAGCGACCTTTTTTCCGGTATTATTTTGTGTTATTATCCAAAAACATGCTATGATTTTTTTATTATTAAAATGTTATAACATGTGATATGTTGCAATTTAAATAAAGGTATTTCTTTGTATTTTTATGAAAAATAAATAATAGAATAAAAATCACAGTCATTCTTGGCTCAGCAAGAATTGATATTGAAACTCAACTAATGAATTAAGATTAAGTGTTTACACTTACCAGAGCCCCATGGTGCAGCAGATACACCTGTTAATATAACTATATTGAGTTTTTAAAATTGACTGCAAGCTTACGTTACGTATAGAGGTATATTTTGAAATTTTAATGTGTGTACCCTTTTATACCCTTTCTAGCCGATTTCGGCCACGGCGGCCAATCTCAACAGAGATCAGCCAGATACGCAGGAGATATTATAGTGCACAAGTGTGTGCGCAATACACAGGGTGCACTCGCTATTCCTTTACTCTCATAGTCCGGTGAGACGGCAATCCGACATGACCGGAGAGAGATCAGGCGCAGGACCAACGGCTTTACGTGCTTTCCGAGGCACGGGGGTATCACACCGCCAACTTCCTGACTCCGAGCTGCGACTGAGTAATTTTTAAGATGGAAAAACCCAGTCACAATGTTTTTGGCCCGACCCAGGATTCGAACCCAGGACCTCAGCGCGCAAATTGTACTCGTAACGCGTACGCAATACAACTACGCCACCGAGGCAGTCAATGTGTGTACTGTGACTACAAAATAGTACTACAAAATAGACCTTTCTTCCGGTATTCTTTTGTGTTATTATGCAAAAACATGCTATGATTGTTTTATTATTAAAATGTTATAATATGTGATATGTTGCAATTTAAATAAAGGTATATCTTTGTATTTTTTTTATGAAAGGCTTTTAAAATTATGTGGACCTCCAATGGTTCCGTTACCTTATGTGAAATAAATTAATGTTTATTGCTATTTTTTAAGGTAATGTGAAATGTGAAAGAATCAAACAAAAAACCCGTTTTGATAATAGTTTTAATTTATTTATTCCACTTACCATAGTCTGGAATCTGAAACAAAATTAAAAACATAATAAAAAAATATGTGGAAAATGATTTTAAAACTTAACACGTTCTTTATGGTACAAAATAAAATAAAAGAGTTAGTTTTCTAGTAAAAAAATAGGCAACTTAATTATCTTTTTATTCAATGTCTTTATATACCACTTTATATATATTTGGATAGTACTCCCAAAATCTAGGCCTTTGCAATAAATTGTATAATTTTATCGTCCTCCGATTTTGAGATTTATGTAATTTTATCTTGCTCAAAAACTACACTTAAAATGAACGCTTATAAAAAAGTTAAAAATGGAGGGGTCTAAAAATATTTTTAAACCCCTCTTAAAATATTTTTAGTCTCCATCCAAGAAAGAAGATACATTTTTTTGCTCCTTTAAAATCCATAAAGTTTGAACCTGGTTAGATTTTGAGGCCCAGCACCCATACTAAAAGCGGACATCTCCTTTATACATAGTTATATTTTATTTTATAATAAGTAAAAATATGGAGTTTTGGCGGGAACCTGGAAGTGTCATGAGGTGCTCTTGTTTTAATTCATTATTTTGGTGATATTTAGTGTTATATTGCATAATTATGGTGGTATATTATCCAATATAGTTCTATTAAAGAGCTCAAATGAAGTGAATTGAAATAATTGTGCTAATCAAGTGTTTTTTCTGTTGCCGCCAAAACTCCTCGATAAAGTCTTGGTAAGGTAGCCACTGCTTTACTTCGACATACTACAGATAATAAAATATACAAACCAAACTTGACATTGGCAAAATGTGAACACAAATGCCATTACAAAAAAAAAAAAAAAAGTAAAAATATTTTTTTATATAAATGACCAACTAGAGCTTTTGCTCTTTATATCAAGTGTAAATCCAACAAAAATTCCAGCTTTGTAGGTAGGAGAAATGTCAAAATTAGTATTCACCAAAAAGTTTATGAAGAATTTTGTAATAGAAGCTCACGTCGATAGAAATACACTACAATGGCTAAGAAATGAAGTTCTAGCAAATCTTGCAACACTAGCGAGGGATATTTATAACAAAAAGAACTCACCAGAAGCGCAATCGCGGCCACAACGAGAATCAACGTTATTTTGGACATTTTTAATATCGTTGCTTTTCAATGGACGTAAAATATTGTTCTGCAGAAATCGAAGAGTTTCCCAGTACTTATACTAGCAACCTGTTTACTTTACTTAAATGCACTGTGAAATTTATTTTGAGATACACAAAGGGAAAATTTGCATAAATTACACAAACAAAAACTTTATTTAGCATCTTATTTGTGAGAGTAAATGTTATAATTTGACTTTATATAAATAAATAATATGCTAATTACATTTTTTTGTTCAGCATCATCTTATAATAGCTAAGTGAAATTCATTTGAACTCTGGTTGATAGTATTGGCACTTTGAGTATTTAACCAATATTGTCATTTTTACAGCTTGTTTTGTTTCGCAGACTGTGATCGAAGAACCGTGTCACCTAATGATAAATTACGGTTTTAGGTAAGAGAGGAGAATCGCTGCCGGCTATGGTGTCAACCATGGTCGACAGCCTGTGGTACTGGCGTGTGGTGACCCACTTCTGCAAGGTGATTGTATCACAGGAGAGGTTAGAAAGGGATCAGGAACATTCCGGTCCCTCCCGCCCAGTAGAGACACAGGAGAGATTAAGTGGTTTAGTTGAAATCATTATAGATTGTATACAGATTGCTAGATTTTTCCCATTTCTGGGAGTTAGCCTTTTTTGTAGAAGCAAAGTAGAGGCTTTATCTGATAGGTTTCGAAATATTTATATTCTCTTTGTAGTCGTGTACTCTTGATAGAGTGGTCATGTTTGGGCCTATTGATGAGCTGCCGTTTTCGTGGTGCGTCGCCATAATTATGCCTCGATGTAGGCGGTGTGGAAGTATTTTTTTATAGAGGAGTACGTCATGGATTTGATTAGGTCTGTCCAACGTTTAGGAGTGCGTCTTTTTAACCGACGAAAAAAGAAATCGGACGGGGTTCTCAAGTCGACGAGTATATTTTTTTTAATGTATGACCACGCATATATTTTTACAGAGTAACCCGATTTTAGTAATTCTTTTTTTAATGGATAGGGTATACCTTGAAAATTGGTTCCATGTAAATTTGGAAAAAAAAAACGGGTTGCACTCCGGGAATGCCGGCAGAAGTGAAAACTTGAACATTAACGTTGTGCATTTCTGAATATTTTGGAATGGTTAGGGAATAATTTCGCACGAATTGCTTTATTTATCAGTATTTATTGCACTATCGCAAAAATGTCAATTTCACTATTTATTTATAAATCAAAATTTGAAAAAAGAATGTTACGCTCTTTTGTATTCGTGCCGTAGCAATGCTGGGGAAATAAATAAAAATGTTTAAGAAATATAGATTCTATGCATTGTATTTAAGGTTCATACTAGTAAGGGATGGTTTTAATGAATTAAATAAATAAACATTTTCTCGTTTAAGAATTATAGCTTATACGCGATGTATTTACGGTTCATATTAGTAAGGGATGGTTTTAATGAAGCAAATAAATAAAAATGTACACGTTTAAGCATTATAGCTTCTACGCATTGTGTTTAAGGTTCATATTAGTAAGGGATGGTAAAACCTCCTACGCATTCGATCGGGGTCACGTGATCCTGACGCGAGTTTAACATTTTATACCCATCCCAAAAGTGCTCAACGCCGCTAAAGAAGTTTTCACTTCAATAATTGCGTAAAGCGTGATGCGCGGCGCGACACGCCCCTTCGCCCGAAAATGCAGAGTGTTCATCGCTGAAGATTTTGGTTATTTCTTTAAATTCATGGTAATTTAATGACCTTTGTTCATTGATTGTTTGTCGCGGACCCAAAATTACGTAGGTATACTTACATTAGATTAAGAGCTTAGTTACTAAGGTTAATAATTAGTATATTGTGCAAGTTGGCAATTGACCTCGCACTAGTTGCACATACTATTTTTTATTACGAATGCGGGGATAATGGGAGTATTAATTATTTTTATTTTTATTTAAATGTCAGCCTCACTTCTTTGATATGACATTTCGACTGTCTTTTTTTTCTTGTTTGCGAATTTGCGTGTGCCAATGAAAATTTGGGTGCGAGAAGTTTACTTGTCGCACTCAAATCGACATGTGGGCAATTAGCGTCTTTTCGACCCCAAAAGCATGCGCAAAGATAGTACTTTCCCCACATGAGTAATAAAAAAAATATTTATTATTTTTGCTTTTCAGTTTTTTCGGTGGTAATTTTTTTTGTTCTTGTTTTAATATTTTCTTTTGTTGATAAACAATGTCAAAATGTCCAAAATAATGTTAATTCTCGTTACTGTGGCGCTTGCGCTTGATTAATTTTTTAGAGGGGTAGATCTGCGGCCGTGGCCAAGACGTTTTTCTACAAGTGTTAACCCTCATAAAAAACAAAAATGGAATGACGTATCCTTGCGAAAGACTTATCGATCGGATATGTCATTCACATATTGTTTTTTTAGCGTTAATGCATCTTTGCTTCGGGTGCTGCTTCGCCATAGAATGGAGCACGACCAGTGTGCTTAGAATGTGGCAAAAAAAAACACGACACGACTCCGTTTCGTTTTATTGGGATTGGTTGAGAGACTATCACGTGACTGACGTATTGGTCTCTCGAGCAATCACAAACATCAAAATTAAACGACATAGTCTTATAAGTTACGTTTTTTTGCCACATTCTAAGACCGCAGGTCAGCAGGGCCGGATTAGCCAAAAGGTAAAATAGACAACTGACTCAGGGGCCCGGCATCAGCCAGGGGCCCTTCGTCCCGAGAAAAAGAAGTGAAAATTATAACAATAATTAACGATTTGTATTTAATAAAGCCGTTGCCAAATGACAATATTGTTGCCATGTTTATCTTTTACATTATATTTTCGAGCATGATATTTTAAGTTTAAAAAAAAACATACACACTAAATTGTTTTTGCAGTCGGTTAATTAGGTTGTGGCAGAAAAAAATAATTAGGAAGTCCGGAAAGGTCAAAGGCGAAGACGCTGCGCGCTCGTCCAGTGTAACTTGATCACAGAATACGAGGTAATTATGTTAGAACCACGTTTAAAACACAAAATTATGACCGCCAAATTAATAAAATGAAAACACACACACTCACGCCTATTATCCCCGAGAGGGTAGGCAGTGGCGCAACTAGTGCACCCACTTTTTGCCGTCCGTATTCCGTCCCGTGATGTGATAGGGGCGAGCCTATCAGACTCTCCAGACCCGGTGCTTCTACACTTTGCCCGACCCGGGTATCGAACCGGAGACCTCAGCACTGCAGTAGTATCGCAATACAACTACGCCACCAAGGCAGTAAAAAGAAACTGATTACCTATTATAAACAGCCAAGGCATGCCAAAAAAGATAACAAGATTTAATTAAATATATTTTATTTGTGGAAATATTAAAAAAATATACTGCACACATAGATATAATAATTAAACTTCAATGATATTAATAAATGAAAATGAAATGTTTGTGGAAGCCTTTGTTGAACAGTGGACTCCCTGTGTCTGATGATGACGAAGTTTTCAATTCCCAGCGTCTGAAAAAGAAGGAACCATTTCAAAACTCATCAAAGTAAGAAATTCAAATCTTGAACCTAGTAATGATTATGTTGTAGTAGTTAGTTTGATTGCAAATGACGCCGGCATAACTGTGTCGACTGGCGACGGATAATTATCTCTCGTCAGTCGACACAGAAACAACTAAACGGATTTGGATGAATTTGGCACACGGGTAAATCATATCCTGGATCACATAGGCTACTTTTATCCCAGTAATTTTCTCCGATGGGAAATAATTGATATACTTCAATACGTCTTGCATTTTAGGATCTGTAGCGAGAAAGGCTTTTGACGCCGCCGCAATGCAGTCGTAGTGAAAAACTCGCAAAACGATGTCGTTTAATTTTGATGTTTGTGATTGATCGAGAGACTTATACGTCAGACGTGTTAGTCACTCAACCAATCCCAATAAGACGAAACGGAGTCGTGACGTGTTTTTTTTGTCACAATCTAAGCCCATAGAGTTAAATTTCAGAAATTACCGTACACACAAACAATCATCTTTATAATATTAGTACAGGTCTCATTTAAGAGGGTCTGTTTCAACGGTGATCTTAACATTGAATTCATTGTAATATAAAGATTTATACCTGACTTCAGTAGCTAGACGCTAGCCGAGTAGACCACCAGGCCCGCCATTACCGCCAAGGCCGCCGCCTAAAGCTAAAATAAAAAAGAAAACATGTAGGATTACAAAAAAACCTTTTTTATAAGGTCCTGATGGTGAGTTCAATGGAGTCCAAATAGTGTCAGAGACGCGGGCAGGGGAATGAGGTCAAGCAGTGGCTTCACTACACTCATGAAGACCCGTGCAAATTCATGGAATAAGGACTCTGCCTGTGCCAAATCAGGCGACTATTTTTGGGATTCTTCTGAATGATCCTCTTTCTTTCGGGTCTGGGACCCCCTTAAGGTAAGGGCCTGTGGCATTTTAGCGTCATACTACCCGACGTAACCTGGGACCAAGGCTTGGAACTGAGATTACTTCATAAAGATAAAAATTGCAAACAGATTTCGATGAAGGGACATGTCCAAAAACGGGCTTAAAATTCTAATCAACGCATGCTCACGCCTTTTATGCCCGAAGGGGTAGGCAGAGGCGCAACTAGTGCACCCACTTTTCGCCAAGCGTATTCGTCCCATGATGTGATAGGGGGCGAGCCTATCACCATATCGGGCACAAATTCCAGACTCCGGGCTGATACTGAATAGAAAAATCCAATATCACTTTGCCCGACCGGGGGATCGAACCCGATACCTCAGCCTTGCAGTCGTACCGTAATACAACTACGCCACCGAGGCAGCCGAGGCAGAAAATTCTAATCAAGATACATTATATATATTTATATGGAATTCCCAAAAACTAGGCCATTGCAATAAATCGTATAATATTGAACTCCGCCGATTTTGAGATATATGTAATGTTATTTTGCTTAAAAACTACACTTAAAATGAAATTTTTCAAAAAAGTTAGTTGTAAATGGAGGGGTCTAACAATATTTTTTTAATGCATACAAGATCCTTATTTTTGCCCTTTAATATCCATAAAGTTCGCGCCTTGCAAAATTTTGAGGCCCAGCACCCTTACAAAAAGCGGACATCTTTGGTATGGAGATAGTTTGAGACTGAAACTATATAACGGGAGTTTTATCCCGGAAAAGCTCTTTCAAGCGGGCGAAGCCGCGAGCAAAAGCATGTTTATAGTATAACTGTTACGTACCGCTCCCGGCGAGACCACCAATCACTCTTTTCTCTGTAACCACACAAAAACTACGTTTATAAATTGATATTGCGATTTGCGTCGTACTCATTGTATATCGCTGCAAAACGTCGGGCCGTAACTTACGCAATGCAACCAGCATTGTATTATATACTGCCCACAGGTGGGCACGGGCCTCCTCTACTACTGAGAGGGGTTAGGTCTTAGTCCACCACTTACCACTTGGTTTACTGGTGGTAGGTCTCTCATATGTAAGAGTCCGTCTGGGTGGATACCACCGCAACGGCTGAACACGGGCCACCACTACAACTGAGACGGTTTAGGTCTTAGTCCACCATTTACCACTTGGTTTACTGGTGGTAGGTCTCTCATATGTAAGAGTCCATCTGTGTTGATACCACCGCAATTTCTATTTCTACCGCCAAGCAGCAGTGTGCATGCACTGTTGTGTTTCGGTTTGAAGGACATTGTAGTCAGTGTAACTACTGACTTAACATCTTATGTCTCAGGATGACGAGCGCAGTGGAATGCCACACAGTACTTTGTAAGTCAAGGTGCTGGATGGTGTTGCTACTGTTTATGGGTGGTCGTATCAATTACCATCAGGCGAACGGCATGCTCATCTCGTCATTGAATGCAATAAAAATAAATAATTTTCTTTTCTTTTCGGTTAACGGTTCGAGTAACTTAGTACAGTGTAATTTTCAAGAGTAGGGTTTCATTTAGTAACGCAATGTCAAAATAATTAGCCCTGAATAGTCCCCTTATTCTCTATGACACACGATAGGTATTTACTCCAGTCGTAACAAGCGCGTAACGTAACTCATTGCGTTTATCACTATGAAAATTGGCATACAGAATACCATGCGGCCGCGTTTCAAGTTAACACTGTCATGGGGAAGGGAGGGGGGGGGGGGGGGGGGTTGAATTTGTAATTTAAAAATTAAAATGAAGTTTACAATTACTTACTCAATTCAAACAGTTTCTCCAATATACCACCTAGAACGATATAAAGAAATTATATTTTTATTCATTTAGGGCTGATTTCAATCATCAGATAAAAGTCATTCGCATACGCATGCTCACGCCTTTTATCCCCGAAGGGGTAGGCAGAGGCAACTAGTGCACCCACTTTTCGCCAAGCGTATTCCGTCCCATGATGCGATAGGGGGCGAGCCTATCGCCATATCGGGCACAAATTCCAGACTCCGGGCTGATACTGAATAGAAAAATCCAATATCACTTTGCCCGACCCGGGGATCGAACCCGAGACCTCAGCCTTGCAGTCGTACCGTAATACAACTACGCCACCGAGGCAGTCATTCATAAAAGTCATTCATATTTTAAAAAACTGCTGAGCACGGACCTCCTCTACTACTGTGAGGGCTTAGGCGTTAGTTCACCACGCTGGCCTAGTACGGGTTAGCAGACTTAATATAACCTTCAATTCAGAAAAAAAAAACTAATAGAGAATAGGCAGATAATATGTAGGTTTTCCTTCGCTGTTAAAGCGAAAAGTCGCAAGTGTGTGCTTTGAGTATTGAACCTGCGGATATTTGTCTATGGAAACCGTTCCATTCCCAACTAGGCTATTGTTGGTGGATAAAATACAACGAACAAATTAAAGTGATAGGTATATCAATAAAGTTGTTCAGCTATCTCAATTTATTTATTAGGTCAGGTTATAATTTATTTAACGGAAAAAATTTACATGACGATTGATAATTTGCCTTTATTTAAACAGTTATAGGGTAGTCTCACATTATTTTAAAACATTAAAACAAACTTTGTTTTATATGATATTACAAAGTGAACCCACTGCACACGATGGTAAGTGGACTTGAATCCAGAACATGGAATAGCACCCACTTTTCGCCGTGCGTATTCCGTCCCATGATGTGAACCTATCGCTATATCGAGAACAAATTCCAGACTCCGGGCTGACACTTAGTAGAAAAACCCAATACCACTGTGCCCAACCCGGGGATCCAACCCGAGACCTCAGCATTGCATTCGTACCGTAATACAACTACGCCACTTAGGCAGTCCAAAACCTTTCTACTAAGAAGAATATATACCAGTATGCTAGATTACTCACCAGACGATGCTACACCCGAATCTCCAACTATAAAAAAGAAATAATAGAATAAAAACATGTATGTACCTAACATGCTATGATTTTTTTATTATTAAAATGTTATAACATGTGATATGTTGCAATTTAAATAAAGGTATTTTTTTGTATTTTTTTCATGAAAGAATTTTAAAATTATGTGGACCTCCAATGATTCCGTTACCTTATATGAAATAATTTAATTTTTTAAACAGTTATAGGGTAGTCTCACATTATTTTAATACTTTAAAACAAACTTTGTATTATACGACATTGCAAAGTGACGCCACAGCACATGATGGTAAGTGGAATAGGATCCAGAACATGGAATGATGGCGAGCCTATCACCTTATCGAGAACAAATTCCAGACTCCGGGCTGATACTTAGTAGAAAAAAACCCAATATCAAAAGTGATATCGGGCAAAGGCCCAACCCGGGGATCGAACCCGAGACCTCAGCATTGCATTCGTACCGTAATACAACTACGCCACTTAGGCAGTCCAAAACCTTTCTACTAAGAAGAATATATACCAGTATTCTAGATTACTCACCAGGCGACGCTACACTCGAACCTCCAACTATAAAAAACAAAATAATAGAATAAAAACATTTATATACCTAATTACAATATTTTTTTACTCAGCTCCAACTCGGAGTTGGAATACGGATGGATCTTTGAGATGGGGCAGCAAGGGCAACTACCTCAACTGTAGCTACAAAAAACTGTCTTAGAGACTGTCTTTTATTTTTGGAGACATTAAAATCTGCAGTTTTTGAAAAAAAAATAGTCAGCGTGAGAATTAGTAATTTATGCAAAATCGTTTTTTGATGCCAAAAGATCCTGTTGTTTATAAGGACCAAAAGACTCTACAAGACCATGAGAAGATTGAGTACTTTTAAGGTCTGAAATAGAGTCTTGTAATCTTTATATGCAACAGGATCGATTGGATTTTTTTGTGTTCATCGCCCATTTTTTGCAAAATGCAATTGTTCTTACGCTGTACAGTCTCCTAAGAAAGTTTTCCTGTAGCTACATCATTTAAAACAGCTTCCTTTGCTGCCCCATCTTTAAAATCCACCCTGTTTATTAGTATATTGGACTACGTTCTTGGCAATCCTACACCCGATCCTCCAAGTATAAAAAAGAAATAAAAGAATGAACAACAGTTGCTGAAGAGTAAATCGCACATTTAGAACGAAAACGACACAATTCAAAAAAATCGAAAATTGAGTTATCGTCATAAAATGACTTAAAACTGGTCATTTCTTTATAAAAATGTAATTAAAAGGGACCGATATAATAGTTTGGTCCTGTTTCCGCTTGAATATAGTTGTGTTTAAACTATTGTTGTATTCAGAATTTCGTTTAAAATAATTTTATGACAACTCCATTTTCGATTTTTTTGAATTGTGTCGTTTTCGTTCTAAAGGTGCGAAATATAATACTATCGGTAATATGTTATTTTAAAGCTCCTTTGTTGGCAAGACCTTTTTAGTGTGTGCGTTCTATTTATGTTTATTAAAACGAGTGAGGGTTCTTATGTAGGCTTTGTCAGATGTTGATGTTACAGATTTACATAAGTATATTTTTGCTACATAAACCTGCGTTTCAATTAAGATTACATCAACAGTTAAAATATTGACAGGTCTGTCTGGAAATGTTTAGGGGAGGCCAATGTTCAGCAGGACATCATGTGGCTGATGATGAGAGATGAACAATTTTTTTTTGTTAGCATCTATCTGAGGTAGATTATTCATCTTTCCATACGTCCTTTGTTATACTTACATACATAGTATAAAACAAATTCGCCCGCCACCTCTCTATGGGATAAACCCAATAACTACTTTACGGATTTAGATGAAATTTAGTACGGAGATAGTTTGAGATACCGGGAGGGATATTGGCTACCTTATATCCCAGGAAAATATAAAGCGGGACTTTTATCCCGGAAAAGCTTTTTACACGTGCGTAGCGAAACCTATTATATTGTTACGCGCGCTAATACTCGCGGATAGTAGCGCCACCTATTGGCTAGAAGTGGTACTATCTGAATGTGGAGTTCGGCGATGGAACATTCTCGAAAGATCTCGACGTCTCCAGAATGTCGTGGAAACGCGATAACTGACCTATATTTGCGAGAGAGTTCCCGACTATTCCGGATCTTTCGAGAATGTTCCACAAACTACGATGGTACTTGTGGCCGACAGCCGCGGCCTTGTGATCAAGGCCATTGGCCGAGTATAAAAAGCGGCACGCGGCCGCCGCCGGGCATTCACTCTTGTTTACGACGCGATCAAGAGTGAGCGATAAGCGGACTACGAACGATAACTACGAGCGACTTCGAAGCGAATTTTGATTTGTGTGTGAACGTATAGTGAGTGACTATAGTAAGTGTATTCGAATATTATAGTATCTAGTGTAGTCTTTTCGTTAGTTTACTTGTGGATTTGTACTAATAAAATCTTAATCGGTGCTTTTATCGCAATACCGGCGTTTAATTGTTTATACCGAATCCCAGCACGTAACATTTGGTGTCAGAAGTGCGATAAACAATGCCGGTATTACCAAAGGAGGACGAAGGTGCTAGTATCCGCACTCGAAGTCAGCGCCAGCAAGAGATGGACCGGGGCCGTTTCGAGGATTCCCCAGCGCAGGTAGTTGCACAACCGACAAGGCAGCCTACCCCTGGACCATCTGGAGCTTCTCCGGCGTTGGCACTTACGGACCTTAAGGGGATTATAGCAATGCTGCAGGAACAGGCTCGCCGTCAGGAGGAGCAGTTAGCTCGACACCAAGAAGAGCAGGCTCGTCTGCTAAAAGAGCAGGCTGCTCGGCAAGAAGAGCAGGCTGCTCGTCGCCAAGAAGAACAGACCGTTCTGATGAAAGACCTGAGGGCTGCGATCGGCCAGGAACTCAAAGCAGTAAAGGATCATGTCGATCGACATGAAAAGCGTATCTCGGAGGCTAAAACTCAGATTGTCGATGTCAAGAAAATGGTGGAAACACGCGGTAGCGCAGCCATAGCTATAGCGCCTTCAGGAGCACGGGGATTTAAGGTGCCACCATTTGGCGGAACATCTTCGTGGTCGGCCTACAAGATGCCATTAGAAGCCATCATGCAGGCGAATGGATGGATCAAGGAACAGGCTAAGACTGCGCTCACCCTGGGTTTGCGCGAACAAGCTCTAAACATTCTAGAGGCTCTCAGTAAAGATGTGACCTATGATGAATTGGTCGAAGCATTGGAGTCGAGATATGGTGATTCTCACCTAGAACACGTGTTTCGTGCTCAGCTTAAAGACAGAGTCCAACGCAGTCCTGGAAGTTTACAGCAGTGGGCCCCGGAAGTTGAGAAGCTGGTCGGAAAGGCATATCAGTCTACACCTGTGCTTGTTAATGGAATTCTGGTGCAAGCTTTTGTCGACGGGATTTGCGACCTAGAAGTGCGGGCTGCTGTTAGACTTGGGCATCACGAGAACTTGAAAGATGCTTTGGCACATGCACTGGAAGTGGAGGCCGTGCGGCAAGATCATCGCGCTCACCGCATTAGAGATTAAGATTAGATTAAGATGAAGTGTTTACACTTACCAGAGCCCCATGGTGCAGGAGATACACCTGTAAATATAACTATATTGAGTATTTATAATTGACTGCAAGCTTACGTTACGTATAGAGGTGTATTTTGAAATTTTAATGTGTGTACTGTGAAACAAACAAACAAACTCTTCAGCTTTATATATTAGTATAGATAATAAAAAGGGACCGATATAATAGTTTGGTCCTGTTTCTGCTTGAATATAGTTGTGTTTAAACTATTGTTGTATTCAGAATTTCGTTTAAAGTAATTTTATGACGACAACTCCATTTTCGATTTTTTTGAATTGTGTCGTTTTCGTTCTAAAGGTGCGAAATATAATACTATCGGTAATATGTTATTTTAAAGCTCCTTTGTTGGCAAGACCTTTTTAGTGTGTGCGTTCTATTTATGTTTATTAAAACGAGTGAGGGTTCTTATGTAGGCTTTGTCAGTTGTTGATGTTACAGATTTACATAAGTATATTTTTGCTACATAAACCTGCGTTTCAATTAAGATTACATCAACAGTTAAAATATTGACAGGTCTGTCTGGAAATGTTTAGGGGAGGCCAATGTTCAGCAGGACATCATGTGGCTGATGATGAGAGATGAACAATTTTTTTTTGTTAGCATCTATCTGAGGTAGATTATTCATCTTTCCATACGTCCTTTGTTTTACTTTCATACATAGTATAAAACAAATTCGCCCGCCACCTCTCTATGGGATAAACCCAATAACTACTTTACGGATTTAGATGAAATTTAGTACGGAGATAGTTTGAGATACCGGGAGGGATATTGGCTACCTTATATCCCAGGAACATATAAAGCGGGACTTTTATCCCGGAAAAGCTTTTCACACGTGCGTAGCGAAACCTATTATATTGTTACGCGCGCTAATACTCGCGGATAGTAGCGCCACCTATTGGCTAGAAGTGGTACTATCCGAATGTGGAGTTCGGCGATGGAACATTCTCGAAAGATCTCGACGTCTCCAGAATGTCGTGGAAACGCGATAACTGACCTATATTTGCGAGAGAGTTCCCGACTATTCCGGATCTTTCGAGAATGTTCCACAAACTACGATGGTACTTGTGACCGACAGCCGCGGCCTTGTGATCAAGGCCATTGGCCGAGTATAAAAGGCGGCACGCGGCCGCCGCCGGGCATTCACTCTTGTTTACGACGCGATCAAGAGTGAGCGATAAGCGGACTACGAACGATAACTACGAGCGACTTCGAAGCGAATTTTGATTTGTGTGTGAACGTATAGTGAGTGACTATAGTAAGTGTATTCGAATATTATAGTATCTAGTGTAGTCTTTTCGTTAGTTTACTTGTGGATTTGTACTAATAAAATCTTAATCGGTGCTTTTATCGCAATACCGGCGTTTAATTGTTTATACCGAATCCCAGCACGTAACATTTGGTGTCAGAAGTGCGATAAACAATGCCGGTATTACCAAAGGAGGACGAAGGTGCTAGTATCCGCACTCGAAGTCAGCGCCAGCAAGAGATGGACCGGGGCCGTTTCGAGGATTCCCCAGCGCAGGTAGTTGCACAACCGACAAGGCAGCCTACCCCTGGACCATCTGGAGCTTCTCCGGCGTTGGCACTAACGGACCTTAAGGGGATTATAGCAATGCTGCAGGAACAGGCTCGCCGTCAGGAGGAGCAGTTAGCTCGACACCAAGAAGAGCAGGCTCGTCTGCTAAAAGAGCAGGCTGCTCGGCAAGAAGAGCAGGCTGCTCGTCGCCAAGAAGAACAGACCGTTCTGATGAAAGACCTGAGGGCTGCGATCGGCCAGGAACTCAAAGCAGTAAAGGATCATGTCGATCGACATGAAAAGCGTATCTCGGAGGCTAAAACTCAGATTGTCGATGTCAAGAAAATGGTGGAAACACGCGGTAGCGCAGCCATAGCTATAGCGCCTTCAGGAGCACGGGGATTTAAGGTGCCACCATTTGGCGGAACATCTTCGTGGTCGGCCTACAAGATGCCATTAGAAGCCATCATGCAGGCGAATGGATGGATCAAGGAACAGGCTAAGACTGCGCTCACCCTGGGTTTGCGCGAACAAGCTCTAAACATTCTAGAGGCTCTCAGTAAAGATGTGACCTATGATGAATTGGTCGAAGCATTGGAGTCGAGATATGGTGATTCTCACCTAGAACACGTGTTTCGTGCTCAGCTTAAAGACAGAGTCCAACGCAGTCCTGAAAGTTTACAGCAGTGGGCCCTGGAAGTTGAGAAGCTGGTCGGAAAGGCATATCAGTCTACACCTGTGCTTGTTAATGGAATTCTGGTGCAAGCTTTTGTCGACGGGATTTGCGACCTAGAAGTGCGGGCTGCTGTTAGACTTGGGCATCACGAGAACTTGAAAGATGCTTTGGCACATGCACTGGAAGTGGAGGCCGTGCGGCAAGATCATCGCGCTCACCGCATTAGAGATTAAGATTAGATTAAGATGAAGTGTTTACACTTACCAGAGCCCCATGGTGCAGGAGATACATCTGTAAATATAAATATGTTGAGTTTTTTAAATTCACTGCAAGCTTACGTTACGTATAGAGGTGTATTTTGAAATTTTAATGTGTGTACTGTGAAACAAACAAACAAACTCTTCAGCTTTATATATTAGTATAGATAATAAAAAGGGACCGATATAATAGTTTGGTCCAGTTTCCGCTTGAATATAGTTGTGTTTAAACTATTGTTGTATTCAGAATTTCGTTTAAAGTAATTTTATGACGACAACTCAATTTTCGATTTTTCTGAATTGTGTCGTTTTCGTTCTAAAGGTGCGAAATATAATACTATCGGTAATATGTTATTTTAAAGCTCCTTTGTTGGCAAGACCTTTTTAGTGTGTGCGTTCTATTTATGTTTATTAAAACAAGTGATGGTTCTTGTGTAGGCTTTGTCAGTTGTTGATGTTACAGATTTACAGAAGTATATTTTTGCTACATAAACCTGCGTTTCAATTAAGATTACATCAACGGTTAAAATATTGACAGGTCTGCCTGGAAATGTTTAGGGGAGGCCAATGTTCAGCAGGACATCATGTGGCTGATGATGAGAGATGAACAATTTTTTTTGTTAGCATCTATCTGAGATAGATTATCCATCTTTCCATACGTCCTTTGTTATACTTAGATACATAGTATAAAACAAATTCGCCCGCCGCCTCTCTATGGGATAAACTGAAAAACTACTTAACGGATTTCGATGAAATTTAGTACGGAGATAGTTTGAGATGCCGGGAGGGATATTGGCTACTTTATATCCCGGGAAAATATAAAGCGGGACTTTTATCCTGGAAAAGCTTTTCACACGTGCGTAGCAAAAACTATTATATTATAAATGGGTCAGTAACTCTGTCTGCCTGTCTGTCTGTTATGCTTTCACAGCTGGGTCACTGAACCCATTTCGGTGATATTAGGTAATGGCATAGTTCGAAATCGTGGGAGGGATATAGGCTTTCTAATTCGGGAAAATATGTAGCCAGACCTTTATCTCTGTAAAATTATTAAAAGCCAAATTGCTAAAGGTAGTATATAGGCTACTTACGAGGCAATCCTCCACCGCATCCTTTCCCGGATCCTTTACCGCATCCGCCTCCGGATACGCCACTGGATTCAACACCTATGAAAAATAAATAATAGAATAAAAATCACAGTCATTCTTGGCTCAGCAATAATTGATATTGAAACTCAACTAATGAAGTAAGATGAAGTGTTTACACTTACCAGAGCCACATGGTGCAGCAGATACATCTGTAAATATAACTATATTGAGTATTTAAAATTGACTGGAAGCTTACGTTACGTATAGAGGTTTATTTTGAAATTTTAATGTGTGTACTAGGGGTCGCAATACCGGACTACTTTTTCAATACCGGTATTTTCGGTACTGACCTCAGATGAATCCCGGTATACCGGTATTTTCGGTATTTTCGGTATTTGCGGGATTTGAAGAAATTGTAGGTACTATACATTTAAATTAGTAATTAAATAGCGACAAGCTTGTTCAAAACTTATTCGGGAAAGAATGCATAATTACACTGGTTCCCGGTAACCCTTGCCGAGGTTTAAGTATACGCTGGAGTTGTGCGGTCCATGGCTTTATGCGGTTGTCCCGTCTAGGCCGAGTCCCTAACTGCTCGATGCGACGCTCTTCTGCGTAAGACGCAGCTTTTGGTAGCGCAGCGACTCATCTGTGGTTATCACACGGTCTCCAACGAGGCGGTCAGTGTCTTTGCTGGTACCTACTCTGCATGAGAACTGGATGCCAAACATCTCTCTTCAGTATTCTTTTGGGGTGAAGAGGCATCCCGTCTCACGCGGCGACTGGCCCCAAGGGAGGTGACAGCCCAATTGGCGTCCATCGGCAGTGCCGGCGTGGAGGAGTGGCATACCAGGCTGTAGAGCACGAGTGCTGGCTTATGGATCGTCGCGATAGTGCGAACTGCCTTCTTATGTCGGCTTGACTGGCGCCACAATACACCGACATTCCGTCTGACACAGATGCTGACGGACCACGACGGCTCGTTCCTGTGGTGGATCGGAAAGGAAGAGTCCGCCGTATGATATCATTGTGATAATGGTCGCGAAGTCCAACACAATTTCGAGGAGTGCCCATCCTGGGATCTACAACGCAGCGCTCTCAGAACAGCTGCTACTGGCCGTGATGTTTGCCACGGTCGGCCTCTGGAGGTCATGCCGAGCGATGGCATTCTTCTGCGAGTGCGTTATCTTGCGGAAGGAAGCAAACAGCTTGGCGGGTTCAACCCAGCCGCGCGCGTATTGGGGGGTACTATAACGCCCAGCTAAGCTTGACAGTTTCTATGTGGCGTCTCTCAAACATTGTCATAGTAATTGGCACGCCAAGACAATGCGACGTGAATGCCACGACCAGCTCCGCTCCCTGTGTGGCGAAGCCTTTAGAGAAGGCTATGATAGAATGATAAGGGGTGAACGGTGGTCTTTTTCTTTTTTTTTTAGGTAGGCGATCCTGCAGTCAACACCGGGGGAAACCTGCGAATGGGATACTGTATTCCCCCGGCTTGACGACTACAGGGGCCTGGGAAGGAAGTGGGAGAGGAAGATGGAAGGAAAAGTGGGGGAATGGAGAAAAGTTCTCAGGATGGGTGGAAAGGAAAAGGGTGCCAGGAAATGTTCGCGGGCCCTTTTAGGCCTCAATGTGTTATCCAACCAAGAGGTATACACACTAAACTATGTGCCTCGGCCCGCGACCAATGTCACCCCGCGCATAGGCGTGCATTGGGTGTGAAGACCTAGCGCACAAGAATTGCTTCGGAGGGCATGGTGAACGGTGATCAGCTTCGCTTATTTTTGAGATGACCGGTAATCTGAATCGAAGACTGGATTCCGGATAATTGATTGTTATTTTGGGACTAAGGACAAGAAAATCAACCAAAATTGAGGTGTTTAAAAGGGACGAATGTATAACAGAGTTACAGTGAGTAAAAGATTTTGTATATCTGGTATGTATTTTCCACACAATTGATGGTATATAATATGAAAGTGACATTGATTGCCAAGCGAGTGCAGGTGAATGGGGCATTACACACGTTTATGGACAATCGGAAGGTATCCAAAAATGCACAAGTGACTGACAGTTATAGTCGACTCTTATATGTGGGAGAAGGAGCATAAAAGTTAAAGCACTGAAAATTAGAGCGTTAAGAAGCATGTGTGGGTGACTGTGAATGATAAAGTACGGAATAGGTAAAGTAGTGATGGATCTGTGTGGAGTCAATGGGTATGTAATGACTAAAGAAAAAAACAAGTATGTTGTCGTGGTCTGGCCATTTGGAGTGGATGGATTATGGTAAGCTGACGATAAGATAGTACTTATATAAGGCTAGTATGGATGGTATCCTAAAGTGGCGATAATACATAAGGAGATTAATAAATATAGGTGAAAACAAAGAAGTGTGCCAGAATCGTGGAAAGTAGCAATCCTTAGACTCTGTCTACCGCATTCAGGGGCAATAATATATGTATTCATAATTAAATTTAACAAATTCCGAAAATACCGAAAATCCCGGTTATTGTAAAATCAATACCGGTATTTATAAGTCCTTTATTTGGTCCGGTATTCCGGTATTTTCGGTATCCGGGATCCCGGTTTGCGACCCCTAGTGTGTACTGTGAGTACAAAATAGTAAAGTAGTGTAACCGAATACAGCCCGGTTCCTAACATGGCCCAGCGACCTTTTTTCCGGTATTATTTTGTGTTATTATGCAAAAACATGCTATGATTTTGTTATTATTAAAATGTTATAACATGTGATATATTGCAATTTAAATAAAAGTATTTCTTTGTATTTTTTTCATGAAAGGATTTTAAAATTATGTGGACCTCCAATGGTTCCGTTACCTAATATGAAATAATTTAATTTTTTAAACAGTTATAGGGTAGTCTCACATTATTTTAAAACTTTAAAACAAACTTTGTATTTTACGACATTGCAAAGTGACGCCACTGCACATGTTGGTAAGTGGAATAGATGGATCCAGAACATGGAATGATGGCGAGCCTATCGCCTTATCGAGAACAAATTCCAGACTCCGGGCTGATACTTAGTAGAAAAAAACCCAATATCAAAAGTGATATCGAGCAAAGGCCCAACCCGGGGATCGAACCCGAGACCTCAGCATTGCATTCGTACCGTAATACAACTACGCCACTTAGGCAGTCCAAAACCTTTAAATATAATAAAAAGGGACCGATATAATAGTTTGGTCCTGTTTCCGCTTGAATATAGTTGTGTTTAAACTATTGTTGTATTCAGAATTTCGTTTAAAGTAATTTTACGACGACAACTCAATTTTCAATTTTTCTGAATTGTGTCGTTTTCGTTCTAAAGGTGCGAAATATAATACTATCGGTAATATGTTATTTTAAAGCTCCTTTGTTGGCAAGACCTTTTTAGTGTGTGCGTTCTATTTATGTTTATTAAAACAAGTGATGGTTCTTGTGTAGGCTTTGTCAGTTGTTGATGTTACAGATTTACAGAAGTATATTTTTGCTACATAAACCTGCGTTTCAATTAAGATTACATCAACGGTTAAAATATGGACAGGTCTGCCTGGAAATGTTTAGGGGAGGCCAATGTTCAGCAGGACATCATGTGGCTGATGATGAGAGATGAACATTTTTTTTTGTTAGCATCTATCTGAGATAGATTATCCATCTTTCCATACGTCCTTTGTTATACTTAGATACATAGTATAAAACAAATTCGCCCGCCGCCTCTCTATGGGATAAACTGAAAAACTACTTAACGGATTTCGATGAAATTTAGTACGGAGATAGTTTGAGATGCCGGGAGGGATATTGGCTACTTTATATCCCGGGAAAATATAAAGCGGGACTTTTATCCTGGAAAAGCTTTTCACACGTGCGTAGCAAAAACTATTATATTATTAATGCGCAAGTAACTCTGTCTGCCTGTCTGTCTGTTACGCTTTCACAGCTGGGTCACTGAACCCATTTCGGTGACATGAGGTATTGGCATAGTTCGAGATCCTGGGAGGGATATAGGCTTTCTAATTCGGGAAAATATGTAGCCAGATTTTTATCTTGAAAAATTATTAAAAGCCAAATTGCTAAAGGTAGTATATAGGCTACTTACGAGGCGATCCTTCACCGCATCCTTCCCCGGATCCTTCACCGCATCCGCCTCCGGATCCGCCACTGGATCTAGCACCTATGAAAAATAAATAATAGAATAAAAATCACAGTCATTCTTGGCTCAACAATAATTGATATTGAAACTCAACTAATGGAGTAAGATTAAGTGTTTACACTTACCAGAGCCCCATGGTGCAGTAGATACACCTGTAAATATAACTGTATTGAGTATTTAAAATTGACTGCAAGCTTACGTTACGTATAGAGGTGTATTTTGAAATTTTAATGTGTGTACTGTGAGTACAAAATAGTAAAGTAGTGTAACCGAATACAGCCCGGTTCCTAACATGGCCCAGCGACCTTTTTTCCGGTATTCTTTTGTGTTATTATGGAAAAACATGCTATGATTTTTTATTATTAAAATGTTATCACATGTGATATGTTGCAATTTAAATATAGGTATTTCTTTGTATTTTTTTCATGAAAGGATTTTAAAATTATGTGGACCTCCAATGGTTCCGTTACCTTATATGAAATAATTTAATTTTTATTGCTATTTTTTAAGGTAATGTGAAACGTGAAAGAATCAAAAAAAAAAGCCTGTTTTTATAATAGTTTTGTTTTATTTATTCCACTTACCATAGTCTGAAATCTGAAACAAAATTAAAAACATAATAAAAAAATATGTGGAAAATGATTTTAAAACTTAACACGTTCTTTATGGTACAAAATAAAATAAAAGAGTTAGTTTTCTAGTAAAAAAATAGGCAACTTAATTATCTTTTTATTCAATGTCTTTATATACCACTTTATATATATTTGGATAGTACTCCCAAAATCTAGGCCTTTGCAATAAATTGTATAATTTTATCGTCCTCCGATTTTGAGATTTATGTAATTTTATCTTGCTCAAAAACTACACTTATTAAAAGAACGTTAGAAATGGAGGGGTCTAAAAATATTTTTAAACCCCTCTTAAAATATTTTTAGTCTCCATCCAAGAAAGAAGATACATTTTTTTGCTCCTTTAAAATCCATAAAGTTTGAACCTGGTTAGATTTTGAGGCCCAGCACCCATACAAAAAGCGGACATCTCCTTTATACATAGTTATATTTTATTTTATAATAAGTCAAAATATGGAGTTTTGGCGGGAACTTGGAAGTGTCATGAGGTGCTCTTGTTTTAATTCATTATTTTGGTGATATTTAGTGTTATATTGCATAATTATGGTGGTATATTATCCAATATAGTTCTATTAAAGAGCTCAAATGAAGTGAATTGAAATAATTGTGCTAATCAAGTGTTTTTTCTGTTGCCGCCAAAACTCCTCGATAAAGTCTTGGTAAGGTAGCCACTGCTTTACTTCGACATACTACAGATAATAAAATATACAAACCAAACTTGACATTGGCAAAATGTGAACACAAATGCCATTATAAAAAAAATAAAAAAAATAATGTAAAAATATTTTTTTATATAAATGACCAACTAGAGCTTTTGCTCTTTATATCAAGTGTAAATCCAACAAAAATTCCAGCTTTGTAGGTAGGAGAAATGTCAAAATTAGTATTCACCAAAAAGTTTATGAAGAATTTTGTAATAGAAGCTCACGTCGATAGAAATACAAACACACTACAATGGCTAAGAAATGAAGTTCTAGCAAATCTTGCAACACTAGCGAGGGATATTTACAACAAAAAGAACTCACCAGAAGCGCAATCGCGGCCACAACGAGAATCAACGTTATTTTGGACATTTTTAATATCGTTGCTTTTCAATGGACGTAAAATATTGTTCTGCAGAAATCGAAGAGTTTCCCAGTACTTATACTAGCAACCTGTTTACTTTACTTAAATGCACTGTGAAATTTATTTTGAGATACACAAAGGGAAAATTTGCATAAATTACACAAACAAAAACTTTATATATCATCTTATTTGTGAAAGTAAATATTATAATTAAACTATAAATAAATAATATGCTATTTACATTTTTTTGTTCTAATCATCTTATAATAGCAAGGTGAAATGGATTTGAACTCTGGTTGATAGTATTGACACTGAGTATTTAACCAATATTGTCATTTATACAGCTTGTTTTGTTTCGCAGACTGTGATCGGACAACAGTGTCACCTGAAGATAAGTCACAATTTTAGGTAAGAGTAGAGAAGCGCTTTCGTGTCAGTGGGAGGAGAATCGCTGCCGGCTATGGTGTCAACCATGGTCGATAGCCGGTGGTACTGGCGTGTGGTGATCCACTTCTGCAATGTGATTCTATCAGGAAAGCGTAGAGAGGGAGCAAGAACGTTCCGATCCCTCCCGCCCAGTAGAGACAGAGCAGAGATTAAGTGATTTAGTTGGTATCAGTATACACTGTATACCTACAGATTGCTATATTTTTCCCATTTCTGGGCGTTAGTCTCAGCGGCGGTCCTACAGCGGTGCGACCGCACCGGGCGCCTTTATGGAGGGGGCGCCAAAATCAAACGTAAAGTGAGACAATTAATGATAGGCGCGCAAATTGCGGGGGAGCGGAGCGCGGCGAGAAGTTCCGTCCGTCACTTGCTTGGCTAGGCTTGCAGCTTGCACTGTCTGTTGAATTGTCAAGTTGTTCAAACGGTGTGTTCGTCGTGTAGTCGTCGTTCATATGTATATAGAATATTCATTCATCGGACAATTCATATCGGAGCGTGATGCCGAAAATTTAAGATACATCATTTCCTCCCAGATGAAAATTTATAAGCTGATTGTTAATATTATGCTTTAATTAATAAAAATAATCTGCTATCAATAAGTCGAGGGAAACATTGTCCGCTGATGCATTTAAATATGTGATAGAAGCTCTCGCCTAATACCTGCGTTATATCTTTTAATGCATCAGCTGACGGTTTTTGCCCCGGCATACAGTCTTGCGTTGAACGACGAGACGAGCATGCCGTTCGCCTGATGGTAAGCGATACGACCACCCATAAACAGTAGCAACACCATCCAGCATCTTGACTTACAAAGTACTGTGTGGCATTCCACTGCGCTCGTCATCCTGAGACACAAGATGTTAAGTCTCATTAACCATTATGTCCAGTAGTTACACTGGCTACAATGTCCTTCAAACCGAAATACAACAGTGCATGCACACTGCTGCTTGGCGGTAGAAATAGACATTGCGGTGATACCCACCCAGACGGACTCTTACATATGAGAGACCTGCCACCAGTAAGTATACAGGCTAACCCCGGAACGCGACACACTAAAGCCGCCATGGCGGTGTACACCTTTTGTATGGTGATCGATATCAAGGCGAATACAAACATCTTCAGCTATACAATAGGTACACGCAGCATTACAAACCAAGATGACACGTTCGCCCGCTTGCGTCCTCTTCCAAAGAAAATGAACAGTATTAAAAAATGACAATGACAAATGAAATGCTTTTCATATTGTTATTATAGCAAATAAAAAACATGTATTAACAAAATAATAATTTTATTAGCATTTGATTGCGTGTTTATGCCTATGACCTTTATTTAGATTTTTCACAGTGCATCTGAGTAAACAAATTACTAGTATATAATATACTGCAGAACTGTTCGTTTTCTGCACAACTATATTTTCTTTTCACTGCAAAACAATATCAAAATGTCCAAAATAATGTTCGTTCTCGTTATTGTGGCGCTTGCACTGCAGGTGAGTTTTTTATTCTAGCTTATACTACTGCTAGAGTAGTCTCAAGTTTTTGGGTGCGTGTCTCGCCTGGTAACGCGGGTAAGAATTACCGAGCCTTGTTGCCTCGTTCACGCCCAGTATTGAGGTTAGCCCTAGTTCTTAAAAAAAAGAAATAAAGAGATGAGGTATCGTCACGATGGTATAGTGTTGTTCACGCCCAGTATTGAAGTTAGCTCGAACTCTTAAAAAAAGAAATAAAGAGATGAGGTATCGTCACGATGGTATAGTGTTGTTCACGCCCAGTATTGAAGTTAGCTCGAACTCTTAAAAAAAGAAATAAAGTGATGAGGTATCGTCACGATGGTATAGTGTTGTTCACGCCCAGTATTGAAGATAGCTCGAACTCTTAAAAAAAGAAATAAAGAGATGAGGTATCGTCACGATGGTATAGTGTTGTTCACGCCCAGTATTGAATTTAGCTCGAACTCTTAAAAAAAGAAATAAAGAGATGAGGTATCGTCACGATGGTATAGTGTTGTTCACGCCCAGTATTGAAATTAGCTCGAACTCTTAAAAAAAGAAATAAAGTGATGAGGTATCGTCACGATGGTATAGTGTTGTTCACGCCCAGTATTGAAGTTAGCTCGAACTCTTAAAAAAAGAAATAAAGTGATGAGGTATCGTCATGATGGTATAGTGTTGTTTATATATAAATTAATTAACTATTTTAGCCTAAACTTTCTCCGTTTTTTTTATTATATAACATAGGGTTGGTATTATTATTGTTACACAAGGTGTGCTCGCAGCTTCGCCTGCGTGAAAAGCCTTTTCCGCCACAAAAGTACCTAAAACACAGTACTACGCCAGCGCCATCTACTTAAAGAATCAGATTAAAAATATCGATTGTGTCCCATGTGAGCAAATTACTGGGCTAAAGTAGCCGATGTGTTAATCCAGGACATGATCCACCCGTGTGCCAAATTTCGTCCAAATCCGTTTAGTAGTTTCTGCGTTTACTTTTAATAAACATCCATACATTTTCAGAAGCTTTTGCATTTATAATATTAGTAAAATTCTTCTTCTTGTAGTGCCTCTCCAACTAGTGAAGGTTGGCAGTCAGCTCAGCATATCCACTTTTGTCTTTTGCAAGGCGAAATATGTCTGCAGCGCTTGCAATCCCCGTCCACTCGCGGATGTTCCGCAACCACGATTTTTTCCTTCGACCGGTTTTTCTTTTGCCCGCTACTTTTCCCATCATTATGAGTTGAAGGAGCTCGTACCTGTCATGCCTTAGTACGTGTCCCAAATACGCAACTTTCCTTTTTTTGACGATATTAAAAAGTTTGCGGTTTTGACCAACCTGCCGTAGGACTTCCTCGTTAGTAACCTTTTGAGTCCAAGATATCGACATCAGACGTCTATAAGTCCACATCTCGAACGCTTTTAAACGTTTCCTGAGATTTTCCTTGATGGTCCAGGCCTCACATCCGTATAGAAGCGTTGGCCAAATGTAACACTGAAGCATGCGTATGCGTAGTGGGATTTTGAGACTACGATTGCAAAGGACCTTTGTCATCTTACCGAAGTTGCTGCGAGCAATTTCTATGCGAGTTTTTATTTCCGTATCGCTATTCCATTCTTCAGTAAGCCAGGTACCAAGGTATTTGTATTTTTTAACTCTTTCGAGTCTTTTACCAGATATTGTTACATCTGGCCGTAGGTCACAGTTATTCGAAACTATCATTATTTTAGTTTTGTTTATGTTCATCCTGAGGCCAGCCCTTTCACTACACTCACTTACTCGATCGACGATGTTCTGGAGCTCTTTTTCTGTGGACGCTATGAGGACGGTATCATCGGCATATCTCAAATTGTTAATGAGACGACCGTTGACTTTAACTCCGCAGTCCAAATTACATAAAGCCTCTGCCATGATCGCCTCCGAATATATATTAAAGAGCGTTGGTGATAAGATACAACCCTGCCGCACTCCTCTTTTAATGTTAACTTCGTTGGATTCTTCGCCATCAATCCTGACCGTAGCTCTTTGGTTCCAATACAGGTTTTGTATTATGCGGATGTCTCTTCCATCTAGTCCCATGTCTTTGAGTATTTCCAATAGACGATCATGCTGTACTCTGTCAAATGCCTTTTCGTAATCTATAAAACATAGGTAGACGTCTTGTTGCATATCTCTGCATTTTTGAACCAAAACCTGTAGTGAGAACAAAGCCTCTCTTGTGCCGACTCCGGCTCGGAATCCAAATTGGCTGTCACTGAGTTGTTCGTCACACTTAACTCTTATCCGTTCATGTATAATGGATAGAAAGAGTTTTAGGATTTGACTCATGAGGCTAATTGTACGATATTCCTCACATTTTTTTGCGTTTTTCTTTTTAGGTAGTGTAACAAAAGTCGACCTCAGCCAATCATCAGGTATTTGTCCAGTGTTATAAATAAGGTTAAACAAGCTCACCAGTGCAACTAGGTGTTCTTCATCAATGAGTTTAAGCACTTCTATGTGCGCGTTGTCTGGTCCAACAGATTTTCCTGTTTTAGCACGTCGTAAGGCTTTTTCGATCTCTTCTTTCAGAAAATCATAGCCGTTCCCATCAATATTTGGTGCCACAACGCTTCTAGAATCGTCTGCAAACATAGAAGTGATGTATTGCTCCCACGCCGTCTTTTTCTTAGAAACATCAAGAATCGGCAAGTTGTTGACGTCCACTATCTGGTGTTGTGAGAAGTTTCTGTTACCAGTCATGATTTTGATTTCTTTATGCAAATTAAATAAGTCATGTTTTGCATTTAGTTGTTCTAAATATTCACATCTCTGCTGGTGCCAGGAGTTTCGAGCGTATCGTACTTCTCTCCTTATAGTTCTGTCTAGAGTTTTGTATTCTCCAGAGTCAGTGTGTTTGAAGGATCTCCTCTTGTCCATGAGCTGATAAATTTCATCCGTCATCCAAACTTGCTTACACCTCCATTTCTTGGGCTGAAGCAATTCTTCATTGATTTGAGTAATTTTGCTTTTCAAGGTTTCCCATCTATCTTCTACAGTGTCTGGCGGTTTCTTTATGCTATCCACTGCCCATTTATTTATCTCACCTGATACCTTAGTTCGAATATCTTTGTCATTAATAACACGGATGTCAACCTTGGTATTTTTCTTTTTACGTATTTGCTTTAGAGTACATGAAAACTTGGCAATTACGGGGTTGTGATCAGATCTTATATCAGCCCCAGGGTACGTCTTGACGCTTTTTATGCAGTTTTTAAATCGACTATTTATCATTATAAAGTCAATTTGATTACGCATAATTTGATCGGGTTTATGCCTTGGAGATGTCCATGTATACAACCTCCTAGCTGGAAGTTCAAAGAAGGTGTTTGTGATCACGAGGTCTTTTTCTTGACAAAACTGAACAAGCGTGTCGCCTCTATCATTCCGTTCTCCTAGGCCATACTTCCCAACGACTCCCTGTACCTCTCCTTTCCCTATCTTGGCGTTCATATCGCCCATAACAATATTGACATCATGTTTTTTTAACAATTTCGAGCAACTGTTCAACTTCCTCATAAAAGTTACCAACATCCTGATCTGAAGCATCCGTGGTAGGTGCGTATAGTTGGACGATGTTAATGTTCATCGGCTTGGCTTGAATCTGGTGCATAATAGCACGATTTGATTTAGGTATGAAGGTCATTAGTAAAATAGTAAAATTATTAACTAGGTAGCTATGCCCACAACTTCGTTTGCGTTGACTAAGAACTTTGATTTGTCTGATATGTTTTTTTTTGTTTTGTAGTTTTTTCTATGAAGATACCACATTGGGTTAGTTTAGAATTTTTTTAATTAATCAGAAATCTTATATGTTTTTTTATTTTGTTTCAGTTTTCGTACCTCGGTAAGTAGAATAAACATAATATACAGTTCTTATTATTTGCGGTACCGGTTTTAGAAAAAAATAATTATTCTTTTTATTAAAATTTTCTAAGTTAGTTCCTTCGTACGCAAAGATCCATCTGGATAGGTACAAGGTACTTCAGTTAAGTATTACACGTACTGTTGTATTGCCAGTGTAATTACTGGGCATTATAAGACATAATCGTTATGAGAATGACATAATAGCATTGATGTATAAAAAAACCCATAATAGCGGATAAATTTATTGATATTGGAAAAGTATAGATCTTCCAATTATTTCGTGATTCCTGAGAGGGTAGTTACACTCGGATGGGAATTGAAAATGTATTATTATGGAAGTAAATATATAAACTGCTCGAATAAAAATAAAAATCTATATGTTTTTTTAATACAATGTACTTTCCTTCTCTGGTGGAAACTGCTTTCCGAACTGGCGGTAGAGTAAAAATTTACTAAGTCTAAGTAATGTTTAAAATTTTATGGATTTGAATAATGATTTCATTTTAATTCAGATAGGATATGTCATTCCCATATTTTTTTTCTGTTTTCTATTAGTGGTAATTATTGTAGAAAGGAATCTTGGCTTCGGTCAGGACCGTTGACTCGTCTCACTTCAGAGCCAAAAAATATTTTTTTTAACTACTGAATGAAGACGAGCATTCCGCTCGCCTGATGGTACGCTATGCGACCGCCCATAAACAACAGCAACACCATACAGAACTTTTATTTACCAAGTACTGGGTAGCACTCCACTGCGCTCGTCACCCTGAGCCAAGATGTTAAGTCTCATAATGCCCAGTAATTACGCTGACTACAATGTCCTTCAAACCAGCATACAACTTTGCATATACACTACTGCTTGGCGGTTGAAATAGACATTGCGGTGGTACCTACCTAGACGGTCCCTCGCATATCAAACACCTACCACCAGTCAATATTAATATATATTTATATTTGCAGGTGTATTAGCGGCACCAGGTAAGTGAGAGACATATTCCTATAATCTTGGTTGACCGTAACATTCGCAGCATGTATGATTCAAGTAAATCCATAATAAAACCAATATGGTGAACTTGATGAGTGTCGCATCTTGAGATACCATGCTTCGGATATGGATAGTAACATATAATATGTAATAATAATAATCCCTTCCTAGCCGATTTCGGCCACGGCGGCCAATCTCAACGGAGATCAGCTAGGTACGCAGGAGATATTATAGTGCACAAGTGTGTGCGCAATACATAGGTGCACTCGCTATTCCTTCACTCTCATAGTCGGGTGAGACGGCAATCCGACATGACCGGAGAGAGATCAGGCGCAGGACCAACGTATGGGGATTTGCTACCAGTATTTTATGGTTACAAACAAAACAAAAAAAAATTGAGGCAGGTGAATGAGTCGTATACACTCGTATACGAAGAAACACCCGAATATTGTATTGCTATGTGTATTAAAATGATTGTCCTTTTTCAGATCCGAGTGAAGTAGATGGTAAGTAATAGATTTGCATAAGTTTTACGATTTTTATAACTGTGATCATACATTTATTTACTTAACTTTTACTTGTGATAGACCTCTCTATTATGGGAGGGGCCGTCTGGGTAGGTACCAACGCAATGTCTATTACTACCGCTAAGCAGCAGTATGCAAGCACTGTTTTGTTTCGGTTTGAAGGACATTGTAGCCAGCGTTATTACTGGGCATTATGAGACTTAACATCTGATGTCTGAAGGTGACGAGCGCAGTGAAGTGCCGCACAGTACTTTGTAATTCAGAGTTCTGTGCGGCGTTGCTTCTGTTTATGGCGGTCATATCGCTTACCATCAGGAAAGTGGCAACAGCGTCTCGTCATTCAAAAGCAATATAAAATATCCCAGGTGTTTGAACACGCGTATTGACTCTGTTCACAATTAAAACCGCGGATCACAAACCAGTGCTCGTAGTCAAGATGCTTTTGTGCCATCGTTAACTTTAACGTTATGAGAATGACATAATAGCGATAAATTTATTGATATTGGAAAAGTATAGATCATCCAATTATTTCGTGATTCCTGAGAGGGTTGTACACTCGGATGGGAATGGAAAATTTATTATTATGCAAGTAAATATATAAACTGCTCTCATCAAAATAACAATCTATGTTTTTTTTTATACAATGTACCTAATTTATACCTTTGAACTGATTGATTTTGAAAAGACTCTAGAGTTCCTTGCCCTTCCTTCTCTGGTGGAAACTGCTTTTCGAACTGGTGGTAGAGTAAAAATTTACTGAATCTAAGTAGTATATAATATATAAGTATATATAATATGTAATATACCTATAACCACTACAAGTTCTTTGAATTCATGCCCATCTCAAGCTGAATTACTTTTAAAAAATAATATAAATGAGTGCTCGGTAACTTTTTGCTTTAAGCATATAAATCCTGGCCACAAAGTAAATGTCTTTAATTTCAGTCAGTTTAGTTAGTAATATTATTCATATTATAGCTCCAAATCTAGCATTAATATTTAATAAATGCGTTGATGAGGGCAATTTCCCAGACCTCATGAAATATAGTAAAATAATACCTTTGTTTAAAAGTGGTAATAAAAGTGACCCAAGTAATTTTAGGCATATTTCTATATTACCGGCACTGAGTAAAATATTTGAAAAAAATATACTAGAACAAATATTACAACATTTTAAAACAAATAAATTATTGCACAGTCAACAATTTGGATTTAGTAATCTTCGATCATCTACTGATGCCGGTGTTGCTCTTATACAACACATTTTTGATGCCTGGGAAAATTCGCAAAACGCAATTAGTATTTTTTGTGATTTGTCTAAAGCTTTCGATTGCGTTGAACATGCCACGCTATTGTGCAAACTCCGCCACTATGGCATTAGAGATACCGCTCTGAATTTAATAGCATCTTAGCACTTTAATATTTTGTGGATTTGAATAAAAAAAATCATTTCATTTCAGATAGCATATATCATTAATTTTTTTCTGTTTTCTATTAGCGGTAGGTAATTATTGTAGAAAGGAATCTTGACTACGGTCTCAGGACCGTTGAATCGTCTCACTTCAGAGATAAAAAAATTTTTTTTTGGTACTGTCTGACGAGATGAGCATGCCACTCGCATGATGGACAAGATGCGTCGCCCATGCACTGCACCTAGCGATGATTATCCCTCCTTAGTCTACAATTATGGCCTGTTTGAAATAATGTATACAATTGAATGTTTTTACAGGAGTTCTGAGTCAATCATCATGTAAGTAATAGTTTTACAGAATAATCCTTATAAAGTATTAAGAACAGAACATTGCAGACTGTACGTATTAATTATTATGAAATAACGATATATTCAGAAAAAATGTAACGTGATGTTTTCGCCAGATAATTATCGGATGATAGATATTTTAACAGTTCTAGAAAATATTTTAAAGTCTCTTTGGAAGTTACCATCTTAGGGCCGATTTTGCTACATGCTGATGAAGCACCTGATAGCCTATTTGAAACTTATCCGACATACGAGGCCGGATAAATAAAAGGAAAACGTAGCGGAGGAAAGAGCGGTATATTTACGAAGAATCAAAATTACATATTATTTCGAGGGAACTAAACAATTCTATTTCGCGATATAACATAATTGTTACACGAGGCACGGTCGCGGGGGAGAGCGTGCAGCGAGTTGCGACACATATAAACTACCACTTTTGGTTTCACAGGTCTCGAATATATATCCGGCAGAAAAAGTCACTAATAATGTGTCAGATTTATTTGTTAGATAACGTTATATATCAGATAGTTATCGGTAATTTTATCAGGAACTGGTGAAACGAGCCCTCAATGTAGCGGAGACCTACATACACTACACACGTATATCTTCAAATAATAATAATAAAATATAGCTAATTAATCTTAATGGATTTATAATGGAAGAGTCAACTTTTGGCGCAAAAATCAACCTTATAGGAAACCAATTGTAAATTGGTTAGGTAACACTTATCGTACAGTTTTTAACTACCTGTATAACCTACATTAAGCCCTTAAGAGGAGACTTAACCCTCAGAGGAACTTCCCTCTGACAAATACCACACGTATAATAGTTGTTACTTCGATTACGAATGTATACGACTCATTCACCTGCCTCAATCTTTTTTTTTGTTTTGTTTGTAACCATAAAATACTGGTAGCAAATTTGTGCAGTTGGTATATGTTATTATTTAAAATGACCTTAAAAAAGTTGTATTTTCACATGTAAACAAAATGAGCCAGACGACTGAGTCAAAAACATTCGTATACACTCGTATACGAAGAAACACCCGAATATTGTATTGCTATGTGTATTAAAATGATTGTCCTTTTTCAGATCCGAGTGAAGTAGATGGTAAGTAATAGATTTGCATAAGTTTTACGACTTTTATAACTGTGATCATACATTTATTTACTTAACTTTTACTTGTGATAGACCTCTCTATTATGGGAGGGGCCGTCTGGGTAGGTACCAACGCAATGTCTATTACTACCGCTAAGCAGCAGTATGCAAGCACTGTTTTGTTTCGGTTTGAAGGACATTGTAGCCAGCGTTATTACTGGGCATTATGAGACTTAACATCTGATGTCTGAAGGTGACGAGCGCAGTGAAGTGCCGCACAGTACTTTGTAATTCAGAGTTCTGTGCGGCGTTGCTTCTGTTTATGGCGGTCATATCGCTTACCATCAGGAAAGTGGCAACAGCGTCTCGTCATTCAAAAGCAATATAAAATATCCCAGGTGTTTGAACACGCGTATTGACTCTGTTCACAATTAAAACCGCGGATCACAAACCAGTGCTCGTAGTCAAGATGCTTTTGTGCCATCGTTAACTTTAACGTTATGAGAATGACATAATAGCGATAAATTTATTGATATTGGAAAAGTATAGATCATCCAATTATTTAGTGATTCCTGAGAGGGTTGTACACTCGGATGGGAATGGAAAATTTATTATTATGCAAGTAAATATATAAACTGCTCTAATCAAAATAACAATCTATGTTTTTTTTTATACAATGTACCTAATTTATACCTTTGAACTGATTGATTTTGAAAAGACTCTAGAGTTCCTTGCCCTTCCTTCTCTGGTGGAAACTGCTTTTCGAACTGGTGGTAGAGTAAAAATTTACTGAATCTAAGTAGTATATAATATATAAGTATATATAATATGTAATATACCTATAACCACTACAAGTTCTTTGAATTCATGCCCATCTCAAGCTGAATTACTTTTAAAAAATAATATAAATGAGTGCTCGGTAACTTTTTGCTTTAAGCATATAAATCCTGGCCACATAGTAAATGTCTTTAATTTCAGTCAGTTTAGTTAGTAATATTATTCATATTATAGCTCCAAATCTAGCATTAATATTTAATAAATGCGTTGATGAGGGCAATTTCCCAGACCTCATGAAATATAGTAAAATAATACCTTTGTTTAAAAGTGGTAATAAAAGTGACCCAAGTAATTTTAGGCATATTTCTATATTACCGGCACTGAGTAAAATATTTGAAAAAAATATACTAGAACAAATATTACAACATTTTAAAACAAATAAATTATTGCACAGTCAACAATTTGGATTTAGTAATCTTCGATCATCTACTGATGCCGGTGTTGCTCTTATACAACACATTTTTGATGCCTGGGAAAATTCGCAAAACGCAATTAGTATTTTTTGTGATTTGTCTAAAGCTTTCGATTGCGTTGAACATGCCACGCTATTGTGCAAACTCCGCCACTATGGCATTAGAGATACCGCTCTGAATTTAATAGCATCTTAGCACTTTAATATTTTGTGGATTTGAATAAAAAAAATCATTTCATTTCAGATAGCATATATCATTAATTTTTTTCTGTTTTCTATTAGCGGTAGGTAATTATTGTAGAAAGGAATCTTGACTACGGTCTCAGGACCGTTGAATCGTCTCACTTCAGAGATAAAAAAATTTTTTTTTGGTACTGTCTGACGAGATGAGCATGCCACTCGCATGATGGACAAGATGCGTCGCCCATGCACTGCACCTAGCGATGATTATCCCTCCTTAGTCTACAATTATGGCCTGTTTGAAATAATGAATACAATTGAATGTTTTTACAGGAGTTCTGAGTCAATCATCATGTAAGTAATAGTTTTACAGAATAATCTTTATAAAGTATTAAGAACAGAACATTGCAGACTGTACGTATTAATTATTATGAAATAACGATATATTCAGAAAAAATGTAACGTGATGTTTTCGCCAGATAATTATCGGATGATAGATATTTTAACAGTTCTAGAAAATATTTTAAAGTCTCTTTGGAAGTTCCCATCTTAGGGCCGATTTTGCTACATGCTGATGAAGCACCTGATAGCCTATTTGAAACTTATCCGACATATAAACTATCACTTTTGGTTTCACAGGTCTCGAATATATATCCGGCAGAAAAAGTCACTAATAATGTGTCAGATTTATTTGTTAGATAACGTTATATATCAGATAGTTATCGGTAATTTTATCAGGAACTGGTGAAACGAGCCCTTAATGTAGCGGAGACCTACACTACACACGTATATCTTCAAATAATAATAATAAAATATAGCTAATTTATCTTAATGGATTTATAATGGAAGAGTCAACTTTTGGCGCAAAAATCAACCTTATAGGAAACCAATTGTAAATTGGTTAACACTTATCGTACAGTTTTTAACTACCTATATAACTTTTTTTTTTTTTTGTTTCGCGGAGAAAGTGCTTTACCACTACCGCCCGGCCTTCGTGGGGGGCGACCGAGCGGTTATGTTGGGTTCACCGTGCCTTACGACCCGGCGTTGAGCCGCCCGGAGAGATGGAAAACGACGGGCGACCGCCGGGCCGAGTCCCTAACCTATGTACACCGCACGGCATACCAACTAAAACTCCGCTGTGGCCATCTTCGGCGCATTAGGGACGGCTGCGGGCTTCCTCGGACTAATGTCTAAGTTTTCGTCCGCAACCGCCCCTGCGCTGTGCCGCCTGGTGCGGCCCGTCTCCTGTTGTGGGGGGGCTCAGAAGCCCCCGCGCACCGAAGGACGCTCTCAGCGTCAACGGCAGCGTGAGGCCTACCTGCCACGCTGCCGTCCATCACGGGGGTCGCAACAATGTGCTAAAAGAAACACAAAACTAAAGACGGACGGCCCCCTGCCGCCCGCCCGCGACCCCCGGTGGCCCTTATTAGTCGCCTTTTAGGACAGGCAGGGGATACCGTGGTGGAATTCTCCAAACGCCCCCAATCCACAGGGCGGGAGACGCCGGTCAGTCGTCCACCCGGCGCCTCCTTCGTCTCCTCTGGCGGCGGGAGGGATCATCTCGCTCCCGATCCCTCTCGGCACTCTCCTTCTGCGAGAGGACCACCTCGCAGAAGTGTGCCACCGCACGCCAGGCCTCCCGACTGTCGACCATAGAAGCGACCACGGCCGGCTACCTATATAACCTACATTAAGCCCTTAAGAGGAGACTTAACCCTCAGAGGGACTTCCCTCTGACAAATACCACACGTATAATAGTTGTTACTTCGATTACGAGTGTATACGACTCATTCACCTGCCTCAATTTTTTTGTTATGTTTGTAACCATAAAATACTGGTAGCAAATCTGTGCAGTTGGTATATGTTATTATTTAAAATGACCTTAAAAAAGTTGTATTTTCACATGCAAACAAAATGAGCCAGACGACTGAGTCAAAAACATTCGTATACACTCGTATACGAAGAAACACCTGAATATTGTATTGCTATGTGTATTAAAATGATTGTGCTTTTTCAGATCCGCTTGAAGTAGTTGGTAAGTAATAGTTTTGCATAAGTTTTACGATTTTTGGAACGAAGTTCCTTATCGCGCGTTGTGAAAGGGGGCTAGACGGAAAAAAATCTCACGAAAAGTTGTCACGACACTTTTTGCTATTATCTTACTAATATGAACCTTAAATACAATGCGTAGAAGCTATAATTCTTGAAACGAGTATATTTTTATTTATTTTATTTATTAAAGTCATTAAAACCATTTCTTACTAATCTAATATGAACCTTAAATACATTGCGTAGAAGGTATTTCCCTAGCGTTGGCACGGCACGAGTACAAAAGAATCGAACGTAACATTCTTTTTTCAAATTTTGTTCATTTATTCTACTTTGGTTACTGACATTTATCAATAACAAGACTAAACGAGCTTTGCTCGCGTTTAAAAATCTACTTTATGTGGTAAACGTAAGATCGAATTTGTGTTTAGTCAATCAAAATTTGTGATAAAAATGCTATGCAATAGCTTTACCGCGGCAGTCTCCGAGTGCCACACGTATTTATTTGTTTTTTTCTCTAGAAACTTATGTATTGGAACGGAAATAGGAAAATATTTATATATTTATATATAAACGCACTCTGTTATATAAATAAAATTTTATTACAATTCCTTCACTAATTAATCGAAAGGAACTTCGTTCCATCCGGCTGTCCCTTGACACCTCTCATTTTTTTATAACTGTGATCATACATTTATTTACTTAACTTTTACTTGTGATAGACCACTCTATTATGGGAGGGGCCGTCTGGGTAGGTACCAACGCAATGTCTATTTCTACCGTTAAGCAGCAGTGTGCAAGCACTGTTTTGTTTCGGTTTGAAGGACATTGCAGCCAGCGTAATTACTGGGCATTATGAGACTTAACATCTGATGTCTGAAGGTGACGAGCGCAGTGAAGTGCCGCACAGTACTTTGTAATTCAGAGTTCTGTGCGGCGTTGCTTCTGTTTATGGCGGTCATATCGCTTACCATCAGAAGAGCGGCATGCTCGTCTCGTCATTTAACTGCAAAAAAAAATAAAAAGTGCGTTTTATATCTTGACACATGCATACACACTCACACCTTTTCTCCGCGGAGGGTTAAGCAGAGGCGCAACTAGTGCACCCACTTTTCGCCGTGCATATTCCGTCCCATGATTTGATAAGGTGCGAGCCCATCGCCATTTCGGGCATTCCAGACTCCGGGCTGATACTGAATAGAAAAACCCAATATCACTTTGCCCGACCCGGGGATGCAACCCGAGACCTCAGTACTGAATACCTAAGTCGTACCTTAATACAACTACGCCACCAAGGCAGTTGAAGTTTTGTATCTATACTAATATTATAAAGCTGAAGAGTTTGTTTGTTTCTTTGAACGCGCTAATCACAGGAACTTCTAGACCGATTTTGAAAATTCTTTCACTAATAGGAAGCTACATTACTCCTGAGAGCTATAGGCTTTTTATCCCGTAAAAACTTTTCCACGCTGGCGAAGCCGCGCGCAATGCTAGTTCATAAATAAACCTTTCATACTTGCAGGTGATACGGTCGAACAGGCTGGTCAGAACATCAAGAGTTTAGGAGATTGGGGCCGTTAAGGGAGGTGCTTTATCGGCAGAGACTAAATAATGTCAGGTAATTAACTGTTTTATAGGGTTGTTTCCTATGTTTGATTTTGTTAATTAATTTATATGTCACAGAAAGTTATATGAAGAAGAAATTCCTATGTGAAAACAACATCAAAATTGGTTGAAAAAAAAATATGAGAGGTGTCAAGGGACACCCGATGGAACGAAGTTCCTTTCGATTAATTAGTGAAGGAATTGTAATAAAATGTTATTTATATCGATACCTCCCACGTAAGTTGTTGTATCCCCAAAATCACAACTTTACAGTAGAGCATTTTAAAGATTCTAATTGGACTAAAAACTTCATTTATCGTTGTATCTTTGTGAAATTTGGTATATGTGTGTAACTTATAGTATTCTTGACTATGTTGAAACATAATTTAAAAAATATGTATATTTTCTGAGATATCGTTCATACAACATTTTACTGCGGAGTACAGGCTACGCTAGATGTTGTATCTCATAATTACAACACTGTACCGCGGAGTTTAGGTGTCGTCAATTGTTGTATATAATATTTACAACAATATACGCTGAAAAATATAAGCCTCATTCCACTGTATGTGGTAATAATAATATACATTGGTTAAAAATTATGTGTGTATTATTATACGTGAACAAATGTAGGTTAAGAAATATTATAAAAGATAAATTTCTTTATTTTTTTAATAGAAATAACACATACTCGAAATAAAAATCATTGAAAAAATAAAATAATGAAAATTTAGGTATACATTAAGGTTACAGATAATGTCTCCCATTACTAGGTAATAAAAAAAACGAAAATAAAACAATCATAGTAAGGTTACTTAGAAACATAATAAAAAAGACAAAAATCATAATAACTCACTCTCCACGATATTTTAAAAACATTACAAATTCTTATTAAAATCTACATAAAATAGAATAGTAAAAAGTATTAAAGAGTTTAAAATAACAACAATAACCTACTTATTTCTAAGAGATCAACTTAAAATCAGGATAACAAGAAATTAGGTACCTAATCTTTTATAATTATGATTGTCATTGTAAGTATATTTGATTTTATTCGAAGTTAAAAAAAAACCATTTTCACACTCACACATACTCGCGCCTTTTACCCCCAAAGAGGTAGGCAGATGCGCAACTAATACACCCACTTTTCGCCGTGCGTATTCCGTCCCATGATGTGCGATGTGCGCATGATGCCCCCCTATTGGCGAGCCTATCGCCATATTGGGCACAAATACCAGACTCCGGGCTGATACTGATTGGAAAAACCCTATATTACTGCCCGACCCGGGGATTGAATCCGAAACCTCAGCATTGCGGCCGTACTTTAATAAAACTACGCCACCAAGGCAGTCGAATACAACAAAGCAGTCGAGAATTTTCAAATTCATAATTAAAACAGTTGAGTTACTTTTAATCAGATAAACCTAATTTTTGGTTTAATTTGAGCCTTAAATCAATCAATTAGCTTGTCGCCGTCCACTGATAAACGTAGGCCTCCCTAAGTGAGCGCCAACCATGCCGGTCTTGAGCAAACAACTTAAATCAATAAAAAACTAATATTAGTTTTATGAGAATCTATAATAAAATGAAGATACATATATATTTATAAGATATTTAATTATGTTAAAAAAGAAAAGACTTATTTATGTACTATTCTTAAAAAAATCAACATCATTATGAGAGCCAGCAACAAAAGATAGACTCTTGAAAAAGTCGTGATATGTAACTGGAATGATTCCACTGTGACAGAGACTCATTAAGTCATCATATTTTGCCTTTTTTAAGTGAAGATGGTTGGAATAGAGAGGGCACAGCTCAGCCATACTATTTATTTGGCGTCTTCAGGTATTGATATTAATGGCAATCGTCATAGCATTGGTTTATGCCAAATCGGACTGCCTCGATGGCGCAGTTGTATTGCGTATGCGTTAAGAGTACGATTTGCGCGCTGAGGTCCTGGTTTTGAATTCCGGGTCGGGCCAAAAACATAGTGCCTGGGATTTTTCATCTTTAAATTACTCAGTCACAGCTCGGAGTCAGAAAGTTAGCGGTGTGATACCCCCGTGCCCCGGAAAGCACGTAAAGACATGGGCTCTGATCTCTCTCCGGTCATGTCGCATTGCCGTCTCACCGGACTATGAAAGTGAAGGAATAGCGAGTGCACCTGTGTATTGCGCACACACTTGTGCACTATAATATCTCTTACTTAATTGGCTGATCTCTGTTGAGATTGGCCGCCGAGGCCGAAATCGGCTAGGAAGGGATTATTATTATGCCAAATCGTACCGATATTAAATTGTAAAAGGATCTTTTGCACATACCCACACTTTTTTATTATGTCCTATTTAACGAATATACACATAAAACGAAAACACTATGCGATTGTGGTTCTGACCAGCACAATGATCAACAAGATTTGCTGTATCAGAATCTGTTGCTAGTTCGAAGTTATTGTCAAAGATCTCCATCTATTATATTTGCTAACTATTCATTGAAACTTATTGGTAATGAAGACTCTGAAACAGTAATTTTAAATAATTTAATTTCGGGAAATCCTTTTTTATCGAATGCTTAAAGAGTATAAGGACAAATCCACCAAATTTCACGTCTCAAGGACCAGCGGTTTAGGCTCTGCGTTCATAGATCGCTCACTAAGTCAGTTAGGCAGAACAAATCATTTTATATATTAATTTTAAGACCCAATTTTAGAAAGTATTTTAACATACAACAATGAATTTGAGTAAAAAAAAAGTAATAGCAACGTATAATATAGAATTTTACTATACAACACAGTTTAGAATAACCATTCCCGAAGTAAAATGTTTTATTTATAACATACAACAATATTTTAATTTTAATGTAAACGTAAAATGTTGTATGTATTACGTATAATATTTTTAATGAATGCTCAACGACGTATAATATTGTAACTAATCTATACAATATTTTAGATTGGTATCACCATCAAAAAGTAACATTAACCTAATAAATGTGAATAAAATATTACAAACAAAAACATATCTGTGATATTTCGGAGGCTTGAATCACGAAAACTATTTAGTTCTATTTAATCTAAAGAAACATTATTATTTTGAAAGGGTGTCTCGGAGTTACTATTTTGTGTACTTGTATTATTGACCAAATCACATAGTCTACACCCTCTTGTTATACTTGTACGTTTCATTGTTATAATATATTTTAAGTAATTAAATTCCGTGAGTTAATTTTGAGAGAACTTAACCGCTTCCTTCCTTCCGCGTGCGGCCGGTTGAAAGTCCGGCGTTTTCTGTTGTATGTGACCTATACGAGACGCGAGCGCGTGATTCTCCCCGTCCCACACTCCACGTAAACCATTGCAAAGGTCTATACACTATTGTAGTCCGTTCTTGTTCGGAAGTTACAACAAAATACGTCTGGAAAATCCTTGAAAAAAACATGTTTTTGTAATTTTTTCACTTTGAATGCATTGAATAATGCAAATTGGGATAGTTTTCAGTAAAAACGCTAAACGGCATTTTTGTTGCATACAACAACTTACGTGGGAGGTATCGATATAACAGAGTGTGTATATATATAAATATATAAATATTTTCCTATTTCCGTTCCAATACATAAGTTTCTAGAGAAAAAAAAACAAATAAATACGTGTGGCACTCGGAGGCTGCCGCGGTAAAGCTATTGCATAGCATTTTTATCACAAATTTTGATTGACTAAACACAAATTCGATCTTACGCTTACCACATAAAGTAGATTTTTAAACGCGAGCAAAGCACGTTTAGTCTTGTTATTGATAAATGTCAGTAACCAAAGTAGAATAAATAAACAAAATTTGAAAAAATAATGTTACGTTCGATTCTTTTGTACTCGTGCTGTGCCAACGCTGGGGAAATAGCTTCTACGCAATGTATTTAAGGTTCATATTAGATTAGTAAGAAATGGTTTTAATGACTTTAATAAATAAAATAAATATAAATATACTCGTTTCAAGAATTATAGCTTCTACGCATTGTATTTATGGTTCATATTAGTAAGATAATAGCAAAAAGTGTCGTGACAACTTTCCGTCCAGCCCCCTTTCACAACGCGCGATAAGGAACTTCGTTCCAATAAAGTAGTTATTCATATTTGAAATATTGTTGTAAGCAAAAGTGGGGGCATGGTGGGGATATTGCGCTATCTCTTTCGCACGCACGCAGCATTATAGCCTGTGACACTCGGTGACGTAACTGTCTGATATTACTGTTATGTGACAACTACCCCTTCTACCAAATTTCAAATTTGGATGACATACATTTTTGATAAATGTTTTTAAAAAAAAGTAGTCAACCACCCAATAGTAAACTTTAGTCTAAATTATAATTAGTGACGACAGTCTATTTGGGATTGGAACGGACCGACGAGACGAAGGTCCGCAGGTTTAAAACCCAAGGCACAAAACTGACTTTTCAAAATTATGTGCGTATTCTTTGTGAATTATGAAAGACATTTTATTTCTTACCTAATACCTTTTTTTAATTTTGATGTACCCAGTGTCACTCTCACGACTAAAAAGAATCTATTGACACCACTCACATAAAAATACGACAAGCCGTTTAGGCTGTAGGGCGTGCCAAAGAAATATACATACATACATACACTCGAAACACATAACCCTCCTTCTTTCGCAGTCGGGTAAAAGCGTCCGAACACATGCACCGACCATTCGCACATATTTGGACGTACGTTAAAAACATATTTTAAAATTATATATACTTTTTTCAGATGCCGAAAATTGAGGATCTCTCAGCGGAAAGAACATACATTTATTTATTTTCTTTATTGTAAATCAAATAAGGTAATTCATGTTAAATACGTCATTGTAAAATATATAATTTCAAATTGTTTTCTTGTAATTTATATATGTACAGTCATAAGCATAAATATATATACGTTGACAGCACGGAAATAACATCTACACCATCGATAGTTCAAAACATTTGTACCAACTAAATGTTATAATTATCTGGTTACACGACGGAGTCATAATTATCCAAACATCAATACATTTGCCGAAAAAGGGATGAAAAAATACTCAATGACTCTTCCAACTCTCATAACAGAATATCCATACCTTAGAAATTGAAATAGGTGTATATATCATCAAGTTTTTATACCAGGGGGTGAATAGTAATCATTTTTGTGCCACTAGTATATATAAAGGCGACCGATTTCAGTCATAAATTCCACATTTACCCACCGGTTTTAATAATTATTTTAAAAATTGTAAATAAAGTATGTTATCCGAGGTAATATTCCACCAGGACCTGTTTGCTAAATGCTAGATTTCTGGGAACTCTAACTTTTAATGGTAATATCTACTTATTACTAACAAAAAATATCAAGACCCAACTAATCCCAATACATAACGAAAAATAGTGATACTATTTGATTTCGAGAACTTCCCTTCTGCATCTTCAAAGTCCAAGGTCCCATATCAATGAAATTAAAATTGTACCATTTCGTAGCTATACGGAATCTAACGCATAAAAAATAATTAAATTCAAACAAGGGGATAATAAATTATCAGGAACTAAGAATAAGCCACATGATGGACTTTCAGTCTCGCAATTATTAAATTACAATTAAATTAATATTCATCAATCATAAATCACACAAATATTAATTCTTAGTGCGGGAATCGAATCTACGGTATCTTGTTTCAGCCGGCTAATCGCCCACTGCATCACGGATGCTGTCAAAAATTGAAGCGCGCTAAAATCTCTAATGACTGCTCTTGAATATAAAGCTGGTTCCCCACTCACGATACAAAACTAAACAAAAATCGCGAAGTGCGGGTGTTAATAGTTTCGTGGGTTGGTGACAGCACTTCGCAACATTCCTCAAACATCGTTTTTCTTTTTTGCCAAATCGAATGCGAACATGTTACACGTTCCCTTTTATTATGTACTATGTGGTATTTAGGCCTTAGCGTGCAATTATAATCATTTACATTAAAATTAATATAATATGTATCTTATTCATATTACTTAACTTAAACTTAGTAAAAGTTGAAAATGTAGTAAATTGATTTTCGTACAGAGATTGTAAACGCTATTTTGTGAGTGTAAAGCAGGCCTTATTAAAATTCATGATGCCTTCGATAATAACTAGCTATTCGCCGCCGGCTACACCCGTGTATTCTTTCGCTGATGTGTGGCAGCTTAAAACACTATGAGAAAGGAAAAGCCGTTTGGTTCAATATTAATATAATATGTTTTTGATTTATGAGCCCTTTTCATTTCTTTGATAGTTTATATTTCATCTAGAAAAGAATGCTACGTGCTCACAAAAGTCCCGTCATGGGTAAACCATTTTACAAAATTACCGTACAGCTACTAAAATTGAAGATGCAAAAAAAACATAAAATTAAAGTTTTTTTCCAATTTACAGACAGATATTCTGACCTGTCTTATATGTATGGATTTCTCTAGTACCAATTAATTTAAAAATGTATGTGAATTGAAATACAACTGTCATAGATAGGCAATCTTAAAAACAATTGACACGACTCTGACGTCATGCACGAAATGACAAAGACGAAGTAATATTGCTGCTATTCTATTTAACGAATATAGGAACGTCTCAGTCGTGATGTTGCCGGAAATATACGAGTAGTTTTATCAAGGCAAAATTTATCTTTACAAAACATTGGTATTATGCACAGATGAATATTTTTTTATACACCTGTAGTATTGCGCTTATTTGCTTAACAGTCTTCTTGCTGGTTCGTATTGGTTATTTCTGTAGGTACTTCTTACAGCAACTTGGGCATCTTCAGGTCCCCATCAATTTCAATTGATCGACTAGGTACTCGATATATATATATATATATAAATCAGTACATAAATCTGAGTTAAAACTAAAATCAATCTTCCTTATATCGACTAGTAGCATAAGAATGGTTTCTGCTCACGCCCTGGTATAAAAACTTAACAATATACGTACCTATTCCCATCTCTAAGGTATTGGCATTCTATTGCGGCAGTTGGAAGAGTCATTGAGTAATTTTTCATCCCTTTTTCGGCAAATGTATTGATGTTTGGATAATTATGACTCCGTCGTGTAACCAGATAATTATAAAATTTGGTTGGTACAAATAAATTTGACTTTTGCTTTGGCCCCGATGTTACTGCCGCCTTGGTGGGTACCGATACTTTTGCTTATGACTGTACCTATGTATATTAAATATTATTGAAAATATAATGAGAAATGTGTTTTATTTTACACGATCAATCGGGCATCAGTTGAGCCAGTGATCTTGCATTGACTTGTGTCGATATAGAGCCCAACTTTTTTAAATCAAGATGTGATTTGAAGACGATTCACACTATCAAAAACAATTAAATGATTATTGACAGTTCTTGAACATCACCATCATCATCAGCCTATATTTTAGTCCACTGCTGGACATAGACCTCCTCCAATACGCGCCATTTTACCCGGTCTTCGACCTGTCGCATCCAGTTGTTGAACATTAACCGGTAATTGAAATAAAAATCTTACGTAGGCAGTACATACATGTAAATAAGCAAAAATATAGGAACCCTAAAAAAGTCGATGTACTTTTTGGTGCCAACCCGCACTAGGCCAGTGTGGTGGACTAAGGCCTTAACTCTCTCAGTTGTAGAGGAGGCCCGTGCTCAGCAGTGGGCAGTATATAATACAGGGCTGGGTATGGTGATTGAACTTATATACTTAGATACCTTACTTACAAGTTTGTACGGAACCCTTGGTACGCGAGTCAACCCGCACTTGTCCGGTTTTTTAATATACCTACCCTTGCTTCAGCCGTTTAATAGATTCAAAACATTTGGAAAACTAGTTTACAACGAGCAAACATAAAATAATTTATTGGTACAATTATTTGAACAATTGTATACACAAAATATAATTAATTGTGTGTGTCTAATTCTGTTAAATACATTTGTATTTCAAGTTAAAAAGGAGATAATTTAACCGCTGAGCATTGACGTAAATAGTCCCGTGAAGGCTCGTGGCAAATTCATGGAATGGGGACCCTCGGTAATGCAAAATTCGACGACTTTTTTTATATTTTTAGGATCCTCTCCTTTCCACAGCAGAACCACGCGTGCTGGCATGCGAAGTCATAGCTTGATGGTTAAAACCATCACGACCCAAACCAATAGGTGCGCCCACTCTTTTCTTTGCCGCACCATATGGCTTTGAAATAGTTGCCTGGCGCGGTTGTGCCCTCCTTCCTATAATCCTGGGTCCTTCCGTCATAGTGTGAAGAAGCAGCTCAGTAGGCCGGCATGGTTGTGTCAAATGGCATGAGATAGCTATCTGTTGTCATTCGATACAGTATCAGGACGGCGTCGTGCTTACCATCAGGTGCGGTGCAGTAACTATGTCATGACAGTATAAAAAAATCTCCTGAATAGTCCACATCCTCTCGGGTCCGGCTCTCACGCCACGAGCCCGTGGCATTTTGCCGTCACTCTATACACCACAGCTTATATTTCCAAAGAGGTAGGCAGACTCTCAATTTTCATTCCGTCCCATGATATGATAGGGGGCGAGCCGATCGCCATATCGAGCACAAACTGACTCCGGATTCGTACTGAGCAGAAAAATTCAATGTCAGATAATTTCATCCACGTTGAAGCGCGCTACCAATTTTTGAGCTAGCTTTATTTTGAGCGGGTTAAGAGGACTTTGATAAGGTACTTAGATTACATAGTATACGTATTTACTCATAAATATTGACGGCCTTATTCACAAAACTTTTTTCGAATATTTCTTCTTCTTCGAACGAATTTTGAATTGAGTTTGAAGGAAGAAGACAAAACATTCTATAACTAAAATAGGTTTATAAACCGTTTATGAATACGGTCGTTAGTGTGTATTTACAGACCTATACAACATGCAGGAAGTTACTCACTTGGACTGTAAACGATTAGGAAAATTACTGGGGCGCGACATCGTGGTCGCTTTAACTGTGAAGGCAAACATCGCGAGGAATCCTGCATACCTAAGAAGTTCTCTATAAGAATTTCGAAGGTATATGAAGTCTGCCAACCCACACCAGGTCAGCGTGGTGGATTAAGGCCGAAACCCTCTCAGTATTAGAGGAGGCCCGTGCTCAGCAGTGGGCAGTATATAATACACAGAGATGTTCAAGATACTTCATAAAAGTATCTGAAATACAAGTTACAAGATACTTGTAAATAAAGGATTTGAGATACCAGATACAAGATACTTTTGAAAATGGTATCTAAATACTAGATACAAAATACGTATTTTCTAAATACTTTTTTCAAATAAGATACCTTTTGAATTTTTTTTTATTACTTTGAATGACGAGACGAGCGTGCCGTTCGCCTGATGGTAAGCGATACGACCTCTCATAAACAGTAGCAACACAATCCAGCACCTTGAGTTACAAAGTACTGTGTGGCATTCCACTGCGCTCGTCATCCTGAGACATAAGATGTTAAGTCTCATTATGTCCAGTAGTTACACTGGCTACAATGTCCTTCAAACCGAAACACAACAGTGCATGCACACTGCTGCTTGGCGGTAGAAATAGACATTGCGGTGGTGGTCTCTCATATGTAAGAGTTCGTCTGGGTGGTCCGTCATACAATGCCATAAAAAAAATCAAATGTTGAACGTTTTAGATTTTAGAAGCTACTGTGTTTATTAAAAAATATGAGAAATAAGTATTAAAATTAGGTTCTGCTGATTTAACAAAGTTGAGACTTGAGATTTATCGCAATCAGGAGAATCAATGAAAATCAAAATTATAAGACTCACTGCCCTCATGTTTTCAAAAGAAGAGAGAAACCAGTTGAATGCAATGTTTCGTTAACCAATTATAGCATGTGCTTTTTACACAAACAAATCAAGAATGTTACGTGTTGATTATTTAAACAATGCGTGTCATCATCATATATTGCTTCAATTTAATTGTATGCAACAGGCAAGATACTTGCCACGTGTATATGGGCCTTAAATGAGACGTTAATGTAAAAAATGCATAGGTAATTAGTAAAAGTATTTTATCAAATTAAGTATTTATAAAATACTAAGATACTAAAAAATTGTATCTAAATACAAGATACAAAATAAAAATTAAAAAAGTATCTTAGATACAAGATACTAAATACGTATTTTGTATCTTGTATCTGTATTTCAGATACTTGTATCTAGATAAATCACATCTCTGATAATACAGGGCTGATTGCATTGCATTGCACGCTTCATTCGAAGATATAAAAACATGTAAATATACCTGGCATCGAACCCGAGAACTCAACACTGCAGTCGTGTCGTAAAACAACTACGTCAGTGAGGCAGCCTGAGAGTCCACCTGAGTAAATACATGACCATTAAAATATAAAACTTGTTTCCTAATTATTCGTTCATTATTCCTCAACATGACCAAGTTGCTGTGTCTTTTTGTTGTAGTTATAGGTGTTCATTATGGGGTAAGTGAGTTTCATTCTCTCTAGATTTAGCAATAAGTTACCAATGTGATTGATAAACGATTCCACTTTTAATTATCGATCCGATCCGGATAAACCTATCCAAATAATTCATTTGCAAACATGTCAAAAAATATTTTACTGGCAATGGCGTAACTAAAGGGTGGCAGAGGTGGCAAAATGCCACGGGCCCCCGGCAACATAAAATTTTGATGACATGGGGGTGTAGACAATTTTTACTGGGGCCCCATCCAATGAATTTGCCACGGACCTCAGATGATATAGTTACGCCACTGTTTGCTGAATAATACCTATATTTTGTATGATTTTACGTTGAAAATACAGAAATTGTCTCTTTCATAATTAAGGCGACTTTTATACCAATAAACAGTAATTTTCGTTAGTTACTAACGTGTTTGACCGTACAACAAAATTTCTGAGACACACGTTGGAACTTGGTGGATAGATTGAAATTAAAGAAAGATATGAAAACTGTGGCTCGTTTATTTTATTAGTGTTGAAAAAGTCTTTCCGATGATGTATTAGAAATTTATTTATTTATTATTAGGTCTACAATCAATCACACACTATAACATCAACTAAAATATACAGATTGTTAAAAAGTAGACACAGCATTCACTGATAATACATACTCACTAAAGATACATAATATAAGATATATTAGGTTGGTAAATGTTATGCTATTACGATGATAATTAAATACACAACTTTCACAAAGAGAAAACATTATAAGAATGATATTATAATAACCAATTCAACTTACAAGAGCGTAAAGCTTTTCGAAAACTGTATAATGAGTCCGCATGAATGTCGACAGATTTACTGTAGTAGTTCAATAGCTCGCAAAGTCTAAAAACTGGAAAGTTGCAACCAAGCACAGATCTTCGCAGTGGAGGCGATAGAGGAGTTATCGCATATCTAGGAGTTCTAGTAGGGACTCTAATATTGAAACTGGATAGAAGTGAGGGCAATTTTATTGTTAAACAATTTAAACAAGAATATTAAGTCCAAAATATCTCTACGATTATCTAAAGAAGTCATTCTAAAGTAGTTAAGTCTATCAGCATATGGGAATCTTCTGTCAGCTCTACCAATGCATCTAGCAAGGTGCCAGAGGAATCTCTTTTGAATTCGCTCTAGCCTCAAGCTATGTGTGGCATAGTGTGGACGCCAAACTATAGAGCAATATTCAAGAATACTCCTCACAAGACTATTGTATAACAGTTTTTTACTAGTTAAGTTTTTAAATTTTTTAACATTTCGTATTAAGAACCCTAGCATTTTTGAAGATTTTCTAATAATATGATCCAAATGTGGGACAACGGTCAGTTTTTTGTCAAAAATAACACCTAAATCTTTAATTACATCTAGTTCCTGAATGCTGTCATTTTTAATACAGTACTGATAGGTAATGACATTCATCTTTACAAAACCCAACATGATAACATTTCTTGGAATTTAAAAGCATTCGGTTGTCCTCACACCACTGTATGAGCCTATTTAAGTCTTGTTGCAACAACAATCATTTAGATAGAAATTAATTAGATCAGTTTATTTTTTGAATAATCACGATGTATAGTTGACTGAAATAGTTGAAATTTTAGATACGGCCTCTTAAAGTCTTAAATTGTGCACAGTAAACGACAAAACACTTGTCGCCTCTTAAATTGAACTTAGCGTAGCTGACGAAATATGGATTTACGTGCCTATGCTTAAAAAGGGAAAAAGCCGTGACGCTACGTGGTATCTCTTCCTTTTTCTAGAGTAGGCAGAGGTACTTTCAAACCCGCATTTTACCATCTATATCAGTGTGTAGTAAGGGCGAACCTATTGTCATTTGCTGGCCACAATTCAGCCTCTGTATTTATAATGAGCAGAAAAATATATTATTCCCGACCCGAGTATGGAACCTAAGACTAGACTTAAACACTTACGACCTTATTCATAAACAGTTTATAAACCTATTTTAGTTATAGAATGTTTTATCTTCTTCCTTCAAAGTCAATTCAAAATTCGTTTGAAGAAGACAAAACATAGATAACTAAAATAGGTTTTTAAAGTGATTATGAACAGCCCCCTTATTCTGTATGACTCACGTTATTTTCACCGCTCATAACAAGCGCGTAACGTAAATTTTAGCTTATCACTATGGAAATTGGCATACAGAATACCATTTAACGTTAATTACACGAAGTAAACGAAACACGGCCGCGTTGCGAGTTAACACTGTCATAGAGAATAAGGGGGAATAGAGAATAAGGTCGTTAATCTACACTTTAATTTTTTTTCAGACGTCCCAGGAAGAAACTACAACTGGTATGTATTATTTGTATTTCTTTTTTAATTTCTTGTTATTTGGAGAGATCCTTTTCTGTACATAAAGTACTAATAACAACACTAGAGTTTCTTTCCCGTTTTTTTCTTTGGGTAACTACTTTCCTAACTGGTGGTAGAGTAATAATTGACTGAATCTAAATAATGGTGGATGTTTTATGGATGCAACAAACTTGTTTCCTTTAATTACTTACTATCCGGAAAGTTCGCAGCGTATTTTTTTTTATTTTTTTTATGGCATTTTTTGTTCACGTTTTGCCAATGTCAAGTTAGGTTTGTCTATTTTATTATCTGTAGTATGTCGAAGTAAAGCAGTGGCTACCTTACCAAGACTTTATCGAGGAGTTTTGGCGGCAACAAAAAAACACTTGATTAGCACAATTATTTCAATTCACTTCATTTGAGCTCTTTAATAGAACTATATTGGATAATATACCACCATAATTATGCAATATAACACTAAGTATCACCAAAATAATGAATTAAAACAAGAGCACCTCATGACACTTCCAAGTTCCCGCCAAAACTCCGCAGCGTAATTTAATCTGGAAAAGTTACAAACAAGCGAAGCTGTGAGCAATAATTTTGAACCGTTCAATTAATTATGTCACAAATTTTCAACTGTAATAAGGTCGTAAATGCGAAGGACGCTCGTCATAGCATTTTGACTGCCTCGGTGGCGTAGTTGTATTGCGTACGCGTTACGCTCGAGTACGATTTGCGCGCTGAGGTCCTGGGTTCAAATCCTGGGTCGGGTCAAAAACATTGTGACTGGATTTTTCCATCTTAAAAATTACTCAGTCGCAGCTCGGAGTCAGGAAGTTGGCGGTGTGATACCCCCGTGCCTCGGAAAGCACGTAAAGCGGTTGGTCCTGCGCCTGATCTCTCTCCGGTCATGTCGGATTGCCGTCTCACCGGACTATGAGAGTGAAGAAATAGTGAGTGCACTTGTGTATTGCGCACACACTTGTGTACTATAACTTCTCCTGCGTACCTGGCTGATCTCCGTTGAGATTGGCCGCCGTAGCCGAAATCGGCTAGGAAGGGATTATTATTATTTTTATGTCCACTAACGTCACTGTGACATATATCTTTTCAGTCATTCCAGATTCATCGCCAGCGGTGGATTTTTTGAATACATTTCTCTACGATACTGAAGGTCGGTATATGATTTGTTTATTTATTTATTAAAATCCACAGCCCTTAATAATAGAGCGAAACAATCTGAAAGACATAATATTTTATGGCCAATAACGGAATTGTGAATTGTTCCTTCCTTTATCAATTTTTGTCTAGGCAAATCAATTTGATGGTGAAGTAGCTGTAAATTTGGATATTAGAAACCTCTCAATGGCCCCCTATTACATGGGATCTAACATAGCCTTGAAAATGGGTTTACAACTCGGCTTGCTCCTGAAAAGGGGACAAGACAATAGAAATTGCAGTTAAATATTTGAATAAAGGATAAAAATTTGCACACAGCTAATTGAAATTGATAATTTATTATATTTAACAAATGTACGGTATAATATTGACTGATGAATTCGAACAATTTATCACTTTTTTTATATACGGGAAGTGGACGATAGCCTAGTTGGGAATGGAACGGTCTGCCGAGACAATGTCCGGCGGTTCAAACCCCAAGGCACACACCTCTGATTTTTCGAAGTTATGTGTGTATTGTTTATCAATTATCGTTCGCTTTAACGGTGAAGGAAAACATCGTGAGGAAACCTACATACCTGAGAATTCTCGATAAGAATTTCGAGGGTATGTGAAGTCTGCCAATCCGCACTAGGCCAGCGTGGTGGACTAAGGCCTAAACCCTCTCAGTAGTAGAGGAGGCCCGTGCTCAGCAGTGGGTAGTATTTAATACAGGGCTGGTATTATTATTATTATTTTATAATAGACGGGAACGGCAAAATGACCCCACTGCACCTGATGGTAAGCAGAGAGGAGTCCAGATAGAGTGTCATCTGACGAACAGTGATTATACCGCGTCAGATTAATGCCGGCCTGTTTGAACTGGATATACACAGGCTGATCCCGGAACGCGAGTAGATGGCCCTGGCGTCGTTCTGTGTTTTTGGAACATTTGTAAAGTTTTGTATTTCACGCGGGCGAAGCCGCGAGCAACACCTAGTATTTAATAAATTGTAGCAAAGTTAGTTGTTTTTTTTTAGCCGAGATTGGACAGGCAATTTCAACAATTCTACAAGATCCTGAGGCGATCAGAAATTTCTTAAATAATAATGGAGGTAAGTCACATGCAAACTATTTCTAAATCACATGACGTATCCTCGTTGAAAATCTAAACAATATCATAACTTTGAGATAGTTTAGTTGGGAATAGAACGGACTGCCGAGACGAAAGTCAGGTTCAAAATCTTCAATTACTCACCTCTGACTTTTCAAAGTTTATGTGTACAATTTGTCGTTCGCTTCAACGCGGAAGGAAAACATCGTGAGGTAACGTACCTGGGAATTTTCCATAAGAATTTTGAATTACGTAAAGTCTGCCTGCACTAGGCCAGCGTGGTGGACTAACCTAAATCCTCTCGGTAGAGGAGGCTCGTGCTCGGCAGTGGGCAGTATATAAGACAGGGGTGGTATTATTATTTTAAACAGTAACTTTGACCATTATGGTTGCCTACTTGAGGAGAACGGAATTTAGATAAGTATTTTTTTTTATTGCATTGAATGACCAGACGAGCATGCTGTTCGCCTGATGGTAAGCGATACGACAACCCATAAACAGTAGCAACACCATTCAGCACCTTGAGTTACATAGTACTGTGTGACATTCCACTGCGCTCGTCATTCTGAGACATAAGATGTTAAGTCTCATTATGTCCAGTAGTTACACTGGCTACAATGTCCTTCAAACCGAAACACAACAGTGCATGAACACTGCTGCTCGGCGGTAGAAATAGACATTGCGGTGGTATGTTTTGTATGTTTCTTTTTACTTTGTTTTGTAACTGTGCATCTTCGATACAATCTTAAAATAAATAAATGATTCAGCTGACCACTAATATTTTAATTATGTGTTAACAGGTGCTGTTTTGAAATTCACAAAAGTCTTTATGCAAAATGTAACAGGTGAGCAAGTGAGAATTAACATTTATTTTGCCATTAGCTATTAAAATTTGAGATTTTCTTTTGAATATCGTCGTATTTATGGTGGGTAAAGTGATATTGATTTTTTTCTGCTCAATACCAGTCTGGAGTCTATTTGCGCCCGATATCGCGATAGGTTCGCCCCTATCACATTATAGGATGGTATCCATTACGAATACCGTAATCCGTATGTGATGTGTGTGATTTATCTCAGTGTGATTGCAGCATAATCAATCAAACAGGCCGGCATAATTGTGTCAACCAGGACGGATAATCATCGCTCGTCAGTCGACACTCTATTTGGACCCCTCTCCGATTACCATTAGGTGCAGTGGGGTCACTATTCCACGTCCATTTAAAAAACTAACATCAAAAACATCTTTAGATATTATAAAACACAGTCCCCCGCCGCGTCGGTCTGAACGCGATAAACTCAAAACTACCGAACCGATTCCAATGATTTGGTATGGAGATAGTTTGAGACCCTGGGACTTACGCGAGCAAAGCTGCGACAAAAAGCTAGTTAACTATAATTATAATACACTGATGACATTTTCTGTTGACTATCATGATCTTTTACAGACGAGACCAGTGAGATAAGACAACAGATTTTGAAAGACGTTATACTGGCAGGATTGGGAGCTCTGTCTACAGGTATTGTAGTAGTCCACAGAAACTGTATAGAATATTATTTTCCCCAAAGGAATATTAAAGAAAATATTTACGGGTGGGCACTAGGCAACTTTGGAGTAGACGTAGCGACATAGTCTACCCTAACTAGCTACGCCTATACGCTCTTCGTCAATACACAGAAAATAAATTTATTGGCTGGACAATCACTTTGTCTCTCTACACTAAATCAGTAGCCCATTTAGTTGCGAACTCTGATTATAATGTCTGTAGACTGTACGTCGTGTGGTCGATTTTGCGTTTCTCGTATTGGTCTCTACAGCCATCAAAGAAAGTGTCTCAGAACAACCTCCAACAGTTGACTCTGTTTAAATCATCTATAATAGATGTAATAGGTCAATGAAAGTTAATTGGTTTGATGATATCATCATCAGCCACATTACGTCCACTGCTGAACATAGGCCTCCCCTAAAGATTTACAGACGGATCTGACAAAAGCGACCTGCATCCAGTTGCTTTGATTATTATCTCTTTTTTCCCAGAAGTCGGCCACACCTTCGTGAGAGATATGACTACAAATGTATTAGGTTCCTTGTTAAGCAATCGGGGAAGTGAGTATTTTTTTTTTATTTTAGAGATAAAGGAAAATCATACAGTTTCGTTTCTTCAATTGCCGTCCAAATATTACATAATATAGTTGGATAAGTCTACCAAACTGCCTCGGTGGCGTAGTTGTATTACGGTACGACTGCAATGCTGAGGTCTCGGGTTCGATCCCCGGGTCGGGCAAAGTGATATTGGATTTTTCTTCAGTATCAGCCCGGAGTCTGGAATTTGTGCCCGATATGGCGATAGGCTCGCCCCCTATCATATCACGAGACGAAAAATACGCACGGCGAAAAGTGGGTGCACTAGTTGCGCCTGTGCCTACCCCTTCGGGAATAAAAGGCATGAGTATGTGTGTGTGTAAGTCTACCAAAAGTAATTGTAATCTTATCACGACTCCTTAGAAGTTAAAGGTTTACAAGTCAGTTGAAGCAAGACAAAATATTTTATAACTAAGAGAGGTATATAGATTATACGATGATTTATTAATAAGAACCACTGGTGGTAGTTCTCTCGCTTTGATTAATTATATACCTAGATAGACACTGAACGTTTCAAACGCGTCGAAAAAAATAGAGGCGAACAGTTCCCCACTAAATGAGTTCGAGTGAATATTTTTTTATGGTTTTTCATGGATATAATTTACTCCCCGTTTTAATAGAAACCATGTAATAACTGTTATCATTATGCGCTCACACAAGGACACGCAGAATAATGCAGCGATAGTGTATGACACAGCTATTACGTATACTAGCTGAAGAAAAGTTGGCCTGTTTGTTTTAGTTTCGTTGCAGCGCGTCACTCTATCTAGGTATATATTTAATCAAAGGTCTCTCGTATGAGAGGGGCCGTCTGAGTATGTACCACCGCAACATCTATTTCTACCGCCAAGCAGCAGTGTGCATGCACTGTCGTGTTCCGGTTTGAAGGACATTGTAGCCAGCGTAATTACTGGGCATTATGAGACTTAACATCTTATGTCTCAGAGTGATGAGCGCAGTTGAGTGCCACGCAGTACTTTGTAATTCAAAGTTCTGTACGGCGCGGCGTTGCTACTGTTTATGGGCGATCGTGTCCGATCGCCCATAAACAGCGTGATGGTCAGCGATAGCTAACCATCACGTTAGCGGTATTCTCGTCTCGTCATTCAGTAACAATAAAGAAGGTAATGCTCGGCAAATATCATTCGTATGGCTACGTCTTATGCTGGTACTGGAAGTTCTACAGGTTATGTATTGAATATAATTTAAATTACATTAATTATGAACTGTATTTGACACACACCGGGTAAAGTTTGATCTAAAACGCACCGGTGTTTTTCACATGTTCCTATAAATAGGTAACCGGGTACCTGGGTACCCCGCGGCTAGATAGCTTTTCATATGCCCTGATTGCTGGATTCTCGGCACCGTGTTGACGACACCTAAATTATAGGTATTCTATTACTACGATACACCACAACCTGGGTGTGTGAAAAGTGACGTTATAATAAGTTTTTTCTCTCTTTTTTTTTTAGGAAATTGAATGACGAGACGAGCATGCCGTTCGCCTGATGGTAAGCGATACGACCACCCATAAACAGTAGCAACACCATCCAGCACCTTGAGTAACAAAGTACTGTGTAGCATTCCACTGCGCTCGTCATCCTAAAGATAGACATAAGATGTTAAGTCTCACTATGTCCTGTAGTTACACTGGCTACAATGTCCTTCAAACCGAAACACAACAGTGCATGCACACTGCTGCTTGGCGGTAATTTTCGGTACGTTGTATAAATATATTTTGCCCATTATGTTTTGGTTATAAATAATGTTTTTTTATTACCAGATGGCGCTAGCAGTGCGATCTCGAGTTTGATAGGAAACAATCCGTTATTGAGCGTGTTCGCGAACTCGGAAGGTAATCCATCTGGACATTAGATTTCTATCTTTCTACAACAATTAAGCAAAATTACCAGCTATATTTTAGGCAAAGTTGCCATTTTAACGCATCATTTCTCGTACAGTTTATAATTTTTTTGACCCCGACAGAAAACGAAGTGTGTTATAAGTTTAGGGTGTGTATCTGTGTACCTGTATGTCTGTATGTGGCATTGTAGTTTTCAAACGAATGGACCGACTCCGACGCGTTTTTTTTAAGCTTCTTTAAGTCAGATTCTTTGCTGTCTATCAAGTTTATACAAGTGGGCTTAGCAATAGAGGCATGCTACTGAAAATTTTCACATTCTCGCTCGCAATGTATTTCTAAACCTCATTTAAACCAATTGGGTAGTTTCCTATGTTTGATTTTGTAAATTATTTTATATGTAACAGAAAATAATACGAAAAATAAATTCTTTTGTGAAATCAGCATCAAAATTTGTTGAAAAAATAAAGCAGTTATTCATATGAAAAATGAAATGAAAAAAATGAAAATCGTTTATTGAAAAAATAGACTTACAGAGAATCAATGTTATCTAAAATTAACAAACACTATGAGATCCTTAAAATAAGAATTTCCAGAGGTACCCAAACTAGGCATAGCCTGTATCTTGGGCTACCCATGACAGAGTTAGCTTCAGCTGAGTGTTAGGGTGAAAGGAAGAAAATACACGTAACAGAATACCAAAACAATGTAAGAACGTAATGTATACAAATCAAAAAACAATAATCAAAAAAAAAGTAAAAAGAAAACAATTATAAAGTGAGACAAAATTCAAATTCAATTCTTAATTACTGTTTCCCTTAGTACCTATTTGTATGACTGTGGAGCTTAAAATATTTTCTGTATATTCGTAATCTAGATTTTTAAGGAAGTTCAGAATTTTGACGGAACAGTCTTTGGTTGAACAGTCCTTTATAGGGCACAATCTAGATACCTTATTATAAAGAGATGGATAGGCAAAGAGATGGATATTTGAAATATTGTTGTGAGCAAAAGTGACGTGGAGGTGATATCACGCTATCTCTTTTGTACGCACGCAGCGTTATGACCGGCGACTCTCGGTGACGTCACAGTGTAATATTACTGATATTTGACAGCTACCCCTTCCACCAAATTTCAAAGCTTTATAGCTTACTAATTATTGCACCAATTTAGAAAATTATTTTTCCGTTAGATTTTGGATGGCATACATTTTTGATAAATGTATTAAAAAATAGTAGTCAACTACCCTATTATTGCTTGCAATATTTGCGTACGACTAGTGCTAGCAATAAGTGCTCCGTCTGCATGAGGCTTTGATAAATGAGATTAGGGTATCTCCTGATTTGTGTCTCAAATTGAAAGGTTTCTGGTATTTATTTTAATAATTAGGCTTAAATCCCAAACTATTCCAGACTCTACACTGAAGTCTACATTTATTAAAAATATAGATGTTCACCGCATTTAAAATTAAAATATAACTTTTTTTTCATTTACCTGTTATACTTAATGACAATTTCTTTTTTTTCTAGCTACTAGTGGCAGTGTATTAGGTTCAGAATTCGACAACTTTTTGAAAAAATATGGAACGACTTCTGCAAGTAAGATTTTTAAACTAAGAATACATAAACTATGCTTATACCAAAATAGTAAACACATATATAGGTATTTAGCACGAAAGTGGACTATAGTCTAGTTGGGAATGGAACGGTATGCCGTCACAATGTCCGGAGGTTCAAAACCCAAGGTACACACCTCTGAGTTTTCTAAATTACGTGTGTATTGTTTATCAATCATCGTTCGCTTTAACAGTGAAGGAAAACATTGTGAGGAAACCTACATACCTGAGAATTCTCCATAAGAATTTCAAGGGTATTTGAAGTCTGCCAACCCGCACTAGGCCAGCGTGGTGGACTAAGGCCTAACCCCTCTCAGTAGTAGAGGAGGCCCGTGCTCAGCAGTGCGCAGTATATAATACAGGGCTGGTATGATATGATATGATGATATATTTAGCAACCAAGGGCTTCGACCGCGTGAAATCCTTTCCCGATACAAAGATCTCCAAGTCGCTATAGCGATCCATAACGCCATCTATACGATGCCAGCACCATCTACTTAAAATCCGATTAAAAATACCTACGAGAACAAATTACCGGGATAGAAGTAGATTCATCATCATATCTTCAGCCACATGACGTCCACTGCTGAACATAGGCCTCCCCTAAAGATTTCCAGACGGACCTGTCAAAAGCGGCCCGCATCCAGCGTGTTCCTGCGACCTTTATCAAAAGTAGATTATATCATGTAAGTCCAGGACATGGTCTATCTGTGTATCTTATTTGGTCCGTTTCATTCAAATCCGTTCAGCGGTTACTGCGTTTATATCTAACATCCATCCATAATTCGCATAATTAAGTACCAGTTCGTACGGTGGTCGAAATTTCAGTCGAATTTAATATACTTGTAACCCATAATATCGTAAATGAAACGATCCTTGGTCTAAATATACACAACGAAAATTATGCCTGAATTTAGAATTGACTGTGGACAGCTTATTGACAGAATATATGGAACGGAGTTGAGTGAAAGGGATAAAGAAGTGTAATAAGCAGGGAGGCAAGAGAGAGAGAATGAATGTTAAGAATGAGTGAGTGTGGAAGGAAGGAACGGAGACCAGTAAGACGTTACACGATTAAGACGGCAAGACTAGACGTAAAGAAAATAAAACTAATTATTATTCAAGAAATCATTTATTATTTTGGCCCAAATTGAACAAAATCCCACATAAATACCGCGTAAGTGAAAAAAAATGCATTATCGATCATTTGTTTAGTGTGGTAAGTATACATTTCAATTAAGCTTCGTCACTTACGCGGTATTTACAATACAATATAAAAAAAATATAAAAAAATAGAATCATTTATTAATCAAGTAAGCTTATAAAAAAGCACCTATGACAAGTCATGACAAGGTAGAGACCATAACAAAGGTACATATACCAATTGAATAATTTAAAGTACCTACATTAAACAACGAACAACCAGCACTTGCTGATAGGTACTGAGGACACGGACATTGGGGACGGAAATAGGACTAGAGAAGGAGAAGTCGAGCTGATATAAAAGAAAGGGAAGGAGTATCTTAACATTACGAGGAAAGGAAACGCTGTAATAGGCGATGTAATATATTTTTTCTGCACTCCTCTATATGAACTTTAACTATGTCAAGCCAAATCTCAAAATATGGGCATTCAATATGCTTAAGAAGAGGTACAAAGATTTTCTTCACATATTGATATACAGATAACACTAGTAAGGATGTACATATATTGTATTGTATTTCTAATTTACTGGTGTAATTCCAAGATGTAATTATGTGACAATATTGACTATATTGATTCATGGTTTACCTATGGTTGTGTGTAGAGATTTGATGAAAATCCTTTGAAAAATGGGAAGATGTGTTTCAATTTCTAGTAAAAGCCCTGTAACTACATATTGATTACTTTGATTCCAAGTTATTAAATAATTATGATCATTTTTCCAACTTGCTTGAATAGTTTTAATCTTCATTCCAGGTTCTGGTGCATCTTCAGAAGCTGTGGTATATGGAGACACTTCTACAGTCGCGTCATGAAAATCGTAAAATATTTTTAGTAATAAAATACTTTACATTAAAATCGTCTACTTATTACCAGAATAAAAGGAATTTGATTTTTTTTTGTTAGATTACAAATAAGCAAAATATACGTATTTACACTGAAATAACTTAAAAAAGTTTTTAAGTTTTCTTATTCATTTATACAAATCAATGAATTACAGTACCAGTACATGATATTAACATTCTTCTAGCATACAAAGCGGATTATTGACAAACGATACCTTTTTTTTTTTTTTTGGTTTCGCGGTGAAAGTGCGTTACCACTACCGCCCGGCCTTCGTGGGGGGCGACCGAGCGGTTATGTTGGGTTCATCGTGCCTTACGACCCGGCGTTGAGCCGCCCGGAGAGATGGAAAACGTCGGGCGACCGCCGGGCCGAGTCCCTAACCTATGTACAACGCACGGCATACCAAGTAAAACTCCGCGGTGGCCATCTTCGGCGCATTAGGGACGGTTGCGGGTTTCCTCGGACGAAAAGTATCTAAGTTGTCGTCCGCAACCGCCCCTGCGCGGTGCCGCCTGGTGCGGCCCGTCTCCTGTTGTGGGGGGGGCTCAGAAGCCCCCGCGCACCGAAGGACGCTCCCAGCGTCAGCGGCAGCGTGAGGCCTGCTTGCCACGCTGCCGTCCATCACGGGGGTCACAACAATGTGCTAAACACGCACAAAACTAAAGACGGACAGCCCCCTGCCGCCCGCCCGTGACCCCCGGTGGCCCCTATTAGTCGCCTTTTACGACAGGCAGGGGATACCATGGTGGAATTCTCCAAACGCCCCCAATCCACAGGGCAGGACAAACGATAGCTACCTTAACCACTATATCTGGAAGAAAAAAAAAAAAAAGTTCTTAAGAGAATTTTCATCCTTCTTGCATTCATAGATTTTGAAAAAATGTATAGTCAGTAATAAAGTCCATTCTGGCAAAAAATATTATGCCCATCGATATTCTTGCTTATACCCGCACATGTTATGTATTACCTATACTCTTTACACCGTAGGCTTCGTAATGGAATTCCTTTGGCACCCTTCAAATATAACCCTAAAAAAATGCAATGCAATCAGCCCTGTATTATATATTGCCCACTGCTGAGCACGGGCCTCCTCTATTACTGAGAGGGGTTGGGGCTGGCCTAGTGCAGGTTGGCAGACTTCACATTCCCTCGAAATTCGAATTATGGAGAATTCTCAGGTATGTAGGTTTCCTCACGATGTGTTGAATAAATAATATTTTAAAAAGAATAATTTAAAATAATTACTGTCTTCGGCATTATTGTTTTTGTAAATAAGGTAATTTGTGGTGACGCAATATATAATTTATATTTATTCAAGTGGTATTACGTAGGAATATAGGACAGGCAGTCTCAAAAATAGCTAAACAAATTCTAACCTTCAAAAATAGATTTACGTGTCCTTCCAAGACTTCACAAAAATAAACTGAAATTATTTATTTTAGTTAAAGATTTTTTTTTCAATAATTGTAAATGTGTAAGTATAGCTAAACAGATATATTTATATTTATAAGTTTATTGTACATCACAATATAACATTTCAACATAATAAAAGCAGAGAGGTGGTACAATTGGCGGTCTTATCGCACAAGGCAATCTCTTACAGACAACCATGGGATGGAGATAAGAGAAATAGCGAAAAGGGGTAATTCATGACGTACATGCTATTAATTAAGTAATTAATCGAGAAGAAGAAAGAAAGCAAATCAAAATATACGAAAGCATATTATAAATATATCTCTACATACATACGAACATAATGTACACATACATATAAAAATATATATATACATATATAATATACTTACATAACAAATATACAAAATATATAATATAGATATATAATTATTATATAACGTGATATAAATAAGAAATAATCGTCAATGTCATACATGAGTTACTTTTTATAGGTTGAGATAGTGTTCTTTAACCCGTTTTTTAAAGACTGCTAGTGATTGCGCGCGTCTTATAGCTATTGGCAATGCATTCCATAATCTGATAGCGGAAACTGTGAAAGATTTATCTACGAATGACGTGGTATGTGTCGGCATCTTCAATATCAAGCTTTCTGATGATCTAAGGGACCTCCCATGCGTGTCGCGAAGAAATTGTAACCTACATTTGAGATAGGAGGGAGCAAGAGGATTAAACAAAATATTATACAGAAGGGAAAGAATGTGGGCATTCCGGCGTAGGCGAATAGGTAACCACTTAAGCTTAGTGCGAAACTCCGACACGTGATCATATTTGCGCAGTCCAAATATGAATCTGATACCAAAATTTTGAAGGCACTCAAGCTTATTAAGTTGTTCTTCAGTGATATTTTTATAACTGGCTTCACCATAATCAAGGATCGGAAGGAGTAGGGACTGTACCAACGTAATCTTGGTGGCAATAAGTAAGAAGTTGCGTAACCTCCTCAAGGACCCCGCTGACGCATAAAGCTTACGACTAACATATTGAAGATGAGGACTCCAAGTTAGGCATTTGTCCAGGTATAACCCAAGATTTTTTACGGTGTCACTGTAAGGGATGGTTGTACCATCACAAATCACGCGACGAAGTTGTGACCAATCTACTCTGGATATCAGTCTGGGGCTGCCGATGACAATTACTTGGGTTTTTAATGGGTTTACTTTAAACCATGAGACTTGCTCCATTCGCAAATATGATTTAGATCCCTATTCACCTCAGTAACTGCATCGGTCAACCTATCCAATGGTGTTTGAACATAAATCTGCAGATCATCAGCATAAAGGTGGTAGGCAGAACGAAGTTGTTGGGAGATAGAGTTAATAAAAACTGCAAAGAGAAGTGGAGATAGAACGCCGCCCTGTGGTACTCCAGCAGCAGGGGAGCAATAAGAGGAATGTTTTCCCTCAATGCAAATACGCTGCCTGCGACCAGACAAGTAAAAATGAAACCACTCAATTGCCGTTGGAGATATGTTAAGGGAGCGCAAAGTGCAGAGTAAGACATCAAAATCAACAGTATTGAAAGCGTTACTGAAATCATGTAAAGCTAACACAGTTAGCTTTCCTTCCTCCATGCCAAATCTGATGTCTTCTGTAACATGAATCAAGGAGGTAGTGGTGCTATGTCCGGAACGGAACCCGGATTGAAAGGGATTTAGGAGTTGATTTTTGTAGAGGAAGTCATTGAGTTGTGAATGGATTAAACGTTCAAGAACTTTAGAGAGGAAAGGTAGAATAGATATAGGACGAAAATATGAAAACGTAGTAGGGTTAGATTTTTTAGGTAGAGGGGTAATTTGGGCTTTTTTCCAAGCAGTAGGAAAAATTCCACTGGAGACGGAGTGGTTCAGGATATGACAAATTATGGAGAGGACTTCATCAAGGACAGGGGGGATCATGTTACGGCCGATACAGTCGCTTCCAACAGCATTAGAAATGATTGTCATGATACTCTTCTTAACATCACAAGCAGCAAAAGGTTTGAAGACTAAGGGCGGACAGTTGGGAGTTTGACAAGAAGAAAGATAGTTTATTGTGTTTTCTTTAGTCGTCCTATCAAAGTTGGACGGAGACGCGAAATGTTGATTTAGGGCATTTAAATCTACGTTGTTGGGAAGAGAGTCTTGACGAGGTTTGCCAACTCCCAGTGACTTAAGAAATTTCCAAATTTTGGCTGGGTCACCATTATCAACTGAACTGTGAATATGTCTGCGTTGAGCATGCCTACACACCTTGCTACAATGATTGCGGATTGCCACGTAATTATCCCAGTTTTTATCGTTTGGTCGACATTTATATTTTGATTTAGCCACTGCTTTCTTAGCGAGGAGAGATTTAACGTCATCCGTAAGCCATGGCGCGGGAAGGTGTTTAATTCTAACGGGTCTAACTGGTGCATGCTTATCATAAAGTTGCCTTATTTTATGCGTAAACATATTGACCTTTTCATCAACACTATCAGTGTCAATAAGCGAACTCCATGCAATCTCAGCAGCATCCTTGCGAAGGTTATCAATGATCATACCACGAAAATTACGCAATAAAAGTAATTTGCGTGAGGCTTTGGGTGGGCGAATACGAAAGGATAGAAAAAGTAAGTCATGATAAGAGAAGGAATCAGCAGAGAGTTGACCATGTTTACTCACGTGTTCTGCGGAGGAAACAAAGATGAGGTCAAGGAGAGAAGGAGTACTATTAGGAAAATGATGAGTGGCAGAAAGTGGAAGGATAGATAGATTGCAGGATTGAATAGTGGATTTGAGAGAGGTAGAACGGGAGTCGTTCTTGAGAAGGCAAGTGTTGAAATCACCCATGATTATGGTTTGACTGTACAAAGGAACTACATTTTCAAGATTTATTTCCAAGGAAGAGAAATAATCAATACGAAGGGAAGGACAGTAGTACACACGAAGTAAAACCTTAGCATGCGATAGTTCTATTTCCAGAAATAGATGCTCACCAGCAATTGATGGTGGGGGCTGCGGGGACATGCTAATAATCTTGTGGGAGATATGTGAACGGAGATATATAGCAACACCGCCACCACCACCCATCACACGATCATTTTTTTTTTTTATTTTATTTAAAAATCCAGCCACAATTGTTACAATAATACATGTAAAAAATACAATTTCCAATAACAGCTGATTAATTGCACAATTTTATCAGGCGGATATTACTAATCCAACAAATATTTTAGAAAAGTAATATATTAGTTAAACATATATTGTACGGTGGGTGGGCTTACATACTATTATGAATATTATTGGGGTGTTTTTTATTTAACTAAACCGAGAACTAAAAAGAAAAAAAGAATAATAATAATAATTTAAAAAAAATGAGAGGTGTCAAGGGACACCCGGATGGAACGAAGTTCCTTTCGATTAATTAGTGAAGGAATTGTAATAAAATTGTATTTATATAACAGAGTGTGTATATATATAAATATATAAATATTTCCGTTCCAATACATAAGTTTCTAGAGAAAAAAACAAATAAACTACTACTAAACTAGGAATGATAATTTCGATATAAGTTATCTTAAAGACGTACCGACTAAGCACAGACGCGATTATAAAAAAATGAAACATCGATCGAATTAAATATATTTCGATTTATCGCTCTGGTAGGGCGTCGTCATTATACATTACTGTATAAATGGATGAAAGGCTAATTGACTTAAGCGACATATTTTTAGGTAAAATTTTTACTTGTTTCAAAAACAATATGATTCCGAATAAGATGTATATAAGATGTATTTTTCAATGAGTTGGACAGCACAGTCAATCAAACACAATTGAGTTTCTATGTAATTAAAGATTTATTCTGGTTAACTTACATGTATGTTTCACATAAATAACTAAATATTTGGTAAATATACTTTACCTGTAATTAAAGAAACGACATTTAATGTTACGAATTACGGTGCCAATTCCAAACCACAATTAGCTTTATACGATACAAAATGATTTAATAAATTGAATATTCGTTTACAGCTAGATGATTCATAATTATTTCATCCGTTTATGGCTAACGTCAAACCGCTAGAATAGAGGTTTGATATTCACACTAAAGAAAATTATATTTTTCTTTACATGTATTAACCTCAATGTCACAAAAAATGTCGCTTAGGTCAATTACCCTATCACCCTTTAATTATTATACTTAAATAATGTTAAACGCCTGATATTATTTTCTGTTTTCAGGATAAATCGCGGTGACAGAGCTAAAGATAGAATATTATTTTACTATAGAATTTGGGGAGATATTATTTTTAATTTCATCAAGGGCCTGTTTCACAATTTTCAAATAAATGTTATCCGCCAGTTAACACAGGCATTTTTTTTCTCGTTTGAGTTATATATTTGAGTGCACGACTTTTGCATTTGTTAGTATTTCATATTCAACAACATTCCCTAAGGCTGGGTTTTAATCATCACATATTTATTGATTGGATAATGTACAACATGAATACATTCATAATAACAATTGGATTGAACACCGACTGCCTCGGTGGCGTAGTTGTATTACGGTACGACTGCAATGCTGAGGTCTCGGGTTCGATCCCCGGGTCGGGCAAAGTGATATTGGGTTTTTCTATTCAGTATCAGCCCGGAGTCTGAAATTTGTGCCCGATATGGCGATAGGCTCGCCCCCTATCACATAATGGGACGGAATAAAAATGGCGAAAAGTGGGTGCATTAGTTGCACCTCTGCCTACCCCTTCGGGGATAAAAGACTTGAGTATGCGTATGCGTAACAATTGGATTCTTTTTTTACAATTTTCTATTTTGCAAAAGGACGATAAAATAAATAACAACAAACACAACACACAAAATATTTTTTAGTTTGATCTGAAACTAAGTTAGATTAAATTTTATCTCATTTTGCTTCTGCATCTCGATGGGAGAAGGGTCTATTTAGACTGTAGTACTAGACTTGTAGCCAAGATGCTTTTCTACAAGAGTTAACGCCAATAGAATATAAACAAATGTATGGGAATGACGTATCCTTGCGCGAGACTTGTCGATAAGATATGTCATTCACATACATTATTTTCTATTCTATTGGCGTTAACGCTGTAAAGAAAGCATCTTGGCAACAGGCCCTAATGTAGTTTAATCAAATAGCCCAGTTTTAAGACTGAAGAGTCTGGAGTAGATCTTCGTATCCCTCCTCATCCTTCAGGTTGGCTGCCATATTCATTAGTTTTTCTGTAACGTAATGACAAATAATAAAGAAATAAAATTAAAAAATGTATTTTCACTCTTCAAACAATTTAAGTGTGTGCAGATTTAACGCCCTTAAGTTCTCTGCCTGTCAACCTCAAGAGCGTTACACCCTACCGTGCGCTGTATGGCTTAAAAAGAGTACTTTTTGGATCAGTTAATATCCATCTAAACATTATTTTAAAAACATATTAATTAGTAATCGTTTTAGAAAATGTTGTCTTCTAATAAAGTAATGGTTATGGAGAGGGATGAATCGAGAACCGAGTGCAAGATTATGATAGGAGATGAAAGAGTGGAACAAGTAAACGAATTTGTATATTTAGGATGCATGTTCACTAGAGACGGAAAGTGTGACGGAGTTATTGAAAGAAGAGTAAAAATGGGAAATAGTGTTAATGGCGCCTTGTATTCGATTATGAATAACAAAATTATTTCGAATAACGCTCGGTTAGCTATTCACCAAGGAGTCTTGGCGCCAACACTGATGTATGGAAGTGAGTCGTGGGTGTGGCAAAACAAGCATGTAAGTAAAGTAAATGCAGTGGAGATGAGAGCTTTGAGAAGTATGTGTGGGCTGAAAGTAAGTGATAGAGTAAGGAATAGCGTGATAAGAGAAAAATGTGGATTGAAAGAGGATGTAGTGACTAGGATTGAGAAAGGAATGCTTCGGTGGTTTGGCCACATTGAAAGGATGGATAAAAGAAGAGGAACGAAAGAAATCTATGTCGTGAAAGTGAGTGGTAAGTGTCGGACGGGGACGTCTTAGACGTACCTTCATGGACCAAATTGACGACTTCCTAAGGAAGGGCCAAATAAGGTGTTCTCGTAACCGACGAGCATGTATGAAGAGACTGATGAATGTAGAAGAAGCGAAAGAGGTATGCTCGGATCGTAGCACTTGGCGCTCCATAGTGTCTGCCTACCCCAATGGGAGAAAGGCGTGAGTTTATGTATGTATGTATGTCTTCTAATTAATAAGATTAAAAAAAAGTAGATTTATAGAGTATTTGTAAATTCTATAATGATTACAGAACAGAGGTTTTCTTATTTTCGCTTCGAGCGTCAATTTAGAAGCTTAAAATATCTCAAATCACTCAACAAAATAATAATAAAAAATAATTATCTAACTAAAAAGATCCATATGAAAAAAGTCAGTTAGGAAAAGAAATCATTTTATGTTTAATTCACAGAACTATAACAAGCAAATAGTTCTGTGGTTTAATTCCCGAGAAATAACAATTCAAAAAATGTGAAATTATTCAGAAATTTTGGTCAATCAAATGTGTTTTTTTACCAATATATCTAACTTAATTTAATATAATATTGGATTAATATAATAGAAGAACATCTCCTTAGAAACTTACACTTTAGAATTTCAAAAAAAGTAGTTCTATTATTTTTCTTTGAATCGATAGTACAAATAATATACATTTGAAGTACCAAAATATCATGAGCGTGACCTGTCAGGATTGTCATCCTGGGTTTAACAGGGTACAATATACAATGTTTATGCCTTTGGCGCCCGTGACATCACAAAACGGCCCAACGGAAGATCAGCGCTGATTTTTACCAGCTTATGCTGAGTTGGGGTCGTTTTTGTAACGAGTAAATTTAATTTAAGTGTGTTATGTAATAATTTTGTAATCTTGCTTGTTACAAATAAATATGTTTCTTTCTTTCTTTCTCTCTATAAATATTTTAAAATCGTTGCAACGTTGTTTGTTGAAAACGATTTGCGCGTTGAGTTTTATGTGTTCTTAAAATAGTTATAGAAAAATATTACACCTACTTTTTTTGAAATTTTAAAATTGTAACTTTTTAAGATGGTCTTCTATTATATTAATCCAATATTATATTAAATTAAGTAAGATATATTGGTAAAAAGAAACACATTTTATTGACCAAAATTTCTGAATAATTTCACATTTTTTGAATTTTTATTTCTCGTGAATTAAGCATAAAATGATGTTTTTTCCGAACTAACTTTTTTCATATGGATCTTTTTAGTTAGATAATTATTTTTTATTATTATTCTGTTGAGTGATTTGAGATATTTTGAGCTTCTAAATTGGCGCGCGAAGCGAAAATAAGAAAACCTCTGTTCAATAATCATTATAGAATTTACAAATACTCTATAAATCTACTTATTTTTAAACTTATTTATTAGAAGACAACATTTTCTAAAATGATTTCTAATTGATATGTTTTTAAAATAATGTTTAGATGGATATTAACTGATTCAAAAAGTACTCTTTTTAAGCCATACAGAGCACGGTAGGGTGTAAACGCTCTTAAGTGGTGTAGAGATACAAGAATTTATTTGCGAAAATATATGAATATTATAATGACGAAAGATTTGTATTTTTGTATGTTTGTAACGGATAAACTCAAAAACTACTAGACTGATTTAAAAAATTCTTTCACCAATATAAAGCGAGTACATAGCGAGTAACATAGGCTACTTTTTATCCCGGGAAAATATAAAGACTGCTTTGGTGGCGTAGTTGTATTACGGTATGACTATTGACTGCAATGCTGAGGTCTTGGATACAATTCCTGTGTCGGGCAAATTGATATTGGTTTTTTTAAATTCAGTATCAGCCCGGAGCCTGAAATTCTTGCGCGATATGGCGATAGGCTCGGCCTCTATCACATCATGGGACGGAATACGCACGGCGAAAAATGGGTGCACTAGTTGCGCCTCTGCCTACCCTTTCGGGAATAAAAGGCGTGAGAGTGTGTGTGTAAATATAAAGCGGGACTTTATTCCGGAAAAACTCATTCACGCGGGCGGAGCCGCGAGCAAAGTCTATAAGTCTATGTCTAATAAACGGTAAAACTGAAACAGGTGTGTAAATATGTTTAAGTTTTTTTCACCGACTTCAAAAAAAGAGGTTATCTGTTAGACCCGTATGTATGTATGTAAGTTTATATGTCCGCTAAAACGCTTGATCCGATTTGGATGGGGTCTTTGTTTTTTAAATGTATATTTTTCAGGGAAGGTTTTACATGTTTACTAGTCATTGTCTAATAAACAATAAGGCTAGGATATGTCATTCCTATACATTTTTTATTTCTATTAGCGTCAACGTTCGTAGAGAGGCATCTTGTTCATGGCTCCAGTGGACGTAGAATGCGGCGAAAAAACGCAACTCGTAAGACGGCGTCGTTTAATTTTGATGTTTGTGATTGATCGAGAGACCAATACGTCAGTCACGTGTTAGTGTCTCAACCAATCCCAATAAAACGAAACGGAGTCGTGTCGTTTTTTGCCACATGCTAAGCCCACTGGTCAGAACTCTAAAATAGACCAAGGAGTTCATGATTTTACTGTATTATAAATGTGATCCTGACCTTTAATTCTCTCCATCGATGACATAACTTCAGGGTTGTTGCTAAGCTTCTCGATGATAAAACCTGAAAATTCGGGCAAGAGTAATATATTGTACTAATTAATTATTTATAATAGCATTAATAATAGTGATTTATGGATTTTTTTGTGGAAAAAGCTTTCCAAGCGGTCGTAGCTGCGAGTAGGGTTGCCAGGCGTCCGGATAAAGCCGGACATAGTTAGGCTTTTAGAATGCATGTCCGGCCAAACGACGGCTTGTTCGGCTTTTGCTAGGCGTTTTACATTTGACCAGTGACTTTTAGGGAGTCGGCAAAATACGTAAAATTAAACGGCCATGGAAAAACACTTGGGACCGAAAAAATCGTATCTTTACTAAAACACAAAATCCTTAATAATTCAAGGTATCCAGCCATTTTATCCTTATGTCCGGCTAAACTGGCTGGTCTGTCCGGCTATTAGGTTTTTTTTAGGTAGGCGATCCTGCAGTTAACACCGGGGGAAACCTGCGAATGGGATACTGGAGTCCCCCGGCTTAACGACTGCAGGGGCCTGGGAGGGGAGTGGGGGAGGAATATGGAAGGGAAGGTGGGGGAAGGGAAGGTGGGGGAAGGGAGGAAGGTTCCCAGGATGGGCGGAAAGAGAGGGTGCCAGGAAATGTTCGCGGGCCCTTTTACGCCCCAATGTGATTTACAACCAAGAGGTATACACACTGACTGTATGCCTCGGCCCGGGACTAATATCCCCCGGCGCATGGGCGTGCATTGGGTGTGAAGACCCAGCGCACAAGAATTGCCTCGGGGGGGCCGGCTATTAGGTTTCACGACCTGGCAACTCTAACTGCAAGAAAGACCTAATCATTAATAACTTACTGATTAACTGCTGTTGATCATCACTTAGTCCACCATGAAAATTCTTGTCATTGAATACGTTGTTTAAATAATCTGGAAATGCAGGATAAACAATTTATTAACCGCAATCAATTTTACAGACATGTGGACGATAGCCTAGTTGGGAATGGAACGGTCTGCCGAGACAATGTCCGGAGGTTCAAACCCAAGGCACACACCTCTGACTTTTCGAAGTTACGTGTGTATTATTTATCAATTATCGTTCGCTTTAACGGTGAAGGAAAACATCGGGAGGAAACCTACATACCTGAGAATTATCCATAAGAATCTCGAGGGTGTGTGAAGTCTGCCAACCCGCACTAGGCCGGCGTGGTGGACTAAGGCCTAATCCCTCTCAGTAGTAGAGGAGGCCCGTGCTCAGCAGTGGGCAGTATATAATACAGGGCTGATTGCGATTTCGATTGCGATTGCGAATTTTACAGGTAATATTATACAGGTTCATTTTGAAATTGCGTTAGTAAATGAAACCACATACTTAATTTCTTGAAAATACTTTACAAACTTATTGAGTTACTTAACTGTTGATGTAAAATAAAATAGGTACATTTTCTTATAAAATACATATCAATAAAAAGTACTCATTCACACGCCATATTCGACTAAACCATAAAATAACAAGAAAAGTTAAATCGGGATTTTTAGTGAAAATGTTCCTTGTCCGTAGATGATATTTTAGAAGAGGAAAAGGCGACAATTGGGTTTCATTTATTAACGCAATGTCAAAATGACTATACATGTCGAAAGTATGGGAAGATGTTTGGATGTTTTTAGAATAAAACAAATACTTATATTATTCTATTGCTTTGAAAACAACTTACCAATAGCTCTTAGAATTCTTGATGCAGAAATATTCATTTCATCCTCTGACGATGAGTTCTCATCTGGAAAGAGCGACATTGTAATCAGTAATAATAACAGCTAGGCTTTATTAAACTTACACCCGTATTCTTAGACGTTTCCTCGAAACTTCCTCAACATTATCTCACTCGAGGTTACCTTGAGGATTAATTCAAGGAATCCTCGAAAATGGTATTCTTAGTTAAAATTTGAGCTGTTCTTGAGGATCCTCGAGTGAGTTCGAGTCAAGGAATTACGTCATTAAATACGTCATTGATGTACAGATAAATTAGAGTTTCTGCGAAAACTCTTCGATCCATTTTTAGCACACGAAAAAATATCGATTGTAAGCGAAAATCTTTCCTTGTTTAACAGTTGATTCCTTACCTCGAGAAAGGAAAAATCTTGAGGAACGTTGAGTGAAGGAGATGTTTTTCAACTAAGAATACAGATTACCTCCAGTGAGTTTGATTGGAGTGGAGGAATTTTCGAGGAAATGTCTTAGAATACGGGTGTCAGGATCTTTTCCACAAGTTTCAAGGTTTTATTTGTCAGCTATCGTATTAAACAACTCATTTAGACAGTACTCATTTTATTACAATTTATTTGGGAGCATATATTAGAGTGTGGCTTTTGTATCGGTCGGCTTATTTTATGCGACGAGTAACATTTACTCAAGTCATGAAACAGGCCCTTCACATCTGATGTCTCAGGATGGGTGCTGTATAACGCAGCTTATTTTAATTCAAAGTCAGTCTACATGTTACTGTATAGGGGCTGTTATAGGCGACCGGTATGCTGGTTTCGACAACCATTTATCAAAAAAGACAAGTTATAAGCTCTAGGATTTTTATTTTCTAGTGTTACCGTAGAAAACACGTAGATGTCGCGAAGCTGTCAACTTGTTGCTACGAAACACTATTATGAAATAGTTGCTATAACAACTTCAGCAACGGACTCCGAAGTAACGGAACCATTTAAGGCCCACTTAATTTTAAAATCTTGAAGATATATTAAGAAAAGCCTTTGATTAATTTGCAACATATCACTATTATTACAAAATTTAATTATAAAAGAACTAACAAAATATAGCACTTAGTATATTTTTGCATTAAAAAAAATCGAAATCAGGGATGGTGGGCCATATTAGGAACCGGGCTTTCTTTGGTCACACTACTTTACTAAAAAGTATGTTAAGTTCCTTACCTTCATTTTCTACATCTAGTAGCAACGCCTGAAAACCCAAAAATATTAAAAAATATTAACCCAATTGTTGTCTTACGTCCTTATCCACAAACGTTAATTAGCTAAGGACAGCCCAATGCTATCATAATAAGCCTGTTCTCAGTGCTTTCGACATGACAGACTTCGCAGTGCGTAAGCAAAGGGACGCTGTGATTGGATAATCCAAATAAAAATTTAATTCAGTTGGCTGTCAGATAAACAAGGCCAAAGAAAACGATGAAATTGCCGACGCTATGCTTTCGGGCGCACTGTGCGTCCTCATAGTATATTTGGGAATACGGGTGTTAGTCTTGTGCATCATCTTATCTGCATAGTTTAAACTAAATTATAATGCCGGCCTGTTCGATACCGGATACACAGGCTGATGCTGGAACTCGAGTTTACGTGGGCTACTAAAGCGGGTTTTACACCTTCTGCACGGTGGTCGCTATCCGGGAAGATACTCATCACAGCTTGGATTGTAAGTTACCGAACTTATGAAGGACTCTACATCTCTGCCTGCCCTTACAAGCTACCACCAATAGACACATACACTCACACCTCTTATTCCAGAAGGTATAGGCAGAAGCATCTAGTGCACCTACTTTTCGCCGTGCGTATTCCATCCCATGATGTGATAGGGGGCGAGCCTATCGCCATATCAGGCGAAAATTCCAGACTCCGGCTGATACTGAATAGTAAAACCCAATAGCATTACCAATAGACTAATAGAATTGTACAACTTACCGCTTGAAACAAAGAAAGTACGAAGAACGTTATCAGAAAGTATTTCATCATGAATGTTTTTGCTCAACTGAGGCCAATATGGCGTCTTCGTTAATAATACTATTTGTTCAGTTTGCAGACTGTGACGTGTCAAAAAGATGTTATAGAGAAGGTAATTTCATTGTACAAGGACGTAACGAGGTATATCTATATATATAAAAATTTCGTGTCACAGTGTTTGTTACCATACTCCTCCGAAACGGCTGAACCGATTTCGATGCAATTTTGTGTTCATACTTGGTAGGTCTGAGGGTAGGTTTTTATCTATTTTTCATCCCCCTAAGTGATAAGGGTGGCCACACCCGAAAATTTTTTTTTTTTGGACAGCTTTTTTTATAATTTGGCATTAAAAATACATACAACCCAAAATTTTCTACCTTATTCCATCATCCCCTATTTTTTAATAGCGATATTAGTCATTTAATAACTTTTAACCCCAGTCGGTAACTGATCAATTATTCATTTTTTCTACTAAAATAATCCTTAAAAAGAATTTATATGGCAAAACAACGTTTGCCGGGTCAGCTAGTAATACTATATAATTCACAAACTTTTCCCCGCAGCTTCGCCCGCGTACACATCCATCCACGAGTACATTGCAAAAAATGTAATATGAAAATAACGTTTTTTTTCGATATGCGATTTTGATGAAAAAAAGCCTTCTGCTCCCTATATTATGTATGTATGCAATTGTACTATGTACTCTGTGAAAACTACATTAAAATCAGTTCAGCAGTTTCGGAGATGTGCACTAGCAAACATAAAGAAAAACATAATGAGACTTAACATCTTATGTCTCAGGATGACGAGCGCAGTGGCATGCCACACAGTACTTTGTAATTCTTGAATTACAATTGTTGGATGGTGTTGCTACTGTTTATGGGTGGTGGTATCGCTTACACTCAGGCGAACGGCACGCTCGTTTCGTCATTCGATGCAATAAAAAAAACGGACAGCATGCATGCTCACGCCTTTTATCCCCGAAGGGGTAGGCAGAGGTGCAACTAGTGCACCCACTTTTCGCCAAGCGTATTCTGTCCCATGATGTGATAGGGGACGAGCCTATCGCCATATCGGGCACAAATTCCAGACTCCGGGCTGATATTGAATAGAAAAATCCAATATCACTTTGCCCGACCCGGGGATCGAACCCGAGACCTCAGCCTTGCAGTCGTACTGTAATACAACTACACCACCGAGGCAGTCGAGGCAGGTAAAAAACGGACAGATAGAAATGATTAATAAAAATTGATTTGTATTCTATTACTCTTCTTTTGTCAGCCCCTTTTTTACTTTTAATGTTACATCGGATTATGCTTTTTCATTAAGGTGCTGCGCAATCGCTGTTATTTCGACAGACACAGAAATAGCTGCCAATATGTTTTATTTTTCGTTAGTTAATTACTATGAAACTAACAGTTGCTTTAACTAAAAATGCTAATCTAAGGTCAACTAAAGAACCGTCAGGCAGAATTAACGACCAACATGAGGGCGGAGTCGCGAACAAACATAATAAAATCTGTATTTAACTTTGTTTAATAGTAAAGTTTGATTTATAGCTTTGGGTAAATAATAGCGATTATAAGTGTCAAATTCGGTATTTAGTGCCATGTGCGTATACACACAGTACTTACCGATTATAAATTAGATAGTTATTTCGTATTCAGCATTAAATTAAATACCATGAAGGTTCTATGTTACGTGTGGTTCTTTGTAACTTTTTTAATTGTGGCAAGTGTCTTTGAATTATGGGGTTATAAGTTAGATTCCTAGATTAGGCAGCTTAGAATTTATTTACCTACATTTTTCAATCAAGAATATGGTTTTAAAGTAAAATTTACCTATAACGGTCGTCTTACTTCCTATATATATTTTGTTGAAGCTATGGCAAAGTTCGCTGCTTTAGTAATAACTCTGCCTACCTCTAGGTATGAGGATAAAAGACAGTTTATAATTAATTGTTTATCTAAAACATAATTATTTCTTTTCAGACGCAGCAGCAAGAAATTGATATACGTAAGTTAATTTTCTCTGTAAACACGATATCGTTCTTATATTTAAACCCCCGACAGAAAGGAGGGATGTTATAAGTATAGGGTGTGTATCTGTCATCTGTTTATCTACGTCTCTATGTATCTATGTATCTGTGTATCTGTATATCTTTTTTTTTTTTTTTTTTTTTTTAATGGCCTTTGTGTTCACATTTTGCCAATGTCAAGTTTGGTTTGTATATTTTATTAACTGTAGTATGTCGAAGTAAAGCAGTGGCTTCCTTACCAAGACTTTATCGAGGAGTTTTGGCGGCAACAGAAAAAACACTTGATTAGCACAATTATTTCAATTCACTTCATTTGAGCTCTTTAATAGAACTATATTGGATAATATACGACCATAATTATGCAATATAACACTAAATATCACCAAAATAATGAATTAAAACAAGAGCACCTCATGACACTTCCAAGTTCCCGCCAAAACTCTATCTGTATATCTGTCTGTGGCATCACAGCTCTCAAACGAATGGACCGATTTTGACGCGGTTTTTTTCTGTATGACAGTTGTACTAAAAAGAAACGATATCGTATATTATACAGAGGTAGATATGGTATTTAAACGTGCCATCGGATATTCGAAATTATCACAATTGATACTATTGCACAGACTATGCGTAAATGAACAAACAGGCCGGCATAATTGTGTGTATTGTGGGGTCAATTGGCCGTGTCAAAACGACCCATTCATACTGAAAACAAATAGGTTCTCAACGAGGCTATGCTACTATTAAAACACCTCTTTTGTTATTTTCAGGGTCTATCAACAATGTAATAAAGGCTATATTGCGAAACGAGAATCCTTTGTTGGCTACTATGCGTACAGGAGGTAATGATAATGTTAATAATACATTTTGTTAGAGTATCTTCAATTTGCCAAGCTGTAGTAACCCAAGCAACAAATGTTGTTGCTTGGTTTGGTCCACCTTATAGGTCTGCAGAACTAATAACTCTCCCTTAATCGTTCTAGTGATTGCTACCAGGCTTATAATAGCAAACGCAAAGTTTGTTTGGCCTTCTAGTGCATCTAATCCAATAAGTTATCTTATAATCGGCTATAGGTCCAAATTAAAGGCACATTATAATCAAAGACGTTCTGTAAAAGTATTGCAAAGGTGTAAATAGGCTTGAGAATACTTACTCTGGTAACCTCACTTATAAACGCTTACAAGACACATTATAAAACTATTATAAGTTCACTATGCTAGTAAGAGTAACAAATGAAACTAAACGTAATTGAAACCATTTGCATTTATTTCTTGAACTAATAAGGGTTTATAAGCTCATTTTATAGACCCATTATAAGTAAACTAATTTCTAACAATATGGCGATATAGTGTACTTCCGATGGATACCATTATGGAACCAAGTACTGGTGTAACGGTATAGTAATGAATGTACTTTAAAATGCTACCTCAAAAAAATGGCGAGTTTTCTAGTAAGTCTAATTGAAAACAATATTACTTAGAAATGCAAATTATTAAATACGCTTATTTTAAATATACTTCACCGAAAATATACATTCGCCATGCTAAAGCTTGTAGTATTAAACTTATTAGTAAAAATATAACTTATATTAATAAACTTATTATTTATAAAACTATTAATTAAATTACACTCAAATAAAGAAACTGGATAGATAACACCTTTTTGATAAATATTTTTTGTAGCAAATTCTCAAACACAAGGGATTTCGAAAGAGCTTGTAACAGAAGCACGAAGTCATGTTTGTTTTATAAGGCGCGTATAGTTGGCTTCGCGGGAGCAGATAGTTCTGCGTGGATCAACTAGAATGTTATTATTGAACTAAGCGGCAGTCATCAAGTCTATTACGAGTGTTCTATTAGCATAAATAAGCCTATAAAATGGGCCCTTTTCCGTGGTTATAAACGCTTACCATCCCGTTATAGTCCTGATAAAATGTTGGTTCCAGGATAGATACGGAACTACTATTTGTTGCTTGGGAAGCCTTTATAAAATTGGGTTTAGAAGAAATATAAAGAAACAATAAGATAGTAAGGCCAGCGTAATTATAGCAGTTTAAAAGATAATTGAAGCGGCGATAGCCTAGTTGGGAGTGGAACGGACTGCCGAGACGAATGTCCGCAGGTTCAAAACCCAAGGGCACACACCTCTGACTTTTCTAAAAAAGTTATGTGTGTATTCTTTGTGAATTATCGCTCGCTTCAACGGGAAGGAAAACATCGTGAGGAAACCTGCATATCTGAGAAGTTCTCTATAGGAATTTCGAAGGTATGTGAAGTCTGCCAACCCGCACTGGGCCAGCGTGGTGGACTAAGGCCTAAAACCCTCTCTATTGTAGAGGAGGCCCGCGCTCAGCAGTGGGCAGTATATAATACAGACCTGGTATGGTATGGTAAAAGATAATAATTTTAACAAGTATTTCAAGAACATTTTGCCCCGTACTGAATCTCTTAGATGAGGTTACGTCAACGTTGTTGGACGATTGGACGAATATAGATAACAACATACTCAACGTTCTAATATCATGTAGGCTAGGAGATTAATTAGATAAGGTGCGTTAGGGTAATACTTACTGGTGGTGCTGGTGGTAGGTCTCTCATATGTCAGAGTCCGTCTGGGTGGGTACCACCACAATATCTATTTCTACCGCCAAGCAGCAGTGTACATGCACTGTTGTGTTTCGGTTTGAAGGACATTGTAGCCAATGTAACTACAGGACATAGTGAGACTTAACATCTTATGTCTCAGGATGACGAGCGCAGTGGAATACCGCACAGTACTTTGTAACTCAAGGTGCTGGATGGTGCTGCTACTGTTTATGGGTGGTCGTATCGCTTACCACCAGGGGAATGGCATGCTGGTCTCGTCATTCAATACCATAAAAAAAAACCGGATCACGGGGTAATGTCGTTGTTTCAAGATTGCTGCTAAATATGAAACTAAAACTAATACAGTGGCAAATAATTATGGTACATTGAAAAATAACACTTCAGGCTGTGTTGTTTGTATTAGGAAATATTGTCGGATATAGCAGTAATCATTAAACAACGGTATTACCCCATGATCCGGTATTACCCCCACCGCACCTTATCTGTATTTGCAATCTGGCAATCTTACTAACTGTATGAAAAGTATTAGTAAAGTTACCAGTAGGATCGACTTTCGGCAAAGTTACATCACTTAACTGAGAAGATACTTCATACTGATAAAATTAGAATTTTGAATTTTTGTGCATTATTTATACATACATACATATATACATAAACTCACGCCTTTCTCCCATTGGGGTAGGCAGAGACTATGGAGCGCCAAGTGCTACGATCCAAACATACCTCTTTCGCTTCTTCTACAGTCATCAGTCTCTTCATACATGCTCGTCGTTTACGAAAACTCCTTATTTGGCCCTTCCTTAGGAGGTCGCCAATTTGGTCCATGAAGATACGTCTAGGACGTCCCCGTCTGACACTACCACTCACTTTCGCGACATAGATTTCTTTCGTTCCTCTTTCATCCATCCTTTCAATGTGGCCAAACCAAGCATTATTTATTTACAGCTTTATTAAGAAACCTGCGCAAAGATCCTGTGGGAGGTATTTTGGAAGATATAGAAGGTAAAAGACTATAACATCCTTACATATTATTGTAACACAAAGTCCCCCGCCGCGTCTGTCTGTCTGAAACGCGATAAACTCAAAAACTACCTAACGGATTTTGATGCAATATGGTATGGAGATAGTTTGAGAACCTGGGAAGGACATAGGCATTTTATCCCCGAACAATATATATCGAGAAAACCTCTTCCACACGGACGAAGACGCGAGCAAAAGTTTGTTAAATAATAAATCATTAATGATGGCTTTCCTCTTCTACTGAGAGGGTTTAGTGCTTAGTCCATTACAGCGAATATCAATAAATAATACTTTATCGAGATTTATTTATAGTATTACTAGCTTTTGCCCGCGGCTCCGCCCGCGTGAATGAGTTTTCCCGGTATAAAAGTCCCGCTTTATATTTTCCCGGTATAAAAAGTATACATAATCTACCCGTAGCTTATATGACACGTTCGTAGATTTACCATAGCAGCGCCATCTATTGATTACTTACTCAACCCAGTCGAAAGGTATCGACATCTGTTAGAATCATTTGGAGTTAACAGATAATTGTGACTGTCAAATAATAACAGACAAATAATTAGCAATAAATTAAAATTGCGACTATAATTTGAGATTTAAATTATCCTATCTCTCAAGTTGGATCGAATTGCACATGGTGTGCGAATTTTATTATAATCGGTTAAGTGGTTTAGGAGTCCATTGAGGACAAACATTGTGACACGAGATTTATATATATTAAGAATATTAAGATGTTCGCAATGCAGTGTAAGTTTTCCAAAAAAAAAACTATAATTTTACTTTCAATTCAATTCAATTTTTAGGTTATGTGTTATTTTACTTTAATTTTTTCTCATTTTATTTGCAGAAGCCAAAAAATCGGTATGGAGTTTATTGGGTATACAAATAGACGACGGTAAGGATACATTCTGCAAAGATAATATTATACAATCAATTCTCTTCATCTGTAGACTTTATTGCTCAATAGGTATGCGTATCCCTTGAGTTGAAAGTTGGCGACACCTATACTGAATTACCACAGTCTTACAAATATATAAGACAGTTTGTTGCGTTTTATATGCAGCGGTGATGACCTGTAAATATTTATTTTTCCTATAATCATATGAAACATAGTTTAGTCGTTTAGTTGCTAAACTACTGTTACCTGAAATTTGTAAAATATGTATATGTATAAAAAAAAGAATGGGTTGCACTCCGGGAGTGCCGGCAGAAGTGAAAACTTGAACATTAACGTTGTGCATTTTTGAATATTTTGGAATGGTTAGGGAATAATTTCGCTCGAATTGCTTTATTTATCAGTATAAAATTACTAGCATTTATGTGGTTAAATACAATATTTATTTATTGCGTTATCGTCCATGATTGAGTGTCGCCATCTAGCAGTATTATTGGGCGTCATCTGCTAATTGTCGATATCTCTGCACTTCGATGTCCGATGGATGAGTGTCGGGTCATCTAGTTGACTACTTAATGTAGTAGTTCCCAGTCAATATTGATAGGTGCTAGGTGTTAGAAATGCAATGGTCATCACAACCAAAGTAGAATAAATCAAAATTTGTAAAAAGAATGTAACGTTCGATTCTTTTGTACTCGTTGTAATGTCTTAGGAGCGTAAGGAGACACAGCGTGTAGTTGATAGCACGGTTTATTTCCAACTGCCGTATTACAAACGTTCTCTTATAACTACCGGCATTACTGACAATATTGTAAACGGTGTAGGGTTACATACACTACATCTCTCCCGACTTAGTTTAAACCTAACAATTAACAATCTATTCCTTATAACTAACAATTTTGTCTAATCTACACTTCCGCAATGGTCGTGACTGGGGTGGTACAGGAGCGGAAGGCGGCGTACTAAATTGCTCGCTATTTTCGTGCGTAGGATGCTCGTCCGCACTCAAAATGTTTGGCGTCGACATACCAGCGCCGAGCTGCCGCCCTGTAGATGACGACACCGGGGAACCCGTCACTACTGAACGCTCCTGAACTGGAAACGCCTCATGCCCTGAGCCCGTTCTACAAGGTTGGGACTCCCTTGAACTCATGGGGACAACAAGCGACCTTCTAGACCTCGCCTTAAGCTGATCGATGTGTCGATGTATTTCGTTACTATTCTTGTCTAATACCTTGAAGTCCCTAACCCCCTTAGCCTCAACCACAGTACCAGGAGCCCATTTCTCTGTCCTTAAATGCTGCCGATACCAGATATCCTCCCCGATATTTAATGCCCTATCTACACCCCGTGCATCGTTAATTTGTCGTTGCTGTGCTTGACACACATTATTTTCCCTATCCGGCTTAATAATATCTAACGGAGTTCGCAACCTTCTATTCATTAATAATATAGCTGGACTTTCTTTAGTGGTCGAATGTTCGATATTTCGATAATGTAATAAGAATGTATTTAAGGCATGATCAACATTTTTTCGTTCTAAGACCGCTTTCTTGATTACTTTTTTTAAGGTTCTCACTGCATTTTCTGCCGCCCCATTAGATGACGGATGATAGGGTGCTGTAAATATATGCTCCGTACCATTGTGCCTCACAAAACTTTCAAACTCGCTACTGGTAAATGGAGGTCCATTGTCGGTTACTATTTGTTTGGGAATACCGAACCTGCTCCATAATTCCTTTAGTTTTGCAATAGTACTACCCGCCGCTGTACTCGGTACTCTGAACACTTCGAGCCATTTAGACATAGCGTCAACAACCACCAAATATAAATTCCCTGCTATAGGTCCCATGTAATCTAGATGCAATCTAGTCCAAGGCCGGGTCGGCCACGGCCAGGGGTGTGGTGTGGCGCGCGGCGGCGCATCCGCATGCGCAGCGCACGTTGCACACGCGCTGCAAGCACGCTCCACTGCCTCGTCAATACCGGGCCACCACACATAACTGCGAGCCAAGGCTTTCGATTTGACTACCCCCATGTGAGGCTCATGTATTATTTTTAATACCTTTTCGCGGCAACCTATAGGTAAAACTACTCTATGCCCCCACATCACACACCCCAGCTCTTCGTACAACTCGGACTTCCTATTGAAATACGGTCGCATGCTGGTAATCTCGCAAGCTTCAGGCCAACCATCGCGAATAAAGCTCAATATCCTGGCTAAGATGGCGTCCTTTGCTGTTTGCCTTTTGACGTCTTTGTAATTTAGCAATAATGCCTCTTGTGCGAAATGCAAGAATGTTTGCTCGGGAATGGTGTCAGTGGTACACTGGGAATCTTTGGTCACTTCCGGTAACCTTGATAGGCCATCTGCGCAATTTTCAGAAGTTTTTATATATTCTATCTCATAATCATATGCCGAAAGAATTACGGCCCAACGTTGCATGCGGCTTGCGGTCATCGTTGGTATGCCCCTATTAGGACCTAAAATAGACACCAAAGGTTTGTGGTCTGTACGCAATATGAATTTTCGGCCGTATAAGTACTGGTGAAACTTCTTCACCGAAAATATTATGGATAAAGCCTCGCGATGTATCTGCGAATAATTGTTTTCAGCTGCGGTTAATGTACGCGATGCGTATGCGACGGGCCGCTCGCCGCCAACGCTCGGCTGCGCTAGAACCCCCCCGATTCCGCGCGGGCTCGCGTCACACGTTACGATTACGGGTTTATCGGGATCATAATGTGCCAATACCTCCGCCCCGGTCAATTTCCGTTTTACTTGGTTGAAAGCTTGTTCGCTTTCAATATCCCAATGCCATACAATACCCTTTTTTAATAATTTATGCAATGGAGTAAGCAATGAACTAAAATTCCTAATGAATTTAGCATAGAAATTAATCATTCCCAAAAATGATCGGAGTTCAGTAACATTTTGAGGTCGACTTAGCTTCAATATAGCATTGATTTTCGATTTATCGGCTTTAATACCATCCTTTGATACCACAACCCCCAAATAAGTAACCTCTTGTGCAAGGAAAACACATTTATTCTTCCTTACTTTTAACCCGTGGTTACATAAACGTTTAAAAACGTCTTCGAGGGCAGCTAAATGCTCGGTCTTTGTTTTTCCCCCAATAATAACGTCATCCAAGAATACCTGCACATTCGGTATACCCTGCAACAAATTAGTCATAATACGTTGGAACACTCCTACGCTCGATGCCAACCCGTAAACTAGCCTATTGTAACAGAATAACCCTCGATGAGTATTAATTACCGTGTATTTTCTAGACTCATCTAGTTCTACTTGATTATACGCATGAGATAAATCGATTTTACTATAGAACTGAGATCCGTTTAACCCAACTAAAACGTCCTCAATCTTTGGTAGGGGGTAACGATCGATCAGCAAAACGGGATTCAGGGTCGCTTTGTAATCAGCACAAATTCTCAGTGTACCGTCAGCCTTATGAACCGGCACCAGTGGAGAGGCCCAGTCGGAGCATTCAACGGGCTCGATGACGCCGTCCCGCAGCATACGGTCCAGCTCAGCGTCGACGCGCTCGCGCAATGCATACGGCAGCGGCCGCGCGCGATGATATACCGGCGCCGCCCCCTCTCGCACCCGCAACGTCGCCTTACCGCCCGTGTACCGTCCCAGCCCGTCGCTAAATACTTCTTTATACCTGTCGAGAATGCAACATATTTCTTTATTAACGTGAATAACACTATTTTCCTGAATTCGATTACAACTAAACAAAGGAATTTCTATTTGTAATTCTGCTAACCACTGCCTACCTAATAGGGACGTCATGCCACCATCAATAATAAATAATTCGAGCTGTTTCTTAACATTATTAAAACTTACGGCTGGTTTTATAATGCCCAAAGGCTTAATTTTAGAACCGTCATAAAATCTTAATATTGTATTATCACTCTTAATGGGTAAATGGGTGAAAAATCTATTATAAGTCTTTCTACTTATGCATGATATGGCGGTACCTGTATCTATTTCCATGTGTACTATATTACCTTCAATACATAATGGTAAACTCACTGCCTTATAATTATTTAATGTTAAGAGATTTAACTGCTCCTCGATGCTCCCATCCTCCTCCCTGCCACTATTGTGAAGGACGTCATATCCCGGAAACTCTCCCGCCTCCGCTTCTGTGAAGTAGGTGCCATGCTCCTGCGACATCCTGGACGACTCTGCGCCTCCCGCAGGACAAACCCGTCGCAAATGGCCGACTCGCCGACACTTGCTGCATGTGAAGTTCCGGAATCGACAGTCGACGAAGGTATGGGACGCCCTTCCGCACGCCGTACACTTCCCTGACTGACGTGCCGACCCCCTCGGTCCCGCTGCCGACGCACCTGCTCCACCGCTGCCGGCACTCTCTCCGGCAGCTCTGGTCCGCGTGCTTTGCGCGCTGCGTGCTACTCCGCGCGTCCATCCTTTGCTGCCCGTGCTCAGCTTCACCGCATGCATCGCCTCCGCCCCGTTAGTTGTCTCCACGATAGCTGCGTCCCGTTCCGCTGCCTCCAAGGATTGTGCTAATTTGACCGCCTCCGCGAACGTTATTGTGTCCTCTTCCGCAAAAAGCCGTTGCCGAATGACGTCACTATTAAGGCCGCATATGAATTGATCGCGCAAATTTTCATTCAATTTTTCTTTAAATTTGCATTCCCGCGATAGCTTCTTTAACTCCGCCACAAAAGTGGCTATGTCTTCTCCCGATCCTTGACGTTTTTGGCGGAATCTGTATCTTTCCGCCAACGAAGATGGCGTCGGCTGTAAATGCTGACGCAATAGTTCGCATGCCTGGGTATATTTTAATTCGGACGGTTTACTCGGACTGGCGAGATTCACTAGCAATTCATACGCCTCGTCTCCCATTGTAGCAATCAAAGTAGGCAATTGCAAATCGTCTTTTACTTCGTTAACTTTAAAATACATGTTCAATCTGTCTATGTAAGAACTCCACACACCTGACCTCACGTCAAACTCACGTACTTTGCCGATCGACATCGTTTAAATAGCACAATTAACTGTTCGCGCACAATATATAACAAAATTGTCTAATAATTTTTATCCTCGTCGCCACTGTAATGTCTTAGGAGCGTAAGGAGACACAGCGTGTAGTTGATAGCACGGTTTATTTCCAACTGCCGTATTACAAACGTTCTCTTATAACTACCGGCATTACTGACAATATTGTAAACGGTGTAGGGTTACATACACTACACTCGTGCCGTGCCAACGCTGGGGAAATAGCTTATACGCAATGTATTTAAGGTTCATATTAGTAAGGGATGGTTTTAATGACGTTAATAAACAAAAATTCACTCGTTTCAAGAATTATAGCTTCTACGCATTGTACTTAAGGTTCATATTAGTTAAAACTCCGCATGAATTTTCGTCAGATTCGGTCACGTGATCCTGACGCGAGTACGCGAGTTTAACATTTTATACCCATCCCAAGAAAAGTGCTCAACGCCGCTAAAGGAGTTTTCACTTCAAAAATAGAACAATAAAGGACCTACGCTGAGTTTCTTGGTGCTTCTTCTCAGATCAGTGGGCTTTTCCGAAGTACTGGTACAAATCTTTTATATAAAAAAAAAACATTGTAAATATGACGTGTAAAAGTTGCCTTAGGGGCTTAATTACTAAACAATTATTTGAATTGAATTGAACTAATCAACAGTTGATCAGTTAACAGCTTCAACTTATCGAATAAGCTGTTGTAGTGATTGTTTAAGTTATTTTCTTTTTACAGATTCCATAGACACGCTATTAAGAGCTATTTTGGGAGTGAAGTCTAATTCTGAAAAAGGTAAAAACATTATTTTTTCCTAAGGTAAGCACATGACCAGCTTATACATTGCTGGTTTGAAAATGTACATTAATCTTGCAAAATTATTTATATGGTAGCTGATATAGATTCCGTTAGTTGTAGAATATTTCGCACCTTTAAAACGAAAACGACACAATTAAAAAAAATCTGAAATGGAGTTATCTTCATACAATGACTTAAAACTTGTCTATTTTTTATAAAAATATAATAAAAAATGCCCGATATAACAGTTTGGTCCATTTCCCGCTTGAATATAGCTGTGTCGGTCCATTTTCGAGATTAACTGTAGTCGTAGATTTCCACGATACGACGCGACGCCGTATCGTGCTTATGTGTATGAGCCCTAAGGTGCCGTGGAGTCACTTTATCGTAGCTCTAGTAGTAGTTGCATAGTTTTATATAGTAGTGTATGGTCTTTGTGCTAAATGTTGACGCGCCTTTGTTACACGGTTAAAATACATATTTTTAAAGACTTTGAATCTATAAATATAAAAATGTATGTCTGTATGTATATGTTCCCTATGGATTCCAAAACGGCTGCAGCGATTTGAAATTTTTGGTAATATTCAGATTAGCCCAGCGGATCCCGTGAAGTTTTGTAGCGATCATATGATTTTTTTTTTTTGGATTTTTTTTATTCATAGTCGCTATATGGCTGCTAGTCTATACCAATAATTAAGAGGAAAGATTTGATTGTTTGTTTGTTTGTAATGGATAAACTCAAAAACTACTAGACCGATTTTGAAAATTCCTTCACTAATGGGAAGCTACATTACTCCTGAGTGCTATAGGCTACTTTTATCCCGGGAAAATATTTTTATCTCGGAAAAACTTTTTCACGCGGGCGGAGCCGCGAGCAGAAGTCTGGTAATAAATAATAATAATAGCAGCCCTGTATTATGCCTACTGCTGGGCAACTACCTCCTCTACTACTGAGAGGATTTAGGCCTTAGACCTTAGTCCACCACACTGGCCTAGTGCGGGTTGCCAGATTTATGTGAAGTCTTCGAGATTATTTATGAATTATCAGTGATGTAGGCTTCCCCGCTGTTAAAGCGAAGGATAATTGATAAACAATACACACGTTACTTAGAATAGTCAGAGGTGTGTGTCTTGGGTTTTGAACCTGCAGACCTTCGTCTCGTCAGTCCGTTCCATTCCCAGACATTAGGCACTTTTATTCTACATAAATCCTAAACTTGATCGGGGCTTAATTAATTTAAATACGCATACTCACGCCTTTTATCCCCGAAGGGGTAGGCAGAGGCGCAACTAATGCACCCACTTTTCGCCATTTTTATTCCGTCCCATGATGTCATAGGGGGCGAGCCTATCGCCATATCGGGCACAAATTCCAGACTCCGGGCTGATACTGAATAGAAAAACCCAATATCACTTTGCCCGACCCGGGGATCGAACCCGAGACCTCAGCATTGCAGTCGTACCGTAATACAACAACGCCACCGAGGCAGTCTTAATTTAAATGTAAATAGATTTTTTTTTACAATTTTCTGCGAGTATTGTATCTCAAGCAAATTATTCAAGTCGGTTGAACTGCGTAGAAATCTGGTTACATATTTTATACGTGTAGGTAATTTTTTTATTTATTTTCAGAAACGCCATCTCCCGTTCCAGCATCCCCGGTGGAGATAGCTGATCTAACCGTAGTCACATAAAAAATATAAATATTTATATTGTTTCCCTGCTTTATTTCAAGTCAACGCTTCGAAGACTTTGCAGCCTTCGTGATCACAGAGCGTCGGGAGTAAAAATTTTACTAAATTATCTCGAAAGAATCTGTTAAGTACTTTTATTTACTGTCTCTCAAGATGCAGGTTTCCTAGTTTGAGAGGCAGGGTTAATTAATTATGTCGACCTAGAAATATCATATTCTTCTACCTATTGTAACAACAGTGGCGGTCCTTTCATAGAAGCCGAAAAGCCTGGCTTGCCCTAAAATTATTTACCTAAGTACTCAAAATCGAATATGAAACAATGACTAACATTTTACGGTAACAAAACGCTTCGAAATAATTTTCTTTAAAGTTTTAAAATTCCCGCGCTAAGGTTCGCTGAACCGGTTCGCCTCGAGCGCACCTAAAGACACACCACTACACCTACACACACACAACCACATCCGCGCCGTACACTCATTTCATATTTAATACAAAACAGCTAGATGCCCACAAAATATACTCATCACTCTCTCTCTCGTTGGGTTTTACCTGGCTTTTCGCCGACATATTTTTCTCATTCGCACTAATGGATAAACTGATACCACATACGTATAGCTATAGTAAGTTTCTATAGCAATCAGTACTAGAAAATAATCCAGGCTTAATGCATCCATAGATACTGTATAAAATACAGGGTTGCCAATTAAAAGAATTACCTCTAATATGGTTGCATTATTTTGCTTATTTTAATGTGTATTTTTTATTTATCATGAATATGTAAAGATTTTAGTGATAATATAATTAAAATTACATATCTGATTATAATTATTTAAGGTATTGTACTATAATTTTATTTATCAATAAGTTTTTTTCACAATTTTAGCATTCATTTTGTGGAATAATTTTGATTCCAACTAGGCAACATCAGTTATTTGTTTTGATTTAGCCGGCGATCTACATTGTGAAGTATTTGTGTTTATTAAGTGGTTTTTGAGTTATTTTAAACTTTTAAGCACAATAAAGATGAGTGAATATATTTCTTTTAATAGTTTAAAGTGTGTGAAAGTTTTTATCGGCGAGAATAAGTTAAATTTGTTAGGTTATGATGGAAAAAACAACTTTTAACGAGCTGGCGAATGGCGCGAAATGTGTCTGAAGAATCATAAAAGGTATTTAGATCAGTATACAACAAAACTTATTGTCTTATTGGATGCTCTAATACGTTATACGACTACGTATTAAGTTGTATTGTTGGTGTTTCATATTATTCTTGGACAAAACAAGTGTTTGGAATAGGTAGGTACATACATCTGACTAGTAAAATGATTTAATTAATCAGTGTTATCAAAAGTAATTCCAATTCACAAAAACATATGTTAAATGCATTCATTTCATTTCATAATTTCGGTAAACAACGAATTGTAACCTGATTATCTCGTCCAATTAAATAGGTACAGTAGCTGTGACGAAATTTGAAAATTTCTAAACAAAACTTGTGCGTCAACAGTAATAATGATGATTGTAGTGTTTTTACTTTTTGAAAATTACTTGATACAGGTAAAATCTATGTAAATAGTTTATCTTTACAAGAACTTCGTTTAGAAGTCGCGATGGGTCAAAATTGTTTTTAAATGAAGGTACCTAATTTCGAAATGTAACTAGTTAACTCGATGGCGTTGTTGTATTGCGTACACGGTTCGAACATTGTTTTGAGGCCCTGGTTCGAATCCCGGTACGGGTAGTCATTTTTATTTTTAGATATTGCTTTTCTTTCTTATAGTTGCACATTTTATATGTATCGGAGGTGCGAATTTTTTTTAGGTCTGCTTTGGCTTGCCCTCATCCAAAACACTAGGCACGCCACTGTGTAACAATGTATTGTGAATTTCTGTTTCTATTTTGTATTAAATAAATAATATTATTATTCTTATTTCAATGTCGAACATTTGCGTAAGCATAAGAGATCATCATTTGAAGTTATTATCTTCTGATATATCGTGTAATAATCATGTTGGATTATAAATAATGGACAAGGCAGAATAATGTGGATAGTGTTTTGAGGTTATTTCTATGCACGTGACTTTATTATTTAGTACGAGCTTTTGCCCGCGGCTCCGCCCGCGTCAATGCGTTTTCCCGGGATAAAAGTCCCGCTTTATATTTTCCCGGGATAAAAAGGAAGCCTATGTGTTAATCCAGGACATAATCTACCCGTGTGCCAAATTTCATCGAAATCCGTTCAGTAGTTTTTGCGTGAAAGAGTAACAAACATCCAGACATCCATACATACATACTTACAAACTTTCGCGTTTATAATATTAGTAGGATGAAGCATACCTACCGTTGATAAAGGTCGCAGGAACACGCTGGATGCAGGCCGCTTTTGACAGGTCCGTCTGGTAATCTTTAAGGGAGGTCTATGTTCAGTAGTGGACTTCATGTGGCTGATGATGGCCATGATACCTACCGTACGTTAAAACATTTCATAGATAACACACTTTCGTGCATTTTATCCTTCGTTGATAAAAGGCACGAGTGTGTGAGCGTTCGGAACGTGAAACCGAGCGACGCGACCATTTTATTTATTTAATTTTATTATATAGGTAGTGAATACACAAGCAATACAATCTAAAAACCGTTGGTTTCGTAATTTACGTCATACCAACTGAGTAAAGAGAAGTATTTGTAAGGCGTTATATTAATACACACACACACACACACATACACACAAATCCTTTCTTGTTTTTACGAGAAAAACACTTTAGGATCCGCGCAGACGCTTTGTCGTTCTCGAGATACAATATAGTTTCTTAAGCTATTTCAGGCTTAATATTTTTAAATGAAGTATAGATTACTATAGATACTATAGATGACGTAGGTCTCTCATATGTAAGAGTCCGTCTGGGTGGGTACCACCGCAATGTCTATTTCTACCGCCAAGCAGTAGTGTGCATGCAGTGTTGTGTTTCGGTTTGAAGGACATTGAAGCTAGTGTAACTACTGGACATAATGAGACTTAACATCTTATGTCTCAGGATGACGAGCGCAGTGGAATGCCACACAGTACTTTGTAACTCAAGGTGCTGAATGGTGTTGCTACTGTTTATGGGTGATCGTATCGCTTACCATCAGGCGAACGGCATGCTCGCTTCGTCATACAGTGCAATAAAAAAAAATACAGCAACTTTAGTTTTATAAGCGGAAGGTTGTTAGTCAGTACCTATAGCTTGAGGTTACGGAATTTTATTTCTTAATGAGCGGTATAAGCACACAGTGTACATTGATTAAAATACCTAATAAATATTTAAGTGCGGCAAGGGAACCATTGACGGCCCACTTATTTTTAAATGTGCCTAAAATCATTTCTTGTAGGAATATAATTAAAAATATTTGATTAAATTGCAACATATCAACCTGTTATAAAATGTAATAATCAAAGAACTAACAAGAAACATAGTATGTTTATGCATTACATCACAAAAAAAAATCGGAATTATGGATGGTGGGCCATGATAGGAACCGGGCTATCTTAGGTCACTGCATTCCTAATAAATATAGAATGTTTTTTTCTGGTACTGTGATGGAAAAGGCAAAAGATGTTTATGCGTTAGTTTCAAACGAATATGCAAAAATCTTCACAAACTTTCGCGTTTATAGGTATGAATAAAAGAGACTCATTTACAGATATGACTTAAATTTATTAAATATGTGACTAAGTACCCGTTTTTACATTAATTTAGTTAATATACATATTACAATTTCCGCTTATGCTGTCCGTGTGTTTGTGTTGTAGTTAGAGGTAGACTTTGAAAAATAAATCTGGCTCCGTGAATCCGGCGACGTGAGTCTCATGCTGAAAATAAATCAAATTTTATAAAAAGTCTTTAGTGGCCCAAAAAGGTCTATAGGTAGGTATATATGAATACCTAATTCATTCTCATATGCCTATTCTTTAATCTAGGTTTAGATTAGCAAGAAAATTTGCAAATATTGACTCCCACAAGCGGTTTTTATTGTCTCAATAATTCTGAAAATTTTAATGTTTGCGGGACTTGCGGCGTGTCGCACATATACAGAATTATTACAATATTGCCGCTAGTTTAAACTGTAAACGCATCTGGAAGTTCTTGCGCAATATATTGCTGCGAGTACATTTTATTTAGGTCAATATGAGGCAGGCCTATTACCATTTATCGGTATCTTTCTAGATTCCAGGCTGATACTGACTAGAAATCCAAATATCACTTTGTCCGACCCGGGATTCGAACCCGAGACCTCAGCGCGATATACCACGCACGCAATATAGCTACATACCGAGGCATTCAAAGTATGTAGGCTACTATATACATATCGACGGTTGGCTGGCTAATTGATTTAAGCGTCATTTTTCTTTTTCCAAAAAATTAAACTATGTTCAATAAACCGAGCAAATGTGTTGATTTCAAATACCTATGCATTCAATGTCGCAAAAAATGACGCTTAAGTCAATTAGCCTGTGAAGCCTCGATATAGTCTGTTTTTTTATCTCGAAAAGAAAATAGGACGTCCAGGTAAAATCTATTATGACTCCGGTTGATGCAGGTAAAGCATTGCCTGTATTTCAAATTAGCTATCTGTTTATACGACAAAGTGACTGCACTGCACCTCATGATAAGAGCGTTCAGAAAGAGCCGTCTTTTCACGCATCCATCATCAGTCAAAACAATTATGCCGTTAGAAACAAGATAAACACAGACTGATTTCGGAACGCGGCACTTTCGAGGCTCTTATGGGCTGTGATCCTATTGTTTATTTTTTTGCTACTGAATCACGAGACTAGGGTGCCGCTCGACTGATGGTAAGCGATACGATAAACAGAAGCAACACCATACAGGACTTTTAAGTACAACGTGCGTGGCACTCCACTGCACTCGTCACCCTGAGACATTAGTTGCTAAGTCTCATAATGCCCAGTTATTACGCTGGCTACAATGTCCCTCAAACCGGAAGACAACAGTGCATGCACACTGCTGCTTGCCGGTAGAATTAGACATTGCGGTGGTACCTACTCAGACGGCCCTTCGCATACGAGGGACCTACTACCAGTAAAATAGTATAATTATCAAATTCTAGTATAATTACCTGTTGCCTCCTGGTTGGGTGCTGAGTGCCTACTTTGTAAAACGAAATCCGTAGTTTCGGGTGACGGATCGTACGTTTTCTTACTACGAAGTGTTACGGATCCGATGACGGATTCGACGACGGATTCGATGTTCGGATTTTGACACTAATGACATTTTTACTTTCGTTGACCCTACTTTGAAAACCAATTTGACGTAAAATACATCGTTTCTTCGTTCGGATCTTAGCCTCAATTTCACGAAAGCTCTAAACCTTTCGTTTGATATTCGTTTGATCTTCAGAGGTTTTAAAATGGTTCGATTCCTTCTGTATGAAGAGTTGTTGCAAGAGGAAAGTGCTAAGCGAATTCGGAAGCGTCTCCAACTGCGTGAAACCTTCGTTCAATGCAATATTCCAAACATGGAATTTTATAGAATTTATACGGTTTCACCATCCCTTTTTGAAATCATGTACGAGGACATAGTTCCGCTGCCATCTCCAAAAAATAATTGATCCCACCATAAGTTTATTCTGTAGCTTACTACAGAATAAATTTATTTTTATTTTATTTTATGTTACTTTCTACCTTTTTCAAGTACCTAGCTGGTAGTAAAAGTCTTAACGCCTATATAATCTTATCTTGTTTTGTTATTAGATGCATTGTATACTAAAAGGTCCTATATTGGTTTGATAATTTTAGATTTTGGCTCCGCAATTTTTTTATGCCAGGGGTAGTTATCAGGGAGCAGTAGGACTAAGTATAGATAGGTCTATGACCCAGCAAACTGTTTCAAAGTGCCTCAGGCAAGTCACTGAGGCGTTCAATCAGCCTTATAAAAGAAGGTTTGCTCTCAGTAGACTCATATAAAAGAACAATGAGCAAAACATTAATCATTCATCTAGCATAAGCCTTTACTATAAAATATATTCAAACACTTTATTTACTCGGGTTAAAAACAAGCCATTGACTGCCTCGGTGGTATAGTTGTATTACGGTACGACTGCAGTGCTGAGGTCTCGGGTTTGATTCCCGGATTGGGAAAAGTGATATTGGGTTACTCAGCATCAGCCCGAAGTCTGAAAATGTGCACGGTAAATGGCAATAGGCTTGCCTCTTATTACATGGGACCTAACATAGATGGCGAAATGTGGGTGTGATACACCTCTGCCTAACCCTGAAAGGTAAAGGCGTGATGCTATGTGAAACAAGCCATTAATAATTTTAGATTCTTTAAAAAAATGGGATTCCAGGCATATGTGGGTGCATTGACTGCAGCCATATAGCCATAATAAAACACACGTTAAATGAATACCAACTTTTTTAATCAAATTTATTTTCACTCCGTTCATTGCCAACTCTCTCTCTTACTCTTGTAGCTTCTTCCATTGCTGCACCGTTTTCATTGCACCCCTCATACTATTAAGGTGGTATGTCAAGGTCTCCCACAAGCGACTAGTTTTAGCCCACCCGGCCCCTCCAGGCTATGCACTAGCCCGTGAGCGAGATTGGGATTTTCTGTCATGAATTCTAAAAGCGCCTCGATCTGCACGCTTATGGGCAATCACCTTGAGCTGAAATGTTTTGAAAAATAGTCAAAAACATTATACGTTAATTTGAAGTAATGATGATTTTTGTAATAGTTAGTTCAAATCACAGAAATTTCATTTTGTTACACAATTTCTGCCTATGCAATGCAAAAGATCATTCGTTTAAACTTTAAAGCGAGTAAATAACATTTCAATAATAATCTTACCAATAAAGTTTTTCTCGAGTCAACTTGTCAACGTCTGTCAAAAATGCTAATATTCCACAGATTAAACACAATGCAATAAAACCGTAAAATGTAAAATCAGCAAAAATATTTGTTATTTTGTAACTATTAATTAATTAGAGTTATAAAATAATAGATATATTACAAAAAACCTAATTAGACATCCAAATTATACGTTTTTTTCACAAGAATGTACTAATAGGAAAAAATTTACGGTTTTTGAAGATATACATCTCTAATCCGACACAATATGTTCATTCGAACGATTGTTTATGGGTCCGAAAGTAACGGTGACGGATCCGAAGTAATTTGGTAGTAAGGTTAAATCCGAAGTTCGTCGTTTCTTCGTTTCGGACCGACGTTTCGACGTTCGTTTTACGAAGTAGGCACTCTGGTCTTTGTTTTCGTTCTTTTTGGATGGAGGTGGAGGTGTGCCCGCCGGCGATGGAAACGTAGGCGGCGGTTTGTATATATCGTTGCTGTGACTTTCGTAAGCAGACTCGCCTTGATCTGTGCGCCTCCTGTAATTTCAACAATTTATATACACACAATCTCTAATTAGCGGCGATAGCCTAGTTGGGAGTGGAACGGACAGCCGAGCCGAATGTCCGCAGGTTCAAAACCCAAAGGCACGCACATCTGACTTTTCTAAAAAGTTATGTGTGTATTCTTTGTGAATTATCGCTCGCTTTAACGGTGAAGGAAAGCACCGTGAGGAAACCTGCATACCTGAGAAGTTCTCTATAAGAATTTCGAAGGTATTTGAAGTCTGCCAACCCGCACTAGGCCAGCGTGGTGGCTAATGTCTAAAACCCTCTCAGTTGTAGAGGAGGCACGTGCTCAGCAGTGGGCAGTATATAATACAGGGCTGGTATGGTATAGTATGGTATATATACTCACTCACGCCGTTTAGCCATGAAGGAGGATCGAGATGCAACAGGTCATCCATTTTCCACCGTGTGTATTCCCTCCCACAATGTGATAGGGTGTGAGCCTATCATAATATTAGGAACATATTCCAGACTCCGAGCTGATATTGAACGGAAAACTCAATATCACTTTACCCGACCCGAGATTCGAACCTGAGTCCTCAGTACGAGACTCATGATATGAGGCGTTCTTTAGCATTGGTCAGAAATACACAACATGTTTTGGAAACGTTTAAAAACAGTAACGGATAACTTTAGGGAGATTTTTCATTTCAAATAAAAGTTATCCACCAAAGAAATTATAATTCGGCTAATTAGAGAAGTTAAACAATTAACCTATTTCACCCATAAAACTGTTTTTATTTTAATTTATTCATGTTGTATTTTATTAATAACTATTAGCTTTTATCTTCTGATTAAATATTTACCCTAGTTATATGATTAGTTAACAACGATCAACTGGAAATATCTATAATTTATTGTTAGCTCTCGTACGCGCGAACGCGACTGGGTAGATACCACCGCAATGTCTATTTCTGCTAAGCAACATTGTACAAGGATTGTTGTGTTCTGTTTTAAAGGACATTGTTGCCAGTCCAAATACCGGGCATTATGAGACTTAACATCTAATGTCTCAAAGTGACGAGCGCAATAGTGCCACGCAATATTTTATAATTCAAAGTGCGAGTGGAGTAGTAAGGGATTCACCGATACTGGAGCAGGTTCGACGGCCGGTCCGCGGCGCTCCGGCGGCTAATGGCCGACGTTTTCGATAGCTCCAGATTCGGCCCGCGGGACCCGCGAATAAATCCGCGGATTACTTTAATACCTACCGCGAATTAATTTGATACCTACCGCGGATTAATTTGATACCTACCGCGGATTAATTTGATACCTACCGCGGATTAACTTGATACCTACCGCGGATTAATTTGATATCGACCTCGGATTACTTTGATAACACCCGCGAATAAAAATTATATCGTCCGCGGAATCCGTTTCATATCACCCGCGAGGTAGGTATGAACCACGAATTTGTTCATGGTCTACGGTTCCCTTAAGCTTGTACCTTTTCCCTGTTCGTTGTGCTTTTAACTTTCTACTTTCTATCGGCGATCCTTTTTTTTATTTGAAGGATGCAAAGGTCTTTGTCGCGTATTTCTATTAACTCGTGTTTCTACGCAAAAGCCGTTTAAAATTACTTAATAGTTACCCTTTACGCATTACGAGCATTGTTTATGATAGATAAAGCAACATTTTCCCTGTTTCGTTGTGTTATTGACTTTCTACTTTCTATCGGCGACCCTTTTTTATTTGAAGGATGCAAGGGTCTTTGTCTCGTATTTCTATTAACTCGTGTTTCTACTTAAAAGCCGTTTAAAATTACTTAATAGTCGCCCTTTACGCATTACGGGCATTGTTTATTATAGATAAAGCAATCGTTACAATACACCATACCTTTCTCAAATTCTAGGTAAAACCCTTTGGGTCTTCTCATTGTCATAATAATTACGGTTCCCATTATTCACATTACCTGATATTACGTATTCAACGGAACATTTAAGGTGAAAGTCGAAACATGTTGGATCTTGTTTGCAAGGAAACAATACTCCCTCTCCATATAAAAGACCGACTCAAAATCACATGGTATCGTATTCCACTCTGTGCTCTGCTCGAAGTGTGATCTCCAGTTGTGTGTAACAGTGAAGTGATAGTAAAATTGTGAAATAGTTAAATAGTGAAAGTGTTATAAAAATGAATGTAAGTACCTTTATATACTTTGATCTAAAAGTGTTGTAACCAGATGTTTCATTAATTGTTTATGCCATGTGTTGTCCACCAGGTTAATACATTTTAGCTATCTTTGATGTCTTATTAATTTATCATTGTTACTAATGTGTACATGTATACTTCGCATACCTATAAGTATTTATCATACAGTACTTACTTAACCGATAATTAAAACAGTTTCATTTCATTTTGTTACAGTTTTCTGAAAATACTTTCAAAAACTACTATTATGCTGAAGAAATCGACGAACCTAGTGATGAAGAAGGTACACTCGCCTTTAAAGTCAAAAAAGCGATAATATCAAATAAAAGACCGATCGAATGCAACAGCATTGATGAGTTCTTCGAAAAACCAAAAAAGAAGAAGACAACAACAAGAAAGTCATCCAGTGTTGGTCGATCGACGAGCGGGGGTGTTTCATACATCCGATCAAACAGCGATGACAACAGTTCTGCATCACATCTCATAAAAATTGAGGTGTATGAAGTGAATAAAATAAAAAACATCGCACCGACGGAACATTGGAAACACGCTGATGTGCGAGTCAAATATTACGCGGAAACCGACAGTGATAAGAACTTGCAAAGTGTTAAGGACACTATATACAATATAACTAAACAGTTGGCTAGTAAGGACGATTGTGTGAAATATTTTATAGACACAGACAAATGAACAAAAGTGCCAGTGCGTGTCAATGTTTTAATATCATAACTTTAATCATATGCTTTGTACTACTATTATTGAAATAAGAAACTATTATTGTAATAACTGTACTTAAGAATCTACCTGTTTAAATTTAACTTACATTGTATTGTATTTAAACTTTGTACTCTTTTAAGTTACATACTTAATAGATTAATTTGTTTTCGATTCTAGAACTCTTTGTGAATTGTGTTATTGCTAAGTATTATTGTAAATAGTTATAAGTCTTTTTAGTGTTTTTTCATGCTCATGCTTACGATTGTAAAGTTATTGGGAACATTCATAAATTGTTTGGAAAAAAGTGGATAGCTTAGAATGTAATTACATTGTTTTGGGTAGTATATAAGCGTTGAAATAACTTAAAATATACTGAGACATTTCTTACCATGGATACAAGCTGTGATTTATACAACATGGAACTCGTCGCACTTCTCGAAAACATCGAATCAATGGATCTGATGTCATCGCAATACGACAAAGTACTGTACGAGCTCTGTGATAAAATGGAACAAAGACAAGTCGAAACGTGAGTAAAACATTTTTTATTATGTTAAGACTAGTTGCAACATGTTTTGGGAATCCATGAAGAGGGGATACACTTAAAGTATTTATAATGGTTCGAACATCTTGCACAATCATTCAACTTGTTTCTTCCGTTTATATTTTTAACATTGAAGTGCAACCAAAATGTACCACTCACTTGATATTTCTAGTTTATCTCAGAGTGAGATTGCGAGTTTCGATAAAAAGATAATTTTACATAAATATCATCGTTTCATACGGTTTTGGTATATATTAAATGTTTTGCCAGAATCAATGTTGGGAGATCCTGATATTTCTCCTTATTATACACCATGTAGTGGACATAAAATCTCAAAACAAATTCATTCCGATGAGGATGATATTGATGGTGTATTATCAATGAAAGCATATTGTTTGCAGTGTAAATAACAAATAATGTTAGTATCTATTTAAATAATAGAAACATAGCATATTTATTTCGTGAGATAAAATTTTTTTAACAGTTTTCTTATCCATCAGATCTATGCAGAATGGAGAAGGCAGCAGGAAAAGATTAGCGCCAACTGAATTGTTTGAAGAGGATCCATTAAAGAGAAGAAAAAATATTCGTCTTGAAGCTCCTTCGACATCTACATCGTCGCTGGATAACATTTTAAATGTAAGTACAGAACAGCATAATGATAAAATTGAATGTCCTGAGTGTCACATATATGTATCAAAAAAATATATGACCAGTCACTATAAGAGCAATAAACATAAAAATAATTTAATTAGACGAGATAATAATCTACCTAATGTTCAATTCATTGATAGTGCTTTCGGTAATAGAATTATTACATATCGAGTGAAATCTAGTTTAGTTTCTGATACACAGCTTGAATCACCTGAATTTTTTTTACAAAATATTAAAAAAATAATTTATACATTACTAGAACGATCGATCTTAGAATATTCTGTTGTAAAAGTTAATTTTATTCTCAATGCGGATTTCACACAAGAAACAAAAAATCTACACAATATTTTTGATTTTCAAATTTCAAACTATCTTGTTTGTCAAGGTGATGACAAAGATATTATTTTCTCATCTATAATTACCGAAATAACAAACAAAATGACCAATTTCCAAAAAAAAGGTAGTGGATGGAGTTTAGTTAAAATAAATCACTTGGATATGAATGTCAACAAATTTAACCCATTGCGTGGATCTTCATACATAGACCTACCGTTAGATATAAAACATAAGAAAGCTGTAATCAATGTTCAAAATAACGATCATGAATGCTTTCGTTGGGCAGTTTTGTCAGGATTATTTCCAGCTACTCATAGTTCCAATAGGGTATCATCTTATATAATACACAAAAACAAACTAAAATTTGATAACCTATCGTTTCCTATAAAAATTAATGACATCCATAAGTTTGAAAAATTAAATAGTATAAGTATTAATGTTTTTGGATTACAATATGATTCAATAAGCAAATCAAATAAAGTTGTGGGTCCATTACACTTTACGAAATACCGTAAAATTACTCACTTAAACTTATTGTATATATCTCAAGGTTCCAAAGGTCATTTCTGTTATATTAAAAACCTCTCGAGATTATTATCTAAACAGTTATCGACTTCTGAACATGCAGTTCATATTTGTGATGGGTGTTTATTAAATTTCACGTCATTAGATAATTTAAAACGACACCAAGAAAATGACTGTTTCAATGTGTGTACAAATTTACCATCGGAAAACGATAGAAAAAGAAACTGGTTTAATGAATTAATACCATCAAACCAAATTTCATTTAACAACTATGAACGTAAATTAAGAGTTCCATTCGTTGTGTATGCTGACTTTGAAGCATTTTTAAAACCAATAGAGAGTTGTTCTAACAATCCAAATCAATCATCAACTGTTAATATCCAAAAACATGAAACGTATAGTTTTGGGTATTATGTTAAATGTTCTTATGATGATAATCTTTCAGTATATAGGTCTTATACAGGGCAAGATTGTGCGCTAAAATTTATGCAATTCATTTACGCAGATTTAGAAAATATTTGTAAAAAGAATTCTTTTGTCAAATCACCATTACCGTTAACTGAAGAAAATAAAATAAATATCAATCAAAGTGAGTCTTGTTACATTTGTGCTACTAAATTAAACGTGGATAGAACAATATCATATAATTGGCATACTGGTGCATATGAAGGTGTAGCTCATAGAGTATGCTCTCAGAAATACAAAGCTCCTAATTTTGTGCCAGTGTTTTTACATAATTTAAGTAATTATGACGCTCATTTCATAGTGCATGGTCTTGATTTCGAGAAAGGTGACATTGAACTTATTCCTGAGAACAAGGAAAAATATATTTCTTTTTCTAAAGTTTTACAAATCAATAACAGAGTTATAAAATTACGATTTCTTGATTCTTTTAAATTTATGTCAAGTAGCCTTAACAAATTAGCTCAGAACTTATTACTTGAACAATTTCGTGAACTCAAATTAAAATATCCATGTGAAGAAGATTTTAAACGTTTAATAAGAAAAGGTGTTTATCCATACGAATACATGACGACATTTGATTCTTTAAAAATAACTTCTCTTCCCACTCGCGATCAATTTTATAGTTCTTTAAATGATAGTCACATTACAGAAAGTGAATACCATCATGCTCAAGACGTGTGGAATCATTTTAATTGTAAAAACATGGGTGAATATTCAGACCTGTATTTAAAAACAGATGTATTGTTGTTAGCAGATATATTTGAAAACTTTAGGGATGTCTGTCTTAAAACATACGGTTTAGATCCTGCCCACTATTATACAGCACCTGGTTTAAGTTGGGATGCTATGTTAAATTTTACCAAAATAAATTTGGAACTTTTAACAGATATCGACAAGGTTACGTTTATAGCGAATAATATTCGGGGGGGTATATCACAATGCAGCAATAGACATGCAGTGGCAAATAACATGTTTATGTCGGAATACGATTCAGATAAACCATCTTCATTTTTGATGTACTTAGACGCAAATAACCTTTATGGTTGGGCTATGTCCCAATGTCTCCCAACAGCCAAATTTGAATGGGTCGATATAAATACAGATTTTAATATAGCCGATGATGCCAAACATGGTTTAATATTGGAAGTAGATTTAGAATATTCAAAAAATTTACATGATTTTCATTCAGATTTTCCATTTTGTCCAGAAAACGTATGTTTAGGAAACAGCAAAGACAGGAAACTGATCCCAAATTTAAAAAATAAAAAAAATTACGTCATTCATTATAGAAACCTTAAGCAATGTTTAAAAAATGGTCTCCGATTGGTTAAAGTACATAGAATTTTAAAATTTGAACAATCCGCGTGGTTGAAAAGTTACATAGACTTGAATACTCATATGCGTTCATTAGCCACTTCAGATTTTGAGAAAGATTTTTTTAAACTTATGAATAATTCTGTTTTTGGTAAAACAATGGAAAATGTAAGAAAACGAGTTAATGTCAAATTAATTAATCATTGGTTAAATCGTGGCAAAACTCAAGGTGCTCAATCTTTGATAGCAAGACCAGAATTCCATAGTTTATCTATATTCTCAGAGAGCTTAGTTGCAATACAATTAAATAAAACTAACGTTTTATATAATAAACCAATTTACCTCGGTTTTTGTATTTTAGATATATCTAAAACATTACTATACGATTTCCATTACGATTATATGAAAATAAAATATCAAGATAATATTAAGTTACTATATACTGATACCGATAGCTTAATATATCAAATATTTACGCAAAATTATTATGCTGATATAAAACTTGATTTAGTCAACTACTTTGATACGTCCGACTATCCACCAAATAATCAATATGGTTTACCATTATTGAATAAAAAACGGTTAGGTTTTTTTAAAGACGAAAATAACGGTAAAATTCTTAAAGAGTTTGTAGGTCTTCGCTCTAAAATGTATGCAATGGATGTGCAGAATAAATGTATATGTAAAGCAAAAGGGATTAACAAAAGTGTAACAAAAAAATTTTGTCTTACCGATTATAAATCATGTTTATATGAAAAGAAAACGCAATACAGCGAAATGATAAGATTTAAATCAATTAAACATGCTATATATACACAAAAAATTAATAAAATATCTTTATCACACAATGACACAAAACGTTATTTAATAGAAAATTCAACAGATACTCTTGCATGGGGTCATTATAAAATAAAGGACATTTGATTTTATCAACGATTTCTGTACAACGAAAATATGTATGTTAATGTGTGTGTGTGTTTTAATTGTGGTTTTTAATAACTTAAAGTTCTGTCTTTATTATGCACTATCTTTTTTTTTTTATTGTTTTACTATGACAACTGTTTTGTATAATATCATGAAAAATTAGATGTAAATTTTAATGTATGTAGTTACTTATTTGTTATACCTGATTTAACTTTATTTTATAATAATTTTCTTACTGTAATATTTTTCAAAACAGCTATGAACTGTATGTGATCATTTTTCAAAGTATTTGTATATGTAATCTTTGTATGTAAAACAAAATCAAATATAATACATTCAATCGTAACTTCTGGTTTTATTCATTCCGAAACGCTTTTAGAGTTCACACGTGTATTTAAAAATGTTTCATTTTTATCATCCTTTTACTGCCATAGTTGCAGGTCCAAGTGGATGTGGAAAGTCTAATTTTGTAACAAACTTTATTAAACATATTAATGAGGTGTGCAACACAAATTTTCATCAAATTACTTGGTGTTTTGATGAAATGCAGCCTTTATATAATTTACCAAATGTAAACTATTATCAGGGTATACCAGATTTGCATATGTTTGATGGAAAGGAAGCTAACCTTATTATTATCGATGATCTCATGAGGGAATCTGATGGTCGCATTGTTGACATATTTACCAAAGGTAGTCATCATAGGAACTTGAGTGTATTTTACATTACTCAAAATTTATTTCATCAAGGTAAAGGACAAAGAGACATTTCTTTGAATTCAAACTACATAATTTATTTTAAAAACCCACGTGATAAAACTCAAATACGTTACTTAGCACGGCAAGTATCACCAGAAAATAGCAAATTCATAGAAGATGCTTACAGAGATGCTACAAAAGAAGCACATGGCTATTTGATGATAGATCTAAAACAAGACACTTTTGACATGTGTCGAATTAAATCAAAGATATTTCCGTCTGATGGTCATTCTACAGTGTACATTCCCACAAAAGAGTTTAAATATGTCAAGAACCAACCAATACCCGTCATTTACAAATGATGGATCGACGCTTAAAGACGCATGAACACTTATTAAATGCTCTTTATAAACTTAAACCAAAACATCAACAAGCTCTTTTAAAAGTCTGTAACGAAAACGAAATTAATTTTATATGTGAATGTATTCATAACGTTTTACAAGGAAATATAAAACTTGAAGAAAAATCAAAGAGTAAACTAAAAAAGTACAAAAATCTACTACGAAAATTGGTACGTAAAAGTACAAATAAAATAAGAAAGAATATTATAGTTCAAAAAGGTGGTGCATTTCTTCCGATTATATTGGGTTCTATTTTGAGTGGATTGATAAGTGGACTAGTTTAAAAATGGAACACGCCAAAAAAATGCTGTTAGTTGATCCAAGCTTGATAGATAAGTTAAATCAAAAAAGAAATGAAAATCCTACCTCTCGTTTAGATAGTGAAATGGAAAAAATACTCGACAGTAATATGGATGATCGAAAAAAGTGTAAATTATACTTACAAATTTTACAAAGATATCTTCACTTTATGGAAGAAGATCGTCGTCCCATTGAACTCCCTATAATAACTTCAAATGACGATAACATTAAACCCACATCTGAAAGCTGGAAATTTTTTAATATAAATAATGATATCAAGAATAAAGATGTAGTTGTCAGTCAGACACTGAGTGATGAAGAGAAGCAACAAGAAAGTTTTACACTCGAAAAAAAACCTTCCTACTCAACAAAACAAATTTTAAATTTAATACCAAAAACATATGTAAAAAAAGGTGAGTTGTTATTGAATTCGGTGTCACTAAATAAAAACAAAATTTATTGGAATGATGCTGGCACAGTGATTGTAGATAATGAAGTGATTCCTAACAGTAACATTATCGATTTAGTAAGCGATACACTGCGACCATTAAAAAACAACGACCCACCTGGTTGGGAAAAATTTGCTAAAGCGTTAAACGATTTAAAAGTACCTTTAACATATATTGGCAATCCAAAAAGACGTGAGTACATAGCTCGACTTCAAAAAGCCATCGAAGAACAACCGCCACAAAACACAGAGGTATATTTGACGCCAACGAGCGAAGATAAACACGCAAATAAAATTAAGAAAAAGATTGATTGGGAAAAATGGACCCCTTATTAGAAATAGATCAAATTTATTATGATGTATCACACCCAGCTGGATATAGCAATATCGACAAATTATCAAAAGCTATGAAAGGTAAAATGAAAAAGGAAGAAGTTAAAAACTGGTTGCAATCCCAATCTACGTATACACTCCACAAACCAGTACATAGAAAATTCGCTCGGAACAAATACGTTCTCTCTAATCTCAATGAACTTTGGCAAGCTGACTTAAGCGACATGCGGACTTATTCTAAAGCTAATAAAGGTTTCAACTACATTCTTTGTGTTATTGATGTTTTTAGCAAATATGCATATGCTAGACCCTTGAAAAAGAAAAATTCAGAAACCGTAAAAAAGTGTTTCGACAGTATATTTAATGAAGCTAATACTACACCCACTCACATTCAATCTGATAAAGGCACTGAATTTGTATCGAAAGATGTTCAAAGATACTTTAAAACAAAAAACATAAATTACTATACGACAAATAATCCAGACATCAAAGCAAGCATTGTAGAAAGATTTCAAAGAACGCTAAAAATGAAGATGTGGCGCTATTTTACACACAAGAATACACATAAATATATTGATATTTTGCAGAATTTGATACACTCTTACAATCATAGTTTCCATTCTAGTATTAAAATGTGTCCTTCAGACGTTAATTCTAATAATATAATGACAGTTTGGAGTAATTTATATGAAAAATCTGAAAAATCATCAAAAACTATACTACCTATGTTTCATGTCGGTGACCATGTCAGAATAACTAAATATAAACATGTATTCCAAAAAGGTTATGAATCTAATTGGAGCGATGAAATATTTGTGATTTCTTCTATAATAGAACGTACTCCGTGGCCCGTTTATACTATAAAAGATTTAGATGGTGAGGAGATAGTAGGAACGTTTTATGAACGAGAATTACAAAAGGTCATTTATGACCCCACCATTGAACACAAGATTGATAAAATAATTCGCTCTCGTTATTCTGGCAGCAGACAACAAGTGTTAGTTAAGTGGAAAGGTTATCCAAACAAATTTAATAGTTGGATTTTAGCTTCCAGTTTAAAAAAAATATGATTAAAGATTTTTATTTAACTTTACTTAGCAATAGTTCAATGGAATATTTTCCTGAGAACAAAACATCAATTTTTTCAACAAAATTACCCAAACCCATAATATTGGAAGGAGAATGGTGTGTAGGAATCGTTGAATTCCAATATCCATGCACCATGTTTACTGTTCAAGATCATGAGAATGTTATTTACATAACAAAAATCATGAAAATGCCCAATGAAGACAAACTATCTACAGTTTATTATAAGACTCACATACCTGCCACAAACTATGATAATATTAACCATATTTTGTCAGCATTAAATAATATAAGAGAAAAAATCAAATTCCGCTACGATAATATATCTAAATTTGTTTCTGTTTCTGTGTTAGACGAATCAATAAAATCTGTAACATTATCTCCTAAACTAGGCTTACAGTTGGGATTTGAACCAAACAGAAACCTTGTTGAAAAGAATTTAGCTAAATGTCCAGCTAATTTACATTTAGGGTTACCATCTCAACTATTCGTTTACTGTGATATAGTTGAACCTCAAATTGTAGGTGATGTAATGACACCTCTTCTGAGAGTAATACCATTAGATCCTTCAAAATACATCTATGGTGCCAATAAAATGCATGTATTTTCACCTCCTCATTACTTATCGGTAATGCGAAGAGAATTCGATACCATTGAAATAGATATAAGGTCAAGCACCGGACAAAAGATACCATTTCAATTTGGAACGGTGTGTGTTAAACTACATTTTAAAAAATTATAATGCATTTTGAACGCTCCAACATGATATGTCCTTATCAACGCTATTATTCTCATCAAGCTGGTTCAGGTATAGGGGTGGTATATAAAGGGGCGCCTTATCAAAAAGGACATGGAATTGGTAGTTTTCTTGGGGGGTTGTTTAGGTCAGTTTTACCATTATTATGTAGCGGTGTTCGATCTGTTGGTAAAGAGGCATTGAGCGCTGGTGTTGGTCTATTGACAGATATGGTTAGTGCGCGACCAATGGAAGATTCAATAAAAGCACGTCTTAAAGAAGTTGGTTCCAACTTAAAACGCAAGGCTGATGAAAAAATAGATAAAATCAATATGTCTGGATCCGGATATATAACAAAACGAAAACGTCTACCTGGAGTCAGTCCGTCGTTGACCGCGAAAGTGAAAGCTCTAAAAAAATCAAAAATTACTCAAAAACAAATCAAGGACATATTTTCTAACAATTAATCAAAATGTCTTTTTTACATAGTCATTCCTGTGAATGTATAAAGTCTGAATTGGATTTGTTTGCATTGCCGTCAACTCAAACTAGCATTGAAAGTGGAATTTGGATCCATTATAAACCAATTTCATCTCTTGCCGATGATGGTCCTATAGAATTTCAAATTCCTGGAGCAGGAGATGACTACATAGATTTATCTCATACGTTACTTCACTTGAAAGCGAAAATAGTAAATCAAGATAACACCAAACTAACCGCATCTACAGTCGTTGCTCCGGTGAATAATTGGTTGCATTCACTCTTCAGTCAACTTGATGTCTACTTAAATCAAAAACTTGTATCACCACCCAATAACACATATGCTTATCGTGCGTATATAGAAAACTTATTGAACTATGCTCCTGCAGCAAAAAAATCTCACCTCACCTGTGGTTTATGGTATGAAGATACAACTGGAAAAATGGATTCCACCGATGATACTAATAAAGGATTTACTAAGAGGCAAGAATTATCTAGTGAAAGTAAAGAAATGGAAATGATTGGTCACTTACATGGTGATTTATTCAATCAAGAAAAATTTTTAATCAATGGTGTTGATATATGTGTTAAGTTAATTCGTTCTAGAGAAAATTTCAATCTCATGGCCTCTACAGGTGACCTTAAATTAAAGGTATCTATTACGGATGCATCTTTGATTATTCGTAGAGCACGAATCAATCCCAGCGTGTTACTTGCTCACCAAAAGGTCTTAGCTTCTACCACAGCTAAATACCCCATTACTCGAGCTGAAGTTAAAGTTTTAACAATACCATCAGGTGTTCAAGGAAAAACTCTAGATAACATTTTCTTAGGACAATTACCTAAAAGATGTATAGTGGGATTTGTAAATAACGCTGCTTTCAATGGAAACCTCACTAAGAACCCATTTAACTTTCAAAATTACGACATCAATACTTTTAGTTTATATATAGACGGTCAACAAATACCATCAAAGGCTTTACAACCCTCATTTGAGAACAAAATTTTTACTTCAGTATATCATACATTGTTTTCTGGAACAGGTATACACTTTCTCAATGAAGGTAATGGGATATCCCGAGAACAATACGCTGAAGGGTATTGTATGTTAGCGTTTGATTTGACACCTGATTTATCAGCAAACTCTGCAAGTCATTGGAATCTTGTAAAGCATGGTAGTGTGAGATTAGAAGTGCGTTTTGAAACAGCTTTATCACAAACTATTAATTGCATTGTTTATGCGGAGTTTGATAATGTTATTGAAATAGATAAAAACCGCAATATTTCAGTAGATTATAGTAGTTAAGAACACAAAATTAACTGTTTAAGATTAGATTAAGCGTGAATAATTTAATTCAGATTTGTTGTTAGATTTAAGTTACCAATAAAACGAATTCACAAAATATTAAGTTCCTTGTTTTACTATAATCCTTGCAACCCCACAACAAGAGTCAACTTGGCTGATAAGTACCATAATAGTGTCTTGTTAACTTTATATAAGACATTACCACTTTATCATTCGACCTGATAAGATTCTGCAGCGATACGGTGAATAAAAATGAATACAATAGAAATACAGAATTACTTAAAGAAAATTGATCCAAGTATTGAATATAATGTATATGCAGCCAATCGTCTACCAATATATGTGGTAACTCCTACATACGTAGTTAGCAACTTAGACTCTGATAACAAACCAGGTTCTCACTGGGTCGCCATACACATAGATAAGAATGGTTTTGGACAGTACTTTGATTCATACGGTCGACCACCTCAAGGATACCACCGAATGTTTTTAGCGAGAAATTCTAGAATGTGGAATTACAATACAAGTCGAATTCAAAATGACTTTACTATAGTTTGTGGAGAGTACTGTTTAATGTATCTGTATTATAAATACTATGGTAAGAGTCTCAAAGATTTTCAAGTATTATTTAGTGATAATACAATATGCAATGATGTGTTTTTAAATGGTTTATTTAAATCATGTTTTGAGGTGAATAAATGAAATATGAAAATGAATGAATGATTTCTTTATTGAAGATTAATAACCCCATACAATACTTATAATTCTTCCAAACAATTTATGAATGTTCCCAATAACTTTACAATCGTAAGCATGAGCATGAAAAAACACTAAAAAGACTTATAACTATTTACAATAATACTTAGCAATAACACAATTCACAAAGAGTTCTAGAATCGAAAACAAATTAATCTATTAAGTATGTAACTTAAAAGAGTACAAAGTTTAAATACAATACAATGTAAGTTAAATTTAAACAGGTAGATTCTTAAGTACAGTTATTACAATAATAGTTTCTTATTTCAATAATAGTAGTACAAAGCATATGATTAAAGTTATGATATTAAAACATTGACACGCACTGGCACTTTTGTTCATTTGTCTGTGTCTATAAAATATTTCACACAATCGTCCTTACTAGCCAACTGTTTAGTTATATTGTATATAGTGTCCTTAACACTTTGCAAGTTCTTATCACTGTCGGTTTCCGCGTAATATTTGACTCGCACATCAGCGTGTTTCCAATGTTCCGTCGGTGCGATGTTTTTTATTTTATTCACTTCATACACCTCAATTTTTATGAGATGTGATGCAGAACTGTTGTCATCGCTGTTTGATCGGATGTATGAAACACCCCCGCTCGTCGATCGACCAACACTGGATGACTTTCTTGTTGTTGTCTTCTTCTTTTTTGGTTTTTCGAAGAACTCATCAATGCTGTTGCATTCGATCGGTCTTTTATTTGATATTATCGCTTTTTTGACTTTAAAGGCGAGTGTACCTTCTTCATCACTAGGTTCGTCGATTTCTTCAGCATAATAGTAGTTTTTGAAAGTATTTTCAGAAAACTGTAACAAAATGAAATGAAACTGTTTTAATTATCGGTTAAGTAAGTACTGTATGATAAATACTTATAGGTATGCGAAGTATACATGTACACATTAGTAACAATGATAAATTAATAAGACATCAAAGATAGCTAAAATGTATTAACCTGGTGGACAACACATGGCATAAACAATTAATGAAACATCTGGTTACAACACTTTTAGATCAAAGTATATAAAGGTACTTACATTCATTTTTATAACACTTTCACTATTTAACTATTTCACAATTTTACTATCACTTCACTGTTACACACAACTGGAGATCACACTTCGAGCAGAGCACAGAGTGGAATACGATACCATGTGATTTTGAGTCGGTCTTTTATATGGAGAGGGAGTATTGTTTCCTTGCAAACAAGATCCAACATGTTTCGACTTTCACCTTAAATGTTCCGTTGAATACGTAATATCAGGTAATGTGAATAATGGGAACCGTAATTATTATGACAATGAGAAGACCCAAAGGGTTTTACCTAGAATTTGAGAAAGGTATGGTGTATTGTAACGATTGCTTTATCTATAATAAACAATGCCCGTAATGCGTAAAGGGCGACTATTAAGTAATTTTAAACGGCTTTTAAGTAGAAACACGAGTTAATAGAAATACGAGACAAAGACCCTTGCATCCTTCAAATAAAAAAGGGTCGCCGATAGAAAGTAGAAAGTCAATAACACAACGAAACAGGGAAAATGTTGCTTTATCTATCATAAACAATGCTCGTAATGCGTAAAGGGTAACTATTAAGTAATTTTAAACGGCTTTTGCGTAGAAACACGAGTTAATAGAAATACGCGACAAAGACCTTTGCATCCTTCAAATAAAAAAAAGGATCGCCGATAGAAAGTAGAAAGTTAAAAGCACAACGAACAGGGAAAAGGTACAAGCTTAAGGGAACCGTAGACCATGAACAAATTCGTGGTTCATACCTACCTCGCGGGTGATATGAAACGGATTCCGCGGACGATATAATTTTTATTCGCGGGTGTTATCAAAGTAATCCGAGGTCGATATCAAATTAATCCGCGGTAGGTATCAAGTTAATCCGCGGTAGGTATCAAATTAATCCGCGGTAGGTATCAAATTAATCCGCGGTAGGTATCAAATTAATTCGCGGTAGGTATTAAAGTAATCCGCGGATTTATTCGCGGGTCCCGCGGGCCGAATCTGGAGCTATCGAAAACGTCGGCCATTAGCCGCCGGAGCGCCGCGGACCGGCCGTCGAACCTGCTCCAGTATCGGTGAATCCCTTACTACTGAGTGGTGTTAATGCTCAGTCGTGTTACTAACCATCAGGAAGCGGTTTGCTATAAAATATATAAAATAAAATCTAGGCACTCACAGCCGACTATCAAACACGGGGTAAATTAACTGTTTCCATAATTATGTGTGGTCCCTCGCGGAGATCGGGTTCGAAGGACCAAACTCGATGACGTCACGGGCGACCGGTTTGTACGCAGGGAAGACTTGGGCTGCAGTCTCTCCCACGACGCTGAAACACAGTACATACAAAATTTTGATGCGCTTATAATCGTTATTACAATTAAGTACTCGAGGTATTCCTCGCTATGTTTGGATATCGTGTTAAAATGAACAATTAAACCAATGCTTCAATCGTCATAAGCAGTAATATACAATATGTACTCGCCCGTTACAATAGTTCCTTTCTTTTAGACAATTTATCTTTATCGATAATTGTAAAACTCATCGATTATGGTAACATTAAACATAGTGATTATAGGCTCACTTAATTTTATACTCTTTATACATCGTTTTAAAAAAAGATTTGAAAAAATTGAAATAATAAAAAATATCAATAAATCTTAGTGCATTTTTTTTAATAACAACACAGAAAAAGAAACTATTTTCCAAAAACTTTGTGGTCCATAGTGGCAACTTAAGGAGATGGGTGCTTAATATGGCTCGTAATATTGTAATAACTTATCAAAATATTTTCCATTCGATTCGATATTGCCCCTAATCGATATTGCAACACTAATCGATACTCACATTACTAGAGCTGCGATAGCGAAATTCCTTACAGACCACATTCTGATAGTTCAGTAAACCTGAGTTGAATGATACTGCTCCCTTTACACCCTCCCTATTTATACAATCTGAACCTTATAAGTATGCAAATTGGATTCAAATTATCAAATTATTATTTATTACATGTCATCCAAATGAAAAGTTGTAGATTATTATTAAGGGAATTGGGAAAGATCGAGGGATATCGAATCAGTAGCGTATCTTGTAACTAAGCACCTAGATGCAAAAAGATTCTCCGATGCATTTCGACAGAACATGGTCGTCACACGCTGCAAATTATTTAATTTGCCACAAAACAAATTGAAAAAATACTATTATTTTTTCATAAGTTGTTTAAAACAACTAAAAAACACGCTTTATAGAAAATCCAACTAAAAAATAGAAAATATATTTGAATTAAGAATAGTGTAAATAAGAAAAGAATGTATTTTACTGTACAAAAAAGCGTGGGGTGCATGGTGTCAATAGTTATAAATATTTTATTGACAGATAATATGAGTAGAAGTATTATATATCATTTTGATAATATCTTAATTTATTTTCTATTTTTAAGTTGGAGATTCTATAAAGCGTGTTTTTTAGTTGTTTTAAACAATTATTTATTGGAACGAAGTTCCTTATAGCGCGTTGTGAAAGGGGGCTAGACGGAAAAAAAATCTCACGAAAAGTTGTCACGACACTTTTTGCTATTATCTTACTAATATGAACCTTAAATACAATGCGTAGAAGCTATAATTCTTGAAACGAGTATATTTTTTTTTTATTTTATTTATTAAAGTCATTAAAACCATTTCTTACTAATCTAATATGAAACTTAAATACATTGCGTAGAAGCTATTTCCCCAGCGTTGGCACGGCACGAGTACAAAAGAATCGAACGTAACATTCTTTTTTCAAATTTTGTTGATTTATTCTACTTTGGTTACTGACATTTATCAATAACAAGACTAAACGTGCTTTGCTCGCGTTTAAAAATCTACTTTATGTGGTAAGCGTAAGATCGAATTTGTGTTTAGTCAATCAAAATTTGTGATAAAAATGCTATGCAATAGCTTTACCGCGGCAGTCTCCGAGTGCCACACGTATTTATTTGTTTTTTTCTCTAGAAACTTATGTATTGGAACGGAAATAGGAAAATATTTATATATTTATATATATACACACTCTGTTATATAAATAAAATTTTATTACAATTCCTTCACTAATTAATCGAAAGGAACTTCGTTCCATCCGGGAGTCCCTTGACACCTCTCATTTTTTTTTATATTTTTTAGTTCTGTTCTACTATTGTCCAACAGATTCCACTAAAAATAAACGAAAGCGCCATCTGGTGACAAGTAGGATTTTTTTACGCATAAGAGTAGCCAGTTTAGTTGTAATTCTACTATGGTCCAACAGATGTCACTAAAAAATATATAAATTGACAAAAATCTCATTTTGAAAATTGAATAATGGCATATTGAATTCTAAAGAGACAGAAACAGGTGGAAATCTGAAGGTGCAAGATCAGGGCTATATGGTGGATGCATTTACACCTCCCAGCCAAACTCTTTTAATTTTTGCTGAGTGGCTTAAGATGTGTGTGGTCTAGCGTTATCGTGATGTAAGACCACACCCTTTCTGTTGATCAATTCCGGCCGCTTTCTCTCAACTTTTTGCTTTAATCTCATTAGTTGTTGGCAGTAGAGATCCGAATCGTTGGTTCTGCCATACGGTAAAAGGCCATAATGAACTATGCCCTTCCAATCCCACTATACACAAATAATCAATCACCTTATTGCGAGTTATCCCAGGTTTTGTCAGGCTTCACAGTTATTTCTTTTTTTGAAATGCACCCTTTTTAATGTCATCAAAACCAGCCAGATACAAATAGTAGGTACAGCCAAAGCGATTTTATTACAAATTTATGCATACTACTTATATGCGAAAAATCTTTTTCCCCGACCTATTACAACAGTATTCTTTTCGCGTTTCTTGTTTTTAAAATTAATCGAAAATGGTACTAGATAAGGTTTGGCAATCATTTATTTAAGATAAATCAAGAATGCAAACAAAAAATATGTTATTTAAAAAGCCGATACTTCCGATTCGAGCTGATGTAAAATTTCTGAACGCATAAACATATTATCGTCAAACAGAAAATATTTAGCATAGACAACCTATCGTGTGGCATAGGGAATACTAATTTTCAATTTCATGGCGTGTGTATGACTCGCGTTTGTGTTTAGAGCTTGCTATGACGTCACCGCGCTGCGATGTGTTATCGCATCTGGCTTAGAGAGTCAGCACCCAGGCACTGACCTCTATTATACTAGTACGCTGGACAGGATTTACCATACAAAATGACAGCTAAATTTTGTGCCGATTTGAAACGCCCCTCTCGAGCGTCTACGGAACTAAATTTGACATATAATGCATATGGCCGTCGTATTGTTTTGAATGTCTCTGTTTTGTCAGTGCATTTTAACGAAATATTACAGTGAAACGTGTTTTTAAAGTGTTATTTGTGTGTGGTTTTTAGTAATCCACCATGAGAGTTTGTGTCTATTGTAAAACCCGTTACCAAACAGGTAGTGGAGTAAAATTTCACAAGTAAGTACATTTACATCATCTTTTAGCTATTTATATTAAATTTAGTTACTGTATAGATCAAATTATCATTTAAAAGTAAATAATAACTCAAATTAAACGTATTTATACGATTATTTGTTCTCAAATAGCTAATTTATAAAGCACGTATATCTTGATAGGGTTGTCCAAGTTTCATATCGACAATGCATATCGATAATTTTTTAGAGTTGACTTTGGCTCTATTAGCATTTATACTTTTATACTGTGCCTTTATAAAATCATTAATTAGGATTGATAATAAAATAAGGTTAGGAATGTATTGTTCCATAAAGAATGTAGTCTGTCTACTCCAGGAGAGGCAAGATCAATTTAAAATCAAAAAAATGTCATTATAAATGTTGTACTTATTGCTACAGATTTCCAACTGAGTCAACTACACAAAAACTATGGCTTAGAAACATGAAATTTGGAAATTGATTTCCGAATATCAATAGTCATCATGTTTTAAACATTTTACGGAAGATTGTTTTATAAGACATGTTTCATGAACCCAGTAAAAAAAGGACAGTGTGCCCACAATATTTTCTGGTGGGTATAATAATTTATATTATTGTATTGCGCATTTTGTACATATAGTATATTGTAACATGTTTTGCAAAGGTGATGTTTTTATTGCAGATTTAGGTATTATGCTATATGGAAAATAGAGAGGGAGAAGCTGATTTAATGAATTATGGATGCGTAGAAAACAGAGTTGACGGCATGAATTTAGAAACAATATAAGGTAAAGTAACAAATATATTTGTGAAAAAAGGCAGTTGAAATTATAAATAAATAAGACTTATAGGTTTTCATATTATTTTAAAGGTAGTTTAAGGTGTTTCATTTATACATAAATTAAATGCACCTATTTACAAAAATAAAATTACCGTTTTTTACATTTTTCACTCTATTCTATTTATAAGGTTCATTATTATTTTGTAACTGACATGTTATTAATTAATCTGGTTTATAATTGTTCCACATTATATTTTATTTACACCTTTAGCAAGTAAAGTTTATTTGGTAACCGTTTTGAGGCATCAACATCTTTAATTTATTTATTTTTCATGTAATTTCTTTTTATGTTTTTTTTTTATTATTACTGTCTTAACTAGATTTTTTTTCTTCTGTCTTACAGTTGACTGTTGCTTCATTTAATGTGAAACTGTGGACCTACATTTTGTTTCTTATCGAAATCAAATTGAATATTTTCTTATATTCTTCACAGAACCCAACACAAGTTACAACAAGAAACTAAATGAAACCCTGAAAAGGAAGAGGTCTTACACCGAAATCTGTGAAAATATCAATCATGATCACCGATACGCCCCACTCCTAGGTCATCTAAAATGGTTATGCAAAGAATACAAAAAGCTTTAAGAAGTTCTCAGACTCGTGTCAAAACTTTAACTCAACATGTGAAAAGATTGAAGATTAGTGTTTCATAATGATTCCTTACGTTTACGCGAATGTTAAGACATTGGAATTAAACTATTATAACGATTTTTATCGCGGTTTTTAATTTTATTTTCTCCATACATCAATAGTCACCTGCATATATAATTAAAACAAATTATTACGAAATATATAGACATTCGTCTATATGCAGCAACAAAAAATAACTCCCTTAATATTACAGGTGTAATATACGAAATTATTTGTCGCGGAATATAATTTGGGCACGTCAGTGACGTAATAAAATGTAACTTGGTCAACCGTCAAACTGTCTTTTTTTTCTTATCCCTTCCATTAATACAATGTGTTCGTACGTATATTTGTTTTAACCGCTTCCCGTTCTAATTGCTGAACGAATTTGAATTTGGTGTGGTGGTAACTTACAAACTGAAATAAGACACTCCTTTTTTCATATTATAGCTTATAACTTTGAATAAGACATGACTACTTTTATTCCGTGGTAACGTGGGTTAAACCGCTATTATTCCTACAATAAATAAGTAACGACAGATTTGTCTGTCGTACATCCAATTGCCGTTATAATCATTGTTCCGATAAAATGCTTGAATTGTATTTTCAATTATTAATATTAACGAATTTCTAGTTATTTTTTAAAATTTGTAAACCATCGACTGTTTCGTATCATTATCGATATATCAGCTGTTCCATGTCCCAACTCTATCGTTAGTTCCATGGACGCTCGCTACTGCTATCACCGCCAATATGGCGAAAATCAAATAGGCACACTTTGACGATTCAAATGTCCAGTCCAGCGTACTAGTATAATAGAGGTCAGTGCACCCAGGGCTGCCCTTATTCTCTATGACACACGTTATTTTCACCGCTCGTAACATATCTCATCGCGTTTTTCACTATGTAAATTAGCATACAGAATACCATTTAACGCAAATTACACGAAGTTAACGTAACGTGGCCGCGTTACGGGTTAACGCTGTCATAGATAATAAGGGCGTTGATTGCATTGCATTGCCATTGAAATTAAACTATTATAACGGATTTTATCGCGGTTTTTCATATAATTTTTCTCCCGACGTTTCGAAGGCTTTGCAGCACTTCGTAGTCACGGGGCGGGCTGAGGTGTTGGTGGTCCGAAAAGTTAGTGTTACAAATCTACCTTCAATTTACAATTATACAATTTTAAGATGTTAGTCATTGTTCGCGGTCCGGTCTACGCAGAAAGAGCTCACGATGTTCTGAGGTCTGGCAGCAGGTCTTTTGGGGCCCGATTTGATTACCATCAGTCTGCAGAGTACACTAAACTTATCAAGAAACCTTGTTACAAAGTAACATTGGTTAGTAAAGACAGATTTATTGTAAGCTGAAAACTTAATAATGGTCTGTCCTCTAAAGTAAAAACTAAACTATATTTCAACAAGTGCGATTAGTACCTACTAAAAGCAAAATATGAAAACAAACACTTGGTTTTGTAATAGTAAATTAGCATTTATTTGTTATTTAAGTATAATATATACATATATTTACGGTTTTCAGATGTTTTACTTTACATGTTTTTTTTTATGGCATTGAATGACGAGACGAGCATGCCATTCGCCTGATGGTAAGCGATACGACGACCCATAAACAGTAGCAACACCATCCAGCACCTTGACTTACAAAGTACTGTGTGGCATTTCACTGCGCTCGTCATCCTGAGACATAAGATGTTAAGTCTCATTATGTTCAGTAGTTATACTGGTTACAATGTCCTTCAAACCGAAACACAAAAGTGCATCCACACTGCTGCTTGGCGGTAGAAATAGACATTGCTTATTTACTTTACATGTGTTGTAAGACCTTGCATTTTGCTAAATATCATTATTCTAGGTCAACGAGAAGTATCCTATAGTTTTTGATACCATTGAGAAATCGCAAAACATGTAAGATAAATCTTCTGATCGCATTGACTTACAAGTTTGATTTTTCACAGCTGAAAGAGGACGATTATTTGATATTGTCAACCTTTGATTAATTATATACCTAGATAGACACTGAACGTGTCAAAAGCGTCGAAAAAATAGAACTAACTGTTGGCCACTAAATGAGTTCAAGTGAATTATTTTTTGTTGTTTTTCATAGATATAATTTTCTCCCCATTTTAATAGAAACCATGTCGACGGTAGAAAGCGGAAATGTCGTATCTCGGAAAATGACCAAAATGACTTATTACTATATTATTGATCAGAAAAAAAAGCCGCATCGAATGGTCTAGGTCTCGTCTTCTTACGACGAAAAAAAATTATGATACGCCATCGATTTTTTTCTAGTTTTTGTACAGGTTATACAAAAAATTGCTGTAAATAGAGAAAAAAACGTTACATTTGATAATAAAAGAGATACAACAATACGCCCAGTGTAAATAATTGTTACAACATTATTTTTCAATTATGGAGATTGATTTTCGGAGATACAGCATTTCTGTCGGCCCAAAATATTACGTTGCCAGAGATGTGCGTATAATTATTGAAAAGTTACTACATTTCAAACATTGAATCGAATAGCGAAAATCACACTTACGTCATAGGAACAGAGTATTGTTTTTTTGTACAGTGATTAATACTTTGTCAATACGTCACTCTAGCCAGACCCGCTCCCGTCACTTCGCTCCTACCCCAGCGTGTACCTTACCTACGCCATTCGGAACCAGTTTCTCGACTTCCAAAGCACTTCTTGAGCGACCGCTGCATCGCTCTCTTGCTAAACCCATAGTTTTGGCGTAGCGGGTGATCAGGGTGTACCGCACAGTTTCTTTAGAGGCGGCTTGCTTGTTGATCGGTTTCTTGCTTTGGGATCTGGTCGCCCTCTTCGATGCTTTTCATTGGTGGGAGGAGGCATCCGGACATGGGCAGCATCCGACCCTGAAGAAGGTGGAGACCATGAAGGCTTCCCTACGACGAGCTGACGTGGAGGAGTGGCGTATCAGGCCGGAGGCCCTGACAGCGGGGTTCAGGGTTGTCGCGGTAGTGCGCCCGGTTTACTGCGTGGCTGGACAGGCGCCATGGCCTGGCTACGTATCACTTGATACAGATACTTACCGGGCATAGCTGCTTCGGTGAGTAACTGTGTCGAATAGTAGGCGCAGAGGTTTCGGCTGTTTGTCATCATTGTGACAACTGCCCGCTGGATACGGATCAGCACACATTGGAGTTTTGGTCAGTCTGGGACGAGGAGCGCAGCGCTCTCAGAGCAGTCGTCGGAGGAGACCTCTCACTGCCGGCCGTGGCCGGTTTCATGGTCGGCAGCCAGAGGTCATGGCGTGTGATGGCCCACTTCTGCGAGGTGGTCCTCTAGCAGAAGTAGAGTGCCGAGAGGGATCAGGAGCGCGAAGATACCTCCCGCCACCAGAGGAGACGTAGAAGACGCTAGGTGGAGGACTGACCGGCATCTCCCACCGTATGGATTGGGGGCGTTTGGAGAAGTCCACCACGGTACGGTACGGTGCCTGTCGTAAAAGACGACTAATAGGGGCCACCGGGGGTGGCGGGCGGGCGGCAGGGGGTACTATACCATACCATATCAGCCCTGTATTATATACTGCCCTCTGCTGAGCACGGGCCTCCTCTACAACTGAGAGGGTTTAGGCCTTAGTCCACCACGCTGGCCTAATGGGGGTTGGCGGACTTCACATACCTTCGAAATTCAGAGAACTTCTCAGGTATGCAGGTTTCCTCACGATGTTTTCCTTCACCGTAAAAGCGAGCGATAATTTACAACGAAAACACACATAACTTTTTTAGAAAAGTCAGAAGTGGGTTTGGTCAGAACCCTTGGGTTTGGAACCTGCGGACATTTGTCTCGACAGTCCGTTCCACTCCCAACTAGGCTATCGCCGCTTCAAGCAGGGTAGTTCGTCTTTAATGTCGTATTATCTTTTAGTACAATGTTGCGATCTCAGTGATGGAAGATAGCGTGGAAAGTAGGTCTCACGCTGCCCTTGACGCCGATTTTTTCCAACTCCTCCCTATGTTTCTATTTGATTGATTTCATTGCGGGTTAAAGACAGATTAGTGTTCCCTGAGATTCGCCGAGCTTCACCGCTCGGTATCATAAAATGCGTGCCACTGCTGATCCTGGCTTACAAGAGTTGCAGTGGCGGGCGTGAGGGCGGGATAGTCACTGCCATTGATGCCGAAAGCGTAGTTCGATGCTTGGGGGATTCTGAGCCCCCCTCCCCCCCAACAACAGGAGACAAATATAGTTAGAGTTGAATAGAAAAATTACTGTTTATTTTGTTTATTTATTTGTTTTTTTGTCCTTACATTCTTAAAAAGAAAATAAAAGCGTTTAGTAAAAGATACAGCATTTTATTTTTATAACTTTTATGATACTGCTTGTATGTAAGACGTGGTTTTTTCCATAAACTAGTTCGATTAAATCATATACAGCAAAATAAACATGATTGGCATGGTTTTTATTTGAGATACAGCAGATCCGTCGCATCGAAATCTTTATCTATCTTAGTTCTTCATACATTTCACCTCACAGATAAAACATTTCTGCTGCTCGACATTAAAACATCGACTGCTGTAACTAGTACAAAATCAATGAAGTAGTAACTTTAGGATATTTCGGTTAACCGTGGAAAGTAAGGTTTAGATTTTTGGAAATATGTTCTAAATCTCAACTTTCTATCTTCATAAATTTACGAGTTATGAATTTTTTAAATCGTTTTTTGGCTCTGGTGTAAAGTTGGATATTTCGAGATACGACAAAATCGCTTTTTACCGTCGATGTTATAACTAGTATCATTACGCGCGCACACAAGGATACGCAGAATGATGCAGCGATAGCGAATGACACAGCTGTCACGCATACTTGCTTAAGAAAAGTTGGCCTGTTTGTTTTAGTTTCATTGTAGCGCGTCACTCTATCTAGGTATATAATTAATCAAAGCATGCGAGATATATTATCTTTTGATCGCATTAACTTAAAAGTTAATTTTTTTACAGATGAAAGAGACCGAGTATTTGGTATTTTCAACTTGATACCTCTACGGGTTCCTGAAAAAAAACGGTCTTGACAGACAGACAGACGGACAAAGAAGTGATCCTACAAGGGTTCCTTTCGAGGTTCTTCTTTCTTCTTCTTCAGCCTTTAGAAGTCTGCTGCCGAACATAGGCCTCAGAACATAGCCTGTCACAAGCGGCCTGCATCCAGCGGGTTCCTGCGACCTTTACGAGGTCGTCTGTCCACCTTGTCCACCCTAAAACTGTGTATTTTCCTAGAACACTTAAATAAAACTCCAAAATTCTTTACGATATAAATTTATTGCCCTTCAACTTAATAAATAATAATAAATAGAAAAAAAACATGATTACACCTACTTATATCACCATTTTATAGACTAATGAGTTAACATTTGGTTCTATTCGATAATCGAATGAATCGATTATTCGAATAATTTGGAATCGATTGTACACTAAAATAATTGTAGGTAGTAGTAAGAAAATATTGACGTTTAATTGACCTATTTTATTTTTATATTATTTTGTCAGTTATCGATAAATATTGATAATACTGATGCAATTAAAAGATAAGAAAAAAATTATTCAACAGAAAATTTACATTTATTGTATGAAATTTAATACTAATAAAAAAAATAGTCGAAATGACAGTCAATTTATCACCCTTTTACCAACCCCAAAAAGCAGTGCAATATTTCGCATGTTGCGAACCGAGTCGCGGTGAAAAGCTAATCTATGACCTTCACTAAAATCTATATTGTGGTACATCACATCAGAAATAAAGTTTATAGTTAGGAAAAATTACAGTATCATAAATTACGTTTCATTTACTGTATAAAAAATAATTAACTTTCTTTCTCAGCATTTTATTTGCATTTTTAAATACATTATTCCAACTTAGGGTTGTCATCCACGGCGACTTTCTGCAGCGTTCTGTCGCGAGTTTCGTAAACGCGCTTCTGTATCGTTGACTGCCTCGGTGGCGTAGTTGTATTACGGTACGACTGCAATGCTGAGGTCTCGAGTTTGATCCCCGGGTCGTGCAGTGACATTGGGTCTTTCTATTCAGTATCAGCCCGGAGTCTGGAATTTGTGCCCGATGTGGTTAGGCTGGTCACATCATGGGACGGAATGACGGCGAAAAGTGGGAGCACTAGTTGGCCTCTGCCTACCCCTTCGGGGATAAAAGGCGTGAGTGTGTGTGTGTATCGCTACTATCAAGTGCTAGTCACGTTTGTAACGCGCGTCAGAAATGATACAAATGCGCGTTAGCATAGCTATTGTATCGCAGCCATTTTGCGATTACATCGCTGCATAGCCGTCGAGGGCAACCTCCCTTAAGTGACGTCATTAAACAGTATTTTAAAAATGGTTACGTTACAGTATAGTATGTAATATTGTCATGTACCCAATTGTGATCTATTTGAGATCGAAATGCTTTCTAGTAAAGCTTCGCAAGGCTTTTAGGGACTACATTAAGACCAAGTTTCTAGACACTATAAAAATATTTTTATATTATTCAAACTATAAAGAAAGTATATTGGGAAATAGTAGTCAGTAACTATCAACTGCCCAGCGGTTGGTAAGTTTTGATATTAAATTTCCACCGTCAACAATCGATATAGTTGAAATCGATACTATCGATTATTCGAATGGACCAATAAAAATACAATATTGACTCGAATCCTATAGCCTTTCATTTTATCGATAGTATATTTTGGGAGTTCATTACATGACTATATGTGCTAGAAACTTGGTTTTAGCATAGCCCCATACAATATAAGCTTATAATAAGTTTGATGTATTATTTCATTGATGACTTTGCACAAAGTCCCTGAAACAGAAAGAAATATGAATTAGATTTAAATTAATTTCTAGATGATATATTTTTGTATGCGTAAGTGATGGTATGTACAGTCAGCCTCAAATGAGTATGTACAAATTACAAACTATCAATTACAAAGTAATTAATATGGAACATCTTCATGTCAACGTTTTTAATTTGGGGCTGACCGTACCAGCGCTTTTGCCTATTACTGAAAAGAAAGAAATACGTTTATTGCGATAACACACACTAAAGATAACTTACAAATAGAAATTATACCTAATCATAGTAATTTAAAATCTATACAAAAAATAAAACAATAGGGCACTAATACTCTAGCAGGCTGGTATAACAAGCAATGCGTACCATACCCATTGAACAGGTGTGTTAGTCCGCAAAGGGTCCAATCTTTGATTAATTATATACCTAGATAGACACTGAACGTTTCAAACGCGTCGAAAAAATAGAGGCCAACAGTTGTCCACTAAATGAGTTCGAGTGAATTATTTTTTTTGTTTTTCATGGATATAATTTTCTCCCCATTTTAATAGAAACCATGTAATAACTGGTATCATTATGCGCACACACAAGGATACGCAGAATGATGCTGCGATAGCGTATGACAAAGCTGTCACGCATACTAGCTTAAGAAAAGTTGGCCTGTTTGTTTTAGTTTCATTGCAGCGCGTCACTCTATCTAGGTTTATAATTTATCAAAGGGTCCAATCTTAGCTTAAAATGCTGCAACATGAAAGCTGTGCAGCGCTTGTTTATTAGTGCCTTGTATTACTGCAGACTAAGCTACCTTTTTTATTGCTGCCGACTAAGCGACCGACACAATCGCTGCAAGACACAGTGGGCGACCTCCCTAACTTTGAGACTTTTATCTGACGACTGTAAAACAGCTCTAAGGCCGGTATAAATCAATCTCAAGTTGGAGTAAAATCTCAAGTAGACATTATATATTTTTTTATGGTATTGAATGACGAGACGAGCATGCCGTTCGCCTGATGGTAAACGATACGACCGCCCATAAACAGTAGCAACACCATCCAGCACCTTGAGTTACAAAGTACTGTTATATGTATTGAAATATTTGATACACCAAGCTTAAGCTGTCATTTAAGAGCTTGTCCTCAGCTGAGTAAGTGCTGTTACACAAACAAAACTTAGCTGTCAAAATCTGTCAACTATTGTAACTTGAGATATCATTTGAGCCGATGTTAATTGATTATGACATATTATTAATTATGAAACAGTAGTAACGCCAAGCTAAACGTGATTGCTGAGCGGTTTGACTGTCCTTTCCAAAATTATTGGATGAAACTAGTTCTGGGAAATGTGACATAACAATTAATTAATGTAGTAGTTAATAAGTTATTGATATCTTGTTAATTTGATTTTTAATATACATGGATTATTCTGAATTAAATATATAAAATAAAAATAAATAATATGGGTTTATTAAACAGCGACTATCTTAATATGCTGACCTTAATTTGAGAGCGTCTCAGCTGACAACGCAGATCGAAATTGACATGCATTTATTAATAAGGCCCTAAGTTGTGCAAAACACTCACCGAACAACATCCGACAGATCTTTAGCCTGGCAGATCCATTTGTGTCCAAGGTTTTCGCTCTTGTCGTAAGCGTGCAGTTTGATCGTAGCCCCGCCTCCCGACCTAGACTCCAGGACGGACCTGTAGAGCTGGAGTAATAGGTTGAATTTAATACTGTGTTACTGGTGGTAGGTCTCTCATATGTAAGAGTCCGTCTGGGTGGGTACCACCGCAATGTATATTTCTACCGCCAAGCAGCAGTGTGCATGCACTGTTGTGTTTCGGTTTGAAGGACATTGTAGCCAGTGTAACTTCTGGACATAAGGAGACTTAACATCTTATGTCTCAGGATGACGAGCGCAGTGGAATGCCGCACAGTACTTTGTAACTCAAGGTGCTGGATGGTGTTGCTACTGTTTTTGGGTGGTCGTATCGCTTACCATCAGGCGAACGGTATGCTCGTCTCGTCATTCAATGCAATAAAAAAAAATACATAGGCGGACACAATAACGCGACGCGTTCACGTGGACCACTATAGTGGATTTTAAAGTGCATCTTGATTTGTAAGTACTTGCTAATGTAAGTAAAACTAAAATAAAAGCGAAGTTAATTTGATTATTTTACGAGTTATGTAAATATTATTAATTCCTGACTGCCTCGAAGGCGTAGTTGTATTACGGTACGACTGCAATGCTAAGGTCTCGGGTTTGATCCTCGGGTCGGGCAGAATGATATTGGGTTTTTCTAATCAGTAAGTATCGGCCCGGAGTCTGGAATTTGTGCCCGATATGGCGATAGACTCGCCCCCTACCACATCATGGGACGGAATACACACGGCGAAAACTGGGTGCACTAATTGCGCCTCTGCCTACCTCTTCGGGGATAAAGAAAACGTGAGTTTGTGTAATAATTTCTGTATGCCGGATCCGATCCGATTCGATAAAAGATAGGCCGCGGGATATCCTACCACCATTAAAACCAACTACAGTAAAAACCGCTTATATCGACTTCGGGTATAACGAAGCATCGGTTATAATGACTACCTGACGAGGCCCGGCAAATACATGTATATAAAATAGTATCGTTTATAACGAAATCGGATATAACGTCCTGATTAGGTGGTCCCTTCAATGTCGTCATAACCGGTCGTCAGTGTATACAACTGGACCTACAGCATGGAAGTAACATTACCAATATATACCTTAAGGCCCACGACGAAGGGCACGATGACGTCATCCTTAGCGTGCAGTATCAACACGGGCAGAGTCGGGACGCGCGACAGGTGTGCGTCCGACATGAACCGCTGCCCGCTGTCGGTACGGAACGGCGCCACGAACGTCGTCTCATAGTACGGCAGCCATGTTACTAGCTGAGAATCGATTCAGAATCGATTATTGATTGCTAATCGATTGTGTGTGAATCGATTCGGAATTGATTAGCAGTCTAATCGGTGGTGTGTATTCGACAACCTATACTGGTGTACGGTGGTCGCTTTAAGCTTGCTTACTATACTTGATATACTCGTGTGAGCGGCGATAGCCTAGTTGGGAGTGGAACAGACTGCCGAGACGAATGTCCGCAGGTTCAAAACCCAAGGACACGCACAAGGACCTCTGACTTTTCTAAAAGTCATGTGTGTATTCTTTGTGTATTATTGCTCGCTTTAACGGTGAAGGAAAAACATCGTGAGGAAACCTGCATACCTGAAAAGTTCTCTATAAGATTTTTGAAGGTATGTGAAGTCTGCCCGCACTAGGCCAGCGTGGTGGACTAAGGTCTAAACCCTCTCGGTAGTAGAGGAGGCCCGTGCTCAGCAGTGGGCAGTATATAATACAGGGCTGGTATGGTATGGTACGGTGGTCGCTATCCCAGTGTATACAAGTATTTTATCACAGTAGCGGGTGCGAAGGCGATAGCTTTGACCTGCATCAATCAATCTGCGATTTTTATCAGGGCATCTGTCCACCTTGCAGGTAGCCATAACTGCGATTCCTTAAATGGTTCTATCTTACTTCTACCTAATATAAATGCGAAAGTTTGTGAAAATGTTAGGATTTTTGTGTGTTTGTTAGTAGAAAACGCAGAAACAACTGAACGGATTTGGATGAAATTTGGCACACGGGTAGACCATGTCCTGGATTAACACATAGGCTACTTTTTATACCGGTAATTTGCTCCCGTGGGAATTTTGTGTGTGTTGTCTTGCATTGTTTTAAGTACGTTTGTAAAGGGAAAGGCTTCTCACGCGGACGAAGCCACGAGCAACACCTAGTAGGTTATAAAGCCTCGTTATTTCGAAGCATTAACTCATTTACGACTTTATTCATAAACAGTTTATAAATCTATTTCAGTTATAGAATGTTTTGTCTTCTTCCTTCAAATTCAATTCAAAATTCGTTCGAAGAAGACAAAACATTCGATAACTTAAATAAGTTTATAAACTATTTATGAACGAGGCCGTTAGACTTTAGACAAATACAATACATACCTTAGAAAGTGGATGTTTCGCTACTTCATCTGGTAGGTTGTTGAATGGCGCTTCTAGTATTAACCCGTTTGGGGGCGGGAGGGGTGTGGAACGTTCTAGAACGCTTGTGGAAAGCTCCTTTAAGTTTCCTAAGAGGTGTGATGATATCGCTGTACCTATAAACAAACAATTATGGCTAACTTGATGTTATAAATGCGAAAGTTTGTATGTTGTATGTTTTTTAAAAGTAAATGCAGTTTGCTGAACCTATTTGTATGAAATAGGGTAGTTTCCTATGTTTGTTTTGTACATTATTTTATATGTAATAGAAAAAAGGACGAATTTTTTCTTTGATGTCAGCATCAAAATTGGTTGAAATATCATACAGTTCATATTTGAAATATTGTTGTGAGCAGAATTGGCAGTGTGGTGAGTATCGCGCTATCTCTTTCTCACGCACGCCGCGTTATGGCCGGTGACACTTGGTGACGTCACAATTTGCTATTACTGTTATTTGACAGCTTCCACCAAATTTCAAAGCTTTATAACCCATTTATTATTGCGTGGATTTTGACGATTGTTTTTCTGTTAGATTTTGGATGTAATACATTTTTGATAAATGTATTTAAAAAAGTAGTCAACTACCCTACACGCCCAAAAAACAAAACTATACTTTAAATAAATAAAACATTTAAATTCAAACTTCATTACGGCTAATTTCAATCAAGTTTTTCCTACATACATTACCGTTGTATACAACAATTATAATTTCAGTAAGGACCGATTTCCCTGCTAGTTAATTAATGCTACTCGTCACATAAATGTATAAACCGATCAAATAAAAAAGTCACAATCTAATCTATGCTCCCAAATAAATGGTAATAAAATGAGTACTACCTACATTAGTTGTTTAATACGATAACAGTCAAATAAAATTTCTTTGAAACCTGGGCCCTAAATATAAAAATAAAAAGCAGCCTATGTTACTCACTGATAACGTAGCTGTATATTGGTGAAAGAATTTTTAAAATCGGTCCAGTAGTTTTTAGCTTATTCGATACAAAAACACAAAAATACAAATCTTTCCTCTTTATAGTATTATAGCTTTTGCCCGCGGCTCCGCCCGCGTGAATGAGTTTTCCCGGTATAAAAGTCCCGCTTAAAATGTAGCTTATATGACACGTTCGTAGATTTACCATAGCAGCGCCATCTATTGATTACTTACTCAACCCAGTCGAAAGGTATCGACATCTGTTAGAATCATTCATAGCAGCGCCATCTATTGATTACTTACTCAACCCAGTCGAAAGGTATCGACATCTGTTAGAATCATTTGGAGTTAAGATAATTGTGACTGTCAAATAATAACAGACAAATAATTAGCAATAAATTAAAATTGCGACTATAATTTGAGATTTAAACTATCCTATCTCTCAAGTTGGATCGAACTGCACATGGTGTGCGAATTTTATTATAATCGGTTAAGTGGTTTAGGAGTCCATTGAGGACAAACATTGTGACACGAGATTTATATATATTAAGATTATAGATAAATAAACTGACCTAACGAGTGTCCCCACACGAATATGGGCGGATTTTTGTCTCCTTTGTCCACTGTGGTTCGAACCCACTCATATACCACAAGAGAATCTTCAACCACGCCACTTTCCGTGGGACGGATCTTTGTAGAATCACCGTAACCTGCAAATAAAGTAGAAACCGCTTCTAAGGGCTCATACACATAAACACGACACGGCGTCGCGTCGTCCTACGACGATGTATGAGCCCTAACGATATCGGTTATAGCGAAGTACCGGTTATAGCGACTAAATGGCGAGAACTAGCAAATGCACATGTATAAAAAAAGTGTATCGTTTATAATGGCTCTCGGTTATAATATGACGTGGATTTTTCAATGTCGTTACAAGCGGTTTTCCAATTTAAAAAAAATTTCATGTTTTGGAAGAATAACACGTTCATTATGCCACCTATTTGAAGTTCTTAGTCAAAGAGTTGGTAGACATTGGAAGGGTGTTTGAGGTAACGTAAAACCATAGTTAAAAACTTCGATATAACTGATACGATGATGCAGACTTGGCTGAAGTGTTGCAAGTCTTGAGGTACCTGTAGCACCTTCAGCTAACACCGCCCTAGTCAGAAACCTACAATGTGAAGCAATATTTCCCCATACATAAAATTCACATTTACTGTGGACGTGATTAGACGTTGTGTTAATTTTATTTGAATAATATTGACGTTATTAAACGTTGCTGAGCCGAACGTGTTCAATGTTTAAAAAGTAAAAAAAAACAGGTATATTCTTGACACATTTAGAGATGTTAATATCTTAGAATTTAGTATTTAAAGAAAAAAATGAGAAAGCCAGATTTAAGCGGGTCTTGTTTATTTGTTGTGAAAATAATTAATGACAATTATTTTGAATCAATCAATTGTAATTTTAAGTTTCTTTTATCTCCAAACGTATGTTTGAAAATTCAGAACAAGGGAAAAAAATAAGGGTTATTTTTGAAATTAATTTTGCTATTATAGGGTATTTTTAAATTAGCGTTAGGGTTAAATGCTTTTGAGAGTTGGTAACACTGTTGTTTTGGAGTACGGTTATGACAGGTGTCACGTTCCGCCAAGCCTAGCCCAGTGTGCTTAGAATGTGGCAAAAATACGTCACGACTCAGTTCCGTTTTATTGGGATTGGTTAAGACTCTGACACGTGACTGACGAATTTATTTCTCGATCAATCACAAATATCACAATTAAACAATATTGACTTACGTATTGGGTTTTTTGGAAACGTTCCAAAGGGGCTGGCGTGCTTAACCCAGCCCCAACACTTTCATCACGCCATGCCAACAACCTTTATGCACAGCTATACTATCACTTACCCCTGTAATCAAACGCTATCGTATGAAAGTCCATTTGCTGAAAGAACTTGTATAACTGTATTCTGTGTTCGGCCGCACGAGAATTTGAGTTGCCTGGAACGAAATCACAAAATCAAGACTGTGGGAGAAAGCTGCCCGTTCATTGAATTTTGTATGCCTACTTCACATATTCCTTAAAAATTCCCCGATTTTTTAAATTTGCTTCCGTCTGGGCCAAAGTACATACATACCTAGACGTCCATACGTTTGTACATTCTTTTTTTTTATACGGGTACGACAAACTGACCCCACTGCACCTGATGGTAACCGGATTACGGTTCAGATAGAGTGTCGACTGACGAGGGATGATTACCATTCGCTAGTCGACACAATTATGCCGGCCTGTTAGAACCGGATATATACAGGCTTATCTATGGGCTTAGACTGTGGCAAAAAAAATACGACACGGCTCCGTTTCGCTTTATTGGGATTGGTTGAGAGACTATCACGTGACTGACGTATTGGTCTCTCGATCAATCACAAACATCATAATTAAACGACGTCGTCTTACGAGTTGCATTTTTTGCCAAATTCTAAGCCGTCACTGATCTTTCTGTCCAAGTGTTTCGCGGGCGAACTCGCGTGCTAAAGTATAATTACAACTTACCATGACAATATAACATTATAGGTGTTTTGGAGTTTGCCAATTCCTGATCTAATATCCTGTTTAGTTCCTCTTTGTCTTGATTTTTCTCGAAACTTCCTTTTAACCTTTCGTACACTGATTTTGGTAGTATGTGCCATAAACCTGATAAAATACCAATTATGGAGTAATAAAAGTTTTAAACAACAATTTTTTAATCATATTGGAGAGAAATTCGGTTAATTTTTACGACAGACATGTCTAAGTCAACGAGCTCCAGGAATTCAACCTTCATGATTTGAGAAAACCTGTTGGAAAAATCTTAAACGGGGAATCGAACCTTATCGATTATTCTATGTGCAACTATTCTATCTATCTAGCAACAAATGATCGTCTATATAAGGCTTAAAAGACAAATAAAAACTGTTTCCAGATATTAATAATACTATAGCATTATTTATTCCATACCTTAGTAAATAAATGTGTAATGAGTGACTTAAATATTTTAAAGTAATTTTTTTTCAGTTATAGTAGACTCTAATTCAAAAGAAACACGGGATTTGACTGCATTTATACCTGAAAATCTTTTTTTATAACTATCTTTTAGCCCATTCGCAAATACAGTAGAAACCGTTTATAGCGACTTCGGGTATAACGAAGCATCGATTATAACGCCTACCTGACGAGGCCCGGCAAAAACATGTATAGAAAATAGTATCGTTTATAACGAATATCGGATAAAGCGTCCAACTTAGGTGGTCCCTTCAATGTCGTCATAACCGGTCTTCACTGTATTCTTGTTTCTAAAAGGCAAACTCACCAATCTTGACTGAGCAGTTGTCAACTTTGGACTGATACTCTATGTTGAGGTTCCTTGCGCCTTCCACGCCGCTCGCCAACGGATCCTCGAAATCTATATTTAGGGGCCATTGCACTGGAAACAGGACCAAAATAGACATCAATTTATGGGACAAGACATGGTCATTTTTAAACGGGATGGTATTCTGTTGATCGCGTGAATTTTGGACATTAAATACCACCTCGCGGCTTCGTCCACTTGGAATTCTGTTTAGAAAATGGTTTAAAGTGGCCGATATCTTTTCTTCGGGTTCAGTCATATATCAGCCCTGTATTATACAGGGTCATTTTGACATTGCGTTAATAAATGAAACCAAATACTCTTCTTTGCTTTTGCTAACATTGTGCCAAAAATTATCCATGAGAAACGAATATTTTCACCGACCAAAAATCTGAATTTTACTTTCCAGATTTTTTTATCATTTCGTAGTTTAGTGCGAATATGGCGTGTGCGTGAGTGTTTTTCTGACTGAAAGTGTGATGTTGGTCCAGCGACGAATCCTTCTAAAATAGTAGTAGTGGCATTAGGGTGTGTAAACGTAAAGTTACTATTAACGATGGAAAACTAATAATAGTCCGCAAGTCCACACACCAAAGATTTTATTACTTTTATCAATATATTAGTGTACAATTGTATCGAGTTGGCGTTTTAAATTTGCTTCTTTTACGGTTTCTTATGGAGCACTGAACGTGAACACAGCCACGGCTCGGGCGAACACTGATACCCTCTATTTATTTTTATTGAACTAACAAAACATAAATAATTCAAATTATAACAGATGGCGTTACATGTATTTTAAATTATTATAATGCTAAACCAATTGAATATTTCGGTTTTAAGTGTTATTTTCAAGGAGATAAGTATGTGGTTTCATTTAGTAACGCAATGTCAAAATGACCCTGTATACTGTCCCACTGCTGGACACAGGCATCCTCTATTACAGAGAGGGTTTTAGGCCTTAGTCCACTACGCTGGCCTAATGCGGGTTGGGAGACTTCACATAACTTCGAAACTCTTATGAAGAACTTAGATATGCAGGTTTCTTCACGATTAAGAGTTTAGGTTTAACCTGTACTAAACATTAATTTCGGTTCAGTAGTTTAACCACAACAGGGCTTAGAATGTGGCAAAAAGTCGTAAGAGGATGTCTGTTAATTTTTATATTTGTGATTGATCCAGAGAACAATACGTCATATGTTAGTCTCTCAATCAAGAAGAGAGTCGTGTCGTGTTTTATTGCCACATTCTAAGCACACAGAGTTAATTTCACATTCACAATGCCGATGTTTTAAGCTATTGCATAACTTCTATCGCGGGCCTTGAGCGTGGAGATCGAATCCAGAAATTCCGTAACGAAAATAACCTCACATCTTTTTTATCTTACTAATATGAACCTTAAATACAATGCGTAGAAGCTATAATTCTTGAAACGAGTATATTTTTATTTATTTTATTTATTAAAGTCATTAAAACCATTTCTTACTAATCTAATATGAACCTTAAATACATTGCGTAGAAGCTATTTCCCCAGCGTTGGCACGGCACGAGTACAAAAGAATCGACCGTAACATTCTTTTTTCAAATTTTGATTTTATTTTATTTTTATTTTGGTAAGCGTAATATCGAATTTTTGTTTTGTCAATCAAAATTTGTGATAAAAAATGCTATGCAATAGCTTTACCGCGGCAGTCTCCGAGTGCCACACGTATTTTTTTCCTTCATTGTTTGGCTTTGCATCAATATAAAAATGGCACATTATTGCGTACGGACTATGCCGCCCTCACACCCGTCATTGCAACTCCTGTAAGCTAGGATCAGCAGTGGAACGCATTGACACTCAGTGGTTAAGCTCGACGAGTCTCTGGCAAAACTAATAAATTGATAAATAGAAAGATAGGGAGGAGTTGATCTATGGAATACATACCAAAATTAGCAAAGACCAGATTCCTTCTGAAAGCCTTGGAATATTTAAATATGAGTGGCACCACTGCGACGTGGAACACGAAGATGCCCGACGTTATGGACGCGCCAAGTGCCAGCACCCTGGAATGATGGAAAGACTTTAGTCTTTTTATGGGCAAAGTGACTCCACTAAACCTGACGGTTTTTGGAGCGGCATTCAGATAGCGTCGACTAATAAGAGATGATTATCGCCAGTCGAGGTATTACTTGAATGCCTCGGTGGCATAGTTTTATTACGGTTTGACTGCAATGCTGAGTTCTTGGGTTGATCACCGGGTCTTGCAAAGTGATATTGGGTTTAAAATTCAATATCAGCTCCCGAGTCTGGAATTTGTGTCCGATATAGCGATGGGCCCGTCCCCTATAATATCATGGGACGGTGTGTATTCCGATACACACGGTGAAAAGTGGGTGCACTAGTTGCGCCTCTCCCTACCCCTTCAGGGATAAAAGGCGTGAGTGTGTGAGTGTGTATGTGTGTGTGTGTGTGTGTGTGAAAATAACTTAAAATAAAAACTGTTTCAAATCAGAATGACGTAAGGGCCAAGTCTTTTTTCAATTGGAAACTGATTTTGTACCCAATAAAAAGTTACAATATACACCAAAAAAATTATCTACTTTTTTGCACAGCCGAATAAATGTTCAATGAAAAAAGAACCGCTAAACATAGCAGTTCTTTTTTCATTACAGAATAACAATTCTGTAATATCTCACTATCGAGCGCAATTCTGAATCGAGATCTCAATCAATCAGTAGCGCCACTAGGTGAGAATGCCAGTGAAGTGACCTACCATACCAGCCCTGTATTATATACTGCGCACTGATGAGCACGGGCTTTCTCTACAACTGAGAGGGTTAAGGCCTTAGTCCACCACGCTGGTATAGTGCGGGTTGGCGGACGTCACATACCTTCGAAATTCAGAGTTCTCAGGTGAGCATGTTTCCTCACGATGTTTTCCTTCACCGTTAAAGCGAGCGATAATTCACAAAGAATACACACAAAACTTTTTAGAAAAATCAGAGGTGCGTGCCCTTGGGTTTTGAACCTGCGGGACATTCGTCTCGACAGTCCGTTCCACTGCCAACTAGGCTATCGCCGCTTTTTAAGTGAACTACACTCACTTTATTTTATACGGTTACGGCATAGTGATCCCACCGCACCTGATGGTAACCGGAGTGGTCCAGATAGAGTGTCGGCTGACGAGCGATGATTGTCAGTCGACACGATCACGCCGGCCAGTTTGAACCGGATACACAGGCTGATCCCGGAACGCGGCACACTTACGTGGACCACTACGGGTTTTAGCACCATGTACGGTGGTCGTTATCCGGGCGGATATAAGATATATCCTAACACCAGTATGTCCTACTATATATACTTATACGTGAGATCTTATGTATATCACGCTAATCGTAAACAAAGATTCAATCATACTGGCGTCATGTCACAATCACAGCGAATGTCGAACTGCACAACAGTTTATCATTTGATGACATCATTTCATGGGTTTCCTGAGTTGATTCATACCATGTTACGTAAAGTTTATGACAATTGTAAAAGTTAGTTTCGTACTAAATGCCAAATAGTAGATTTCTCCATGGTTTGGCATCTTTAGCCCGCTTTTTTTTTTATTGCATTGAATGACGAGACGAGCATGCCGTTCGCCTGATGGTAAGCGATACGACCACACATAAACAGTAGCAACACCATCCAGCACCTTGAGTTACAAAGTACTGTGTGGCATTCCACTGCGCTCGTCACCCTGAGACATAAGATGTTAAGTCTCATTATGTCCAGTATTTATACTGGCTACAATGTCCTTCAAACCGAAACACAACAGTGCTTACAAAGACAGGAGCCGCAATGTGGCGTCGCGCAGTGACGGTCCCACGCAGCCATCTTATATTTTTTTTTTTTTATAGTATAGAATGACGAGACGAGCATGCCGTTCGCCTGATGGTAAGCGATACGACCACCCATAAACAGTAGCAACACTATCCAGCACCTTAGTGCAACAAGATACGCCGGGGCCGTCCTGTATCAAATGAAATATTATTTCTAGTTACAGTTAGAGATGGGTAATGGGTAAAAACCCAATCTTCCCACCCGGGAAAAAACCCGGGAAAATTGGGTTTTTTCCCGGTTTTTTCCCATAAACACCCATTTTGTGGGAAAAAATGTCTTTTATGGATTATTTGATGGCAAAAAGTGATGTGAATTATAAGTTGTAAAAATAAAAGCCTGAATTCAAAATCCAATATTTTTTATATAATTTAGAATATATACATAGGTGTAAACTGCTTTCCTGTATAAAAATATATATTTGTCAGTCTTCTCTTGACCATCGTAGTTTTAAAACACATAAAAGTATTAACTTATATCGCTACTTTCGTCTGAAATACGTTCGCAGTCTAAGAAATCAAAATTGCGTATGCCAGCGGTGGATGGTGACGGTTTGGGACTGGTATTAAATATTGGCTTCACGTTACATTCGATGCGATGATTCTATTAAGTTCTATTATTATTTCATCACTATTAAACAATATATTGTCAATTTTGCTGCCCTTTCCGTCGTTAATCTATTTCTACTTTTACTGTGGACGTTACGGTAAGCACTCAAAGAACGCTCTACAGCTGTATATGTGCATGGTGCGGTTCAATTCGAACAGCAACTTTGCTCAATGCTGTGGAAGCACATATTCCTTTCCACTACGCTAATACAGGGATTTTATTTATTTTAATATATATATATACAATATCATTCTTAATGATTTGTATTTTTCTGACACTAACTGACCTTTTAAAGTGCCAAAACTTCGGCTGAAGATACTAAACAATTCCACCCTGTGTTAAATTTAAGCGTATTTGAACATTATTTGTTAGGTCTGAAACATTAATATATTATTGTATCTGATTTATTTATTATTTTGTTATTTTTTTTGTTAATCATAATGTACATCTTTTTTTTTTTTTTCGCGGAGAAAGTGACTTATTACTACCGCCCAGCCTTCAAGGGGGGCGACTGAGCGGTTATGTTGGGTTCACCGTGCCTTACGACCCGGCGTTACGCCGCCCGGAGAGATGGAAAACGTCGGGCGACTGCCGGGCCCAGTCCCTAACCTATGTACAACGCACGGCATACCAACTAAAAGTCCGCGGTGGCCATCTTCGGCGCATTCGGGACGGCTGCGGGCTTCCTCTGACGGAAGTGTCTAAGTTGTCATCCGCAGCCGCCCCTGCGCGGTGCCGCCTAGTGCGGCCCGTCTCCTGTTGTGGGGGAGGGGGGGCTCAGAAGCCCCCGCGCACCGAAGGACGCCCTCGGCGTCAACGGCAGCGTGAGGTCTACCAGCCACGCTGCCGTCCATCACAGGGATCACAACAATGTGATAAAAAAGAAACACAAAATTAAAGACGGACAGCCCCCTGCCGCCCGCCTGCGACCCCCGGTGGCCCCTATTAGTCGCCTTTTACGACAGGCAGGGGATACCGTGGTGGAATTCTCCAAACGCCCCCAATCCACAGGGCGGAAGACGCTGGTCAGTCGTCCACCCGGCGCCTCCTACGTCTCGTCTGGCGGCGCGAGGGATCTCCGCGCCTCCGATCCCTCTCGGCACTTTCCTTCCGCGAGAGGATCACCTCACAGAAGTGTGCCACCAATCATAATATACACCTGCCTCCGTCTCTCTGCACCACCTTAAGGTCGACTGGGAGAAAATGCCCTTAGGCATTAAATCCGCCTGTACTTTACTTTTGTACAAAGTGTAAAATAAAAAAATAAAAATTAAAAATACATTTCAAACAAAATAGGTAATTAACATCAAATCATAAGTGGCCATAAGACTATTTTCGCTAGTTTTTGACCCCCTCCCCCCTATTATAAGAAAAAATAAGAATAGGCCGACTCCCCTCCCCCTCTGTTTAATATTTATTAAGTAAGAATTTAAAGGAAAAACATATAGGTACACGTTTGGTTTTTTTTAAAGTTTTTTTTTCAAAGGTACAAATTTTAGAAATGTTTATTTGTACTTACAAAGGTTCTAATAACAGTTCACAAGCAGATCTTTCTCAGCAAATTCAAGCCAAGGCTGTTCAGATTATAACAGGATCAGATAGCAGTGTAAAAATTCCGGGTCGTAAATAAAAACAAAAACTTTCACAGAACATACACTCTAACCATCGAGATGAACCAAAGTAAACTAAGGGATGCGCGAATAATTGCGGGTGCGCTGCGCATTCCATAATGTCCTGCCTTAGGACATGTGGCCACTACCTGCTGCATGTTTAAATTCCAGAAATCTTAAATAATTAGTTTTTTCCCAGCCAAAATTCCCAATGGGTGGGAAAAAATGGGTATAAACGGGGTTTTTTCCCAGTCCTGGGTTTTTTCCCGGGTGATTACCCATCTATAGTTACAGTTAATTTAATTATAAGTACCTACTTAAGATTTAGTGTATTGCAACTCTGTATCAAAAATGTGAGAGTAATAAAGTTATTATATTATTATTATTATATGTATGCGCCCGAAGCCAACAGGGGTTTTGATTGGTTTGCCAGAATAGGGTGTACAGTCAGCCACATAACTGAACAAATTCAAAATTTTAAATCGCCCATACGCGATAACTTTAATTGAAACATTTTTTTTTTGTGTATTGTAAAGTTAATCCCTTTTATATAATTTTTGTGAAACGAAAATAAAAATTGGTATGAACACAAACGCGTATAGGCGATTTGAAGTTTTGAATTTTTTTTTATGATATAGGGGGCAAACGAGCATAGGGTTCACCTGATGGTAAGTGATCGCCGCCGCCCATGAACATCTGCAATACCAGGGGGCATAGAGATGCGTTGCCGGCTTTTTAGGTGGGAATAAGCTCTTTTGTTCAGCTACTTATGTGGCTGACTGTACACTGTAGTGACTGTACCTATTGTTACCACGGAATACTTAATAGTACGGTTCCATTCTGTATGGTGTTACGGACTCGGCCCAATAGGGTTATTGAGTACTTTTTTTTAAATACATTTGTTAAAAAATGTATGTGATCCAAATTAAACGAAAAATAATTTTCGAAATTGGTGCAATAATAAATAAGTTATAAAGCTTTGAAATATGCACTAGTTGCGCCTCTGCCTACCCCTTCGGGGATAAAAGGCGTAAATGTGTGTAATATTTTGCAGTGCTTTTATGGTTCTGAGACATTACATACAGATATTAGCAATGCACATTCAGGCACAATAATATCTGAACAAATTCAAAAGTTCAAGCCACATATTCTATAGGTACATTATCATGATCATCAGCCACATGAGGTCCACTGCTGAACATTGTGCACAATAAAAAAAAATCTTTAGTTTATTCTAGTGATGAAATACATATTTTGGTTAGAACACTAAAATACACTACAAAATTATAGCAGTTTCAAGTTTGGAATTTTTATTGCCGACTGTACTAATGGGACTCATTATTGAAATGAAACTTCTTTATAGACGTACGGGAGAAATCAATGTTAAAAAAATCGTCACACAAAAATCGTCACATTTTCTGTCACTTTGGACCGTCACGGCGCCGCGCCGTCTTCTAGGGTTATTATTTTTTCTATTCAGCCCAATAATTTAATTCAATATGTATAACTAACTTTTGTTCGCCGCATCGCACGGGTGATAGAGTTTTTGTGGGATAAAAAGTAGCCTATGTGTTTAATCCAGGACATGATTTACCCGTGTGCCAAATTTCATCAAAATGCGTTCAGTAATTTTGGAGATGTGCAGTAACAAACAAACAGAAAAAAAGACAGAAAAGAATTACAAAAATCACTGATTTGTGTTCCATTACTCTTCTTTAGTCACCCCCTTTTTATCACATTTCTTTAAATGTACAGACATGCCGGTTCTACTGCTTTATTATATGTATAGATAGATGACATTGCAATTATCTTTGATATTTGTAACAAGGTCTCATAAACCTACATTTTTATATTTATCAGCATTATACTAATTCACTTTTTATGGTATGCTAGATTTCTGTACGCGGCTCCGCCCGCGTGAGAAAATTTTTCCAGGATAAAAACATTTTCCCGGGATAAAATGTAGCCTATAGCGCTCAGGAGTAATGTAGCTTCCTATTAGGGAAAGAATTTTCAAAATCGTTTTTTTTTAAATCGGCCTTAGTCCACTGGCCTAGTGCGGGTTGGCGGACTTCACATACCTTCGAAGTACTCTTATACATTACATTATGAGGAAACCTACATAACTTCTCAGTTATGTAGGTTTCCTCATAATGTTTTCCTTCACCGATAAAGCGAGTGATAATTCACAAAGAACACATACAATAATTAACCCTAACTTTATGTATTAGAATGATATATCCTAGGGATAGACTTATGTATAGGACATGTGATATATCTTGTTATATGTCTTTAATATAATTGCGGAATGCGATAAGACCACCTATTGTACTTGTGTTTTAATTTTCTTAGTTTTATTTTATGTTTATACATTCACTTTAGTTTGATGTACAATAAAGTGTTTAATAAATAAATAAATAAATAATATATGGTTGTTAGTTCTATCCTGGGCCATGGGCTATAGCTTTCACATAGGGGGGTCCGAGGATACCAAAATGACAGTGACATACCATGGGTTCTTGTCACCTGGAGCGGATCCAAAATGTGCCACACTACCAAAAAACGCAAGAAACTATAGAATTTCAGCCCCAAGTTACCTAGCTAAATGAAGAGTAGGATTATTTCAAAGAAGACTGCCGAAACATTATTTCCTGAGAGATTTGTATCTACACTAGGATAAAAACCACTCTAAGGCTATATACCGTCATACTTCTTACAAATATAGATGCAAAAAAAGAAGTTTGTAAGTAATGAACACAGAAACTGCTGGCTGATATGGATACATTTTGTAGATGAGCCATATTCCTGGTTCACATATAGGCTACTTTATGTCCTGGAAAAGACACAGTAGACTTTTTTTTTAAATAATAATAATACCAGCCCTGTATTATATACTGTCCCACTGCTGGGCACGGGCCTCCTCTACTACTAAGAGGGTTTAGCCCTTAGTCCCCACGCTAACCGAGTGCAGGTTGGTAGAATTCACATACACAAGCGATATTTCACAAAGAATACACACATAACTTTAGAAAAGTCAGTGGTGCATGGCCTTGGGTTTTGAACCTGCGGACATTTGTCTCTGCAGTCTGTTCCACTCCCAACTAGGCTACTTTTTTTAGGAAAGGTTTATGTAGGCAAAGCCAAGTAACACCAAGCCTGAAATAGGGTGCAAACATTTTAAATAGTCTATTTTTAGCCTGGCAACAATCTTCATCAAGGACAATACGATGGCTCAATGGACAAGTATCCAGAGCCGTAATAATAAATAAAAAAAAAAAAAGGACAATACGAAAACCTTGTTTATAACTGTTTCTACACAACACAGTTACTTAAATTAAAATAAAATTTAAACCACTTAAGTGAAAGTTGTTGAAAGCAGTGAAAGGTGTATAAAAAATGTATGCAAAATTGATTTTGGACTCTATGTCATATCTACTATAGTAGCTTTTACTCTATGCAGTGAATTGCTTCTGATATTATATCTAGGTATTACCTTAACGTCTCTAAGACATAGCGATAACAGAAAATCTTTTGTTTTTATAAAAAGTAGCCTATATGTGAATCCAGAAATTAGTATGTAAAACATGTAATCGTGGACAAAATGAGCCCCTGTAGAGGTTGTTAGACCATTCCCCATAAATATAGTCACTATCTATACTAATATTATAAAGCTGAAGAGTTGTTTGTTTGAACGCACTGATCTCAGGAACTACTGGACCGATTTTGAAAATTCTTTCACTAATAGGAAGCTACATTACTCCTAAGTGCTATAGGCTACTTTTTATCCCAGAAAACTTTTCCACGGGGGTGGAGCCGGGCACAATGCTAGTACTGCATATACGGGAATAGGCTTGCCATATTTCAAATCTTGGATAAAAGCTGAACAAAATTTGGGTGTGCTAGTTGTACCCTTGAGATACAGGTAGGGTCCATACACCCCCCAGTGGTGGTGGATATAAACTTTATTCCAGTGAAAAAAAATCACAGTACAACACATTTTGATGATCAATATTGGCATCAGTTGGCAAAAAATATTGTGCTCATTATTTACAACCTTCTAGAGACTAGACTGTGATCATTTCTTAACTATTTGCAATATTTTTCTTATATTAAAATGTTTAGTAGTTTTGTGAAAATTATTGATTTATAAAAAATAACGGGGATTTTGTAATAATATAATAATTTGGGTGTGCAGTATGATAATGAGACTTTATTTAATAGTTACAACCTAGATAATATTTGTTAAATAATTGAGGAGTGATTCATGGGAAATTGTGAATAAAATAAATAGAACACAAAAAATACACAACAAAATAATAAAATGCCTGTAAAATGAAATGTAAAATATAAATCAAAAACTTACCCAACAGTGTAAAGGGGCACCAAAATACAAACTCCGTAGATATCAAACATTTTTCTTCAAATGTACGAAGGGATAAAATACAGGTAACAAATGAAAATTAAAACAAACAACTTCAAAAATCACAAAAACATGAGTATAAAATAATGAAAATAATTATGGTTATGTATGGAGAGTTACGATACGAACTACAGGTTTTGTCAATAAACTCGAATCTTATCAGTTATAATCTAGTTGGATTAAAACTAATAATTTAGTACGCAAATGATTAACCAAACCTTCGAACTTTTGACGACATTTAAAACTGAAGTCAGACTTTTTTTTTTTTTTTTTTTTTTTTTTTTTTTTTTTTTTTTTTTTTTTTTTGTGGCAATTGTATGAACATTTTGCCAATTTCAAGTTAGGGAAACTGGATAAAAGATAGAAAAGGAATTATTAGGAATTTGGAAAGAAAAGGATCAGTAATGACTATATGGAAAGGAAATAACCAAATAATCAAATTTTTATATTATTTTGTATAATAAACGTACATAATATTTTATATATATGGTGGTTACAAGAGCTTAAAAGGACAGGGATGGATGTAGGAAGAGGAATGTCAAGCAAAATGAGCCGATGGTAAAGAAATGATGTATTATTTTTAGCGCACGAAAGAAATATGTGATTCACATCTCCGACATCATCACCGCACTCACACAACTCGGACTGGACAATGCCAAGCCTAGCCAGATGTTGTGGGGAACATACATGACCCAATCGCATGCGTATTAGTGTAGTCGTCGTTCTTTTACAAAAATCTACGTTAGAAAACCAAGGTTTGCTGGGAATATTTGCTTGAATAAAATGATAAAATTTACCCTTAAACTGACTATTGGAAAACCAAACATTATTCCAGGTCTCCAAAAGATAAATTCTAGGCAATGATGATAGATCGTGGTGGAAATTTTTATATGGGTAGATATCACCACATGAAATAGCTTCTTTAGCGAGTTGGTCAGCTTTTTCATTACCAGAAATGCCGGTGTGGCTAGGAATCCGTACAAAAATTATATTTACTTTATTATTGATACACTTACAAAGCATATTCCTACAGTCACTAATAACTGGATTACTTTTTGATTTGAAAGGGTTTTTAGCTAAGGCTTGAAGAGCACTCATGCTATCGGAAATAATTAATGCATTTTTAACTCTGGATATAAGCACATACTCTAAAGATTTAAGAATACCGTAGCATTCCCCCGTAAACACTGACGTTTCCAGAGGAAGTTTTATTTTTTGCACAATATTATACTGCGGGTGATATACGCCTATACCCACAGTTGACGAACTATTCTTTGAAGCATCACTGTAAATATGGTGCCAGTCAGGCCAATTAGTATTTACTATGTCATTAAATTTGAAATTCGCACCAGGTTCATTCTTATTAATGCCGATATTAAACAATATATTTGGAGCCGTTATGAGAGTACAATAATCATGGTTAAATAAAGGGAGTATATGCGATCCATATGCAGGGGCACTTAATGCTTTAAATTTATTATAACTATGGACAAGACACGGACTAATTTTATGGCGCCAGTAAGGTGAAGAAGCTAATTCGTTTATCAATATAGGAAGTTTGAATTGCAAAGGATGGTTTGAAAACTGCATAACTCTAAATAAAAATCTGTCAGATAAATATTGGCGCCGTAAATGCAGCGGAGGCTCAACACATTCCACACCTAACGCATTTAAGGGAGTAGATTTCATTGTACCAGTAATTAGGCGTAAAGCTTTTGACTGAATTTTCTCGATTTTTTTAAGACCAGCTACGTTGCACGGTTCCAACAAAAAAGTTCCATAGTCCAATATTGATCTAATCAGCCCATTGTATATCAATCTCAAAGAAGAAGGATGCGCTCCCCACCATACACCAGAGAGGCATCTAATCATATTAATAATCTGTTCACATTTATCCGAAATATGATCAAAATGAGCCGATCCAGACATTTTGGAATCTAATACAAGCCCTAAAAACTTGACAGAATTTTTAAACGGTATTATTTCGTCTTCAAACGTTATAGTGATAGGTGAAGGGTTTTTCTGTCTAGTTAATAACATTATATTACTTTTAGACGTGGATAGTTTCAAACCATGATTATTCAACCATGTTTTCAGAAGAGTGAGCGAATATGATAAATTTTGAACTAAGCTATCAATAGATCCACCAGAACAATATAAAAGTAAGTCATCTGCATACTGTAGAATAGAAATTGAATTATCTAGACTCGAATCTAAATCGTAGGTATATACATTATATAATATAGGACTTAGCACAGATCCCTGAGGAAGTCCCTTCCAAATAGATCTAGTAGGCTTGGAGGCAGTATCTAATACTATAGTTCTTTCTGATAACAAATTTATTATGAATCGGGTTAATAAAACAGGAAAATTTAAATTAGCTAATTTAGCTTTAAGAATTGAAATAACCACATTGTCATAGGCTGATGAGATATCTAGGAATGCTGCTATTGTGGAATGATTTCGGGATAAGGCTATACGAATGTCAGTTGTAAATATGCTCAGACTGTCCATTGTACTCCTACCTTTTCGGAAACCATATTGACTATTTGCTAAAATATTATTATGTTCAAGAAACCATTCTAATTTATTCTTAACTAAGTGTTCGACAACTTTAACAATAACCGGAGAAAGGGCTATGGGACGATATGACAAAAAATTAGTGGGATCTTTATGAGGTTTTAAAATTGGCAACACTAATTGGCGTTTCCAGCAAGGAGGGATATAACCTGTCTCAATTACTTCATTTATTATTCTTAAATAATAGTTTAAAGCTTCATCTCCCAAATTAGCAAAAAAAGAATAAGGGATGCCGTCTTCTCCCGGAGATGAATCTTTAACACTCGATAAGACATACTTTAACTCGGTAATTGTAAACATATGATCTAAACCACACTCTGATTTTGTGTTTGGGATATTCTCAGGAAAAGGTATCATTATTTCTTGTTGTAGAACTGTTGGAGGTGCTAAATGATCTAAGAAAGTTTCGGACAAAGAAGAAGGCATTAAGGAAGAGCTAGGGACAAAGGATGATCGAAATCTTTTTATATTATTCCAAACTTCAGTAAAGTGAATGTTGGGGGAAATAGAAGCACAAAACTTTCTCCATCCTTCAAATTTTTTATTCTTTAATAAATCCCGAGTATCATTTAAAGTTCTGACCAGGATATTAAAATTATTTTCAGACATGTCATTTTGATACCTAAATTCAGCCTCTTTTCTGTTTTTAACAGCTTCAGTACATTCTTTATCCCACCATGGGGGAGAAGGGAGTCTGTTAGTGCTATTTCTAGAAGGAAATACCTCATCAGCAGCATCTAACAAAGTTTTAGTGAAAGCTTCAACATTTACAAGAGTCCCAGAAGACTGAGATAGATAATTAATTTTTTGTTCAACTAAAGCCTTAAACAATACCCATTTTTTAGGATCTACTCTATATTTTAAACGGGGAGATTTAGGTTGTGGGGCATCAATAGAATATTTGCTAGCAAGAAGTGAAATCATAATAGGGTAATGATCACTGCCATATGTAGATGACAAAGTTTGCCAATTTACAACAGAAGCCAGATCAGGAGTGCAAATTGATAGATCTACAACACTTTTACTTTCATTTGGTGGTGTGAGACGAGTAGGAGAACCAGTATTTAATATGCACAAATTATGAGAATCTATTATATTCAGTATATCTTCACCATAGGAATTTGATAAAGAACTTCCCCATGCTCTGTGATGAGAGTTGAAGTCTCCCAACAACATAAAGGGTTTAGGAATATTGTTTAAAATATTGTTAATTTCATTAGAAATTGCTAAAGACGGGTGTGGAATATATATTGAAACAAATGTAATATTATTAACTTCAACACAGATTATAGAAAAATCACTAGAATGAGAAGGAATTGATACATTTTTGAAGGGTAAATTTCTTGCAACTAAGATGGCTACACCGCCATAGCCATCATGTCTATCCTCTCTTATACAAGAGTATTTAGGGATTTTAAAATTATAATGAGGTTTCAACCATGTCTCTGAAAGAGTAATTATGATTGGACTATATTTATTTATAAGATATATTAAATCATTTTTTTTATTATTTATACTTCGACAGTTCCATTGCATTATGTTTGTATAAGCCATTATTTAGATTATTTATTGTAGTTTCAAGAATTGGTGCAACGTTGGACGGTATAAAGATGTTATTATGTGATAGAACATTTAGTAAAGTTGTTATAATTTCTGTAATAGAGAATTCATGAGTTTTATTGTTGATATTAAATTCAGTTGGAAAGGCACATCCATTTCCTGATACTGATATATTGTTATATTCATTTATTGATTTAGTATGTTTTACTTGGTCAAAACCAGCTGTATGATGTGAAGGGGTTTTACCTTTAGAATAAATAGTTTTTTTATAAGATACATTTTTATTTGGTACACTCGTAGGAATTGAACTTTTTGGGATTGATACAACATCAGAGTATGGTTTCGAGATTGGTTTGTGTAACTTAGCAGCTTCAGAGTAGGATATGCAATCCTCAGCCATAGATATTTTTATGTTCTTTTGCCGCAGGAACTCCGGGCAAGACTTGTTGGTGGCAAAGTGCGACCCTGAGCACATACAACATACAGCACAGTCATCCTCAACATTGCAAGACTCTCCACTGTGAGCCTGACCACATTTAAAGCAACGGGGTTTCCCCCGACACTGGACTTTTGTATGCCCATATCGGCAACAGTTGAAGCATTGGACAGTCGGGAAATGATATAATTCTACTAATAGGGCATTGTAACAAATAAATATACGTTTTGGTAGTATCTGACCGTCAAACGTTAAAACTACTGTCTGAGATGGTTTCCAGGTAGGACTACCCTCAATAAAAACCTTAAAATTTAAACGTCTAACTTTCAGTATTGGTCCACACCCAGTTGGAACGGAAATATTTTCAAGTATGTCCTCCTCGGACCATTCTGTAGGAATACCTTTTACTATACCCATTCTGGTGACCGTGAAAGTAGGTATAAATGCTTTCAGGTTATTGGCTTTTAAGCCGTCATATATAAGGAAAGAATTTGCATCAATATAATTGCTAAATGATAAGGTAACTCTGTTGCGACCAATTCGCTTAACGCTACCGTTGATAATATTTTTAAAGCTGTTTTTTTTTAAAAAAATGCCAAAACTTAGGGGGTGAAATATCACATTATCGTCGGGACATTCCTGAATTTTTTGAACATGAACTATATATGGGGCCATGTCAGTGGAGGTATAAGCTTTCCTGCCAATCTGCGTTGATTCTAGGACTTTATGGGAAGTGTTATCATTTCCCTTTAAAGTCTCAGAAGTAGTCGGAGACGATGTCGGTACATTGCAATCACTTTCTGAGCATTTGCACGAATCTCTAGTTGAGTCAATAGCCATTTTATTAATTCTTTTTTTTTTATTACATTGTCTGCAAATTTTTTTATTGGCTCTCAGGCTACGTTTTCTTGAAATTTTGTTACTGGTGGAACAGTCAGTATCCATGCCAGATTCTGATTGCTCCACGGTAACATATGCTGCTACTTGAGGTGAAGAACCACCCCCGGGATCCGGGGGCTCATTCATTTTATAATAAAAAGATTTTAAACTTACCTAACAATGAAGAAAATATTTACAAACTAATCTATGAAACTAAATATAATTAATATATACAAACTCTATCAAGACTGATCACTTTTAAACTAAATTATTAATTAAAATATTTCCAAAAAGAAAAAACGCTCCCGCCACGACCAAGTTTCCCGCGCTTTCCCGTCAGACTTGTCATTGAAAAACTATTTTTTCTGACGTTTCGATTTCAGTTTTGTCATGTGATAGTGTTGTAGCTATGTCGAGTAAATACCGGTTATAAATTATTATGATGTTATCGATTCTACGGTTTACGTAAGTTATACTAATTATGAATATCAATTGGATACTGCCACAGAGTAAATAACTGATACTGCACTTCGTATAATACCTATTACCTATTTGAGTAATCAATTGCATGTCTATGCCCCCTGGTATTGCAGATGTTCATAGGCGGCGGTGATCACTTACCATCAGGTGAACCGTATAGGCAACGTGCACGTCGTAAGCTCTGCCATCTGGTGGCGAAATCTGACTCTTTTTCAGCCCGGCACTGACGTGAAATATTTATATTAAAAGGATGAAAAATAATATTTAATTTTTTGATAATGTATTACTGTGTATCAGCGGGGCTATTATGTATCTCAGTTGACAACGAAAATTGATAAACACTAGTCGAAGTGTACAACGATTAACTGTCAAATCACCGATTTCATATTGGCTAACACCGGTGGACCGCCGCGATAAAAAAGTAGAGATGTCAAGTGGTTCGTTGAGAGGCACTCGTGCTGACTGTAGCTATAATATTATACGCAATACCAATGGATACAAAATTTTGGTTTACATCAAAGTTCGGTTGACATCGATGTTTCGTTGTTCACTCGAGACGTCAAAATTAGCCAATAGCCCCACTGGATGCTCTAAAACATAAAAATAAACAAATCAAATGGTGTGAAATGCTATTATGTTCCTAAGAATAGTACCTAAGTACTTACATTCCATGGTTACGTGAAAATAGACAAAAACAATAAAAGCTGTATAAAACATACATAATTATGAGTTCCAAATACATTTAAAAATGTCTCATCACGTAATTTATAAAAATAAAGATGTTTTGAAGATAATATTAAATACAAACAAATCTGTAGTTAAGGGAACATAGGTAACCTCCTAATTTTGCTTCAATAACATCAAAATAGATAGGAGCTAGTCCTATCTAAAAAACGCCTTATCTGGCCACGCTAGGTATCAATAATATTCAGCCGGAACCCATATTTTATCATTTTTACACACAGACACCTTTTATCCCCGAAGGGGTAGGCAGAGGCACAACTAGTGCACCTACTTTTCGCCGTTATTCCGTCACATTATGTGATAGGGGCAAGCCTATCGCATTTATCATTATTGACATAATAAAAATAAATTATAGCTTTGAAAAGTTCCTTTTTTATCCACATGTGGCTCTTGTGTCAATTTTGTGCTGCCCCTTATAGTTCGCGCACGTTCCCTATGCTTGTTTGCCCCCTATATAAAAAAAAGAACGGGTTGCACTCCGGGAGTGCCGGCAGAAGGGAAAACTTGAACATTAACGTTGTGCATTTTTGAATATTTTGGAATGGTCTAAACACAAATTCGATCTTACGCCTGCCATATAAAGTAGATTTTTAAACGCGAGCAACGCACGCTTAGTCTGGTTTTTGATAAATGTCAGAAATGCAGTGGTCATCACAACCAAAGTAAGATAAATCAAAATTTGAAAAAAGAATGTTACGTTCTTTTGTACTCGTGCCGTGCCAACGCTGGGGAAATAGCTTCTACGCAATATATTTAGGGTTCATATTAGAAGGGATGGTTTTAATGAGGTTAATAAATAAAAATGCACTCGTTTCAAGAATTATAGATTCTACGCATTGTATTTAAGGTTCATATTAGTAAGGGATGGTTTTAATGAAGTAAATAAATAAAAATGTAAACGGTTAAAAATTATAGCTTCTATGCCTTGTATTTAAGGTTCATATTAGTAAGGGATGGTAAAACCTACGTATTTCCTAAATACGTAAATAAGTTTTCACTTCAAAAAAACATTGTCATTGGATAAAAATAAACAGCAATTATTCACTGGACACAGAATAATATTTATTTTTAAAATAACAAAGTATACCTGTCAATTATAATATAGAAAAGGTTTTTAGTTTACATAATACAATATTATTCTAACTTTTATTACATGATTATTTATATTATTTTAAGTACTCCTCTCTTTTGTCTTCTTCCTTCTCATGGAAACTTTAGCTAGATTTTCAATAATCGGCACTGACTTACCAGTTATTTTGTTAAAAACATTTAGAACAGGATTTATGTAAGATCTTATTTCGATAACCTCTCTAGTTTCTATTTTATTTTTCAAACCTACTCTGTTCATTATAATATCAATAGATGGAGCCCAAAAATGATATTTTCCGTACACTCTTGCGTAATTGGCAATCAATTGTCCTATCAAACGAGCTTCATAAGTAATTTCAATTACTGCAACAATTTTAAAAGCTGTTAATTGCATTACGATTTCTTTTCCTGGAGCAATAATGATTTCTCCTTTTCTGGTTACTCCGAATGAAGAATATAGATTTTTGAATGTTTTGTCCCTCCATTTGTTTTCATATTTCAAAATTTCATTGTCAAAACAAACATTTAAATTGTAAAAAATGTCATCCACAGGCAGACCTTCTGCAGACCATAAAGAATAAACTGTATTTTCAATTTTCTGATATATTTTTGCATTTGTTTTTATCGCTTCACTTGCGTTGTTTATAAAAACATTCGTTTTCAAAATGGTATTCTCCTTCGAAAATTCTGTGACCTTTGCAAACTTTACTCTTAGATTTCTTTTCACCTCCCGCCAATTATATTTAATGTAAAGTTCACCGTAAGGAGTAGGGTTTTTTAAAAATATTTCATCTGGTTTTCTACCAAGTTCTACCTGCACACCCCATTTTAAATTTTCATCATTTAAACCAAATACGTTAATCTCCTTTTGAGTAATAAGTTTATCATCATCACCTAATGGTTTTATTTCAATATCTTTGAAAGACTTTACTGTGATATTAATCGATATTTTTGCGTAACAACACGTAACAATACTGAGCACTACACAAAAAAATTGATGTTTATTTTTCATTGCGTCACTATAATATCTTTAAATGGTATTAATTATAATAATATTATGTTTAACAAAGAAATAACTACTGGGCTTACATAAAATAGAGACTGAAGTATAAAATGAATTAAGTGATAGATAATGATAATTAATAATTGCAAAGGACGTAATGCAGTAGAATGACATAACATTGTTTATAGTAAAATCTAATTAATATTATTTGTATTATAACACATATATTGAGTGTCTTATCATTAGAAATGATAATATTATATAGTATGTTGTACCGTATACGTTCTTACTGGTTTATATTCAAATAAATCTTTACGTTACATTAATTGTACAACATCTACATTGATCATTGAAGGCTTTTATAATTTTTTAGGTATTGTGCTAGGTACCTAGGTTAAATTAAAATCAAATTGTCCCAATAGCTCGTTTGCTGACTAAAATAATTTTTAATAAAGACGGTAAATTATTTCCGTCGATTTTCTTGCACAGCTGAGTTTCTTTTAATAATTATATGATAAATGATGTGTCCTATCATTATTCCGTTTAATACTCAATTATGACCTCCTTATCACTCAGAGGTCATGGTTATTGATAACTTAAATGTAATTAACTATAACTAGTTAATCTGTCTGACTTGATTTGTAAAATGTTAACAATAAAATAAGTACAAATGAAATACTTTTCATATTTTATTCAATTATTTATTGCATCTAAAAACTGCATGTAGGTATTTCAAAAATAAATAATCAGCGATAGGGTATTTTATCATGTTCGATTTTGACAATTATTCTAAATATAATAGCAATAATACGAATAAGAAGCCCCTTTGTGAAATCAGTAATAAAATTTGTAAAAAAAATGAGGCATTATAATTTATCAAATATTGCAAGGTGCGCGTAGTGGGATTATTGCGCTAACTCTTTCTTTCGCGCGCATTCTACTTTTTGTGTTAGATTATAAATGGAGTAATTTTTTGATAATCATAATAAAACAAATGAGGCTATTTTAGCCTGTTGGCTGCAAATAAGTAAGTTGAAACAGTCCTTCTCTATTCAAATTGTAGAAAAAAACAATAAAACATACTCAAGTGAATTTCGTCGCAAAAGTTTTAGATTGCAACCTGTACGCGGCAATTTAAACATTCACACCGACATGAGTATGTCTCGTCTGTAGTGATATTAATATTATACAATAAATCGCCATTGATAAGTGATAAATGATCAACGAAAAATATTTTAATAGGAGTATTTAGTTGAACTGAGATAATTTTGTACAAGCTTGTCGCCGTCAAATGACACAAAATGATAGTTAAATTAATTTTATTATTTTTATTCTTTAATGTGGTTTATGCAAAAATCGAATTAAACTTAATCACTGACGATGAAAATATATCGATTGACTATTCGGGAATAGACGTGCGAGTAATCACTGATGAAGATGTGGAACTATTCAAAATCGGTACAAGTGAAATGCGGGCAGCACTAAAGAGCCATTATGGAAGAAAACCTAGTTATGTTTACTTGAAAAGCCCAACACCGTGGGATGATCTATACAAAACATACGACTGGGAGCAAGTTTCTCGAGTGCTGTCGATACATTCAGCAAGACTGAAAGGTGTTTCGAAAAATCCAGTGACGGTGATGACAAAAAACTTCATAAACGAATCAAATAAAACGATAAAAGTAGACACAAGTATTAGTCATACAGTAGAAAACACACTAACAACATCGTGGACGTCGGAAAAAGAATTCTCAGTGTCTCAAGAAATCGAATATGGAATTAATTTGTTCTTTAAAAAAGTGTCGGGATCAACCGGTTTTTCGTATTCATCGATGTGGGGACAAAGCGAGGAGAAATCGGAAACAGTTACGATCGGAAGCACTAGTGCTGTAGAAACGGAATTGCAACCCGGTCAAGCTGTGACAGCAATTTTGTCGGTAAACTCCGGTTATTTAGAGGTCGACGTTATGCACAAGATGTCGCTGCGAGGCAATTTGGCGGTAAATTTTAATAAGATGTACAAAGGTCACCATTTTTGGGGTCCGAAGATTGAAGATGTGATGAAGAGCGGTGGGATATCAAATGAGATATTAAGGTTGGAAACGATAAAATTCGGTTTTCATGTGGACGCTACCTTGACTGTTTATGATAAAAATACTGGACAACTTTTGTAATCGGTACCTAACGTTATTACTAAATATGTTTTAAATAAATTACAAATTCATTTATGATTATTATAGAATAATAAACATTTATTACTTTTATTTCTCCCCTGGTAGGCAGAGGCGCAACTAGTGCACTGTGCACCCACTTTTCGCCGTCCGTATTCCGTCCTTAGATTAGAGATTACTTTCTTTATTCATTGATTCCGTCCCATGTGATAGGGGCCTAGGCGGCGATAGCCTAGTTGGGAGTGGAACGGACTGCCGAGACCAATGTCCGCAGGTTCAAACCCAAGGGCACGCACCTCTGACTTTTCTAAAAAGTTATGTGTGTATTCTTTGTGAATTATCGCTCGCTTTAACGGTGAAGGAAAACATCATGAGGAAACCTGCATATCTGAGAAGTTCTCTATAATACTTTCGAAGGTATGTGAAGTTTGCCAACCCGCACTAGGCCAGCGTGGTGGAGTAAGGCCTAAACCCTCTCAGTTGTACACAAATTCCAGACTCCGGGCTGACACTGAGAAAAACGAAATATCATTTTGCCCGACATGGTTTTCAAACCCGAGACCTTAGAGCAGAAATCGTACTGCGCGTGCGACGACTACGCCACCTAGGCATTGTACTTGTAAATAAATTACCAACTCACGTTATCATTAACTTCTAAGAGTGCTTAAAACTATTAAATAGAATGACATCGTTTAGAGAAGTGCTAACCTTTCAGACAATAGAGATGTCCCGGCGAAGGCCGGTTATACTATACTGTTCCTTTAACTATGGTTTAGATTTATTGTTAATAAACGAATCTTTATCTATGAAGGTTGTCCGCCGGCAGATATTCGACTTCAAAAAAAAAACAAATATTTCAGCATTTGCTTTTAATAAAAAAATATATAATGCGGTTTTTATATATGGGAAAGGATTTGAAACAAATTCTATCCAGTTTGGCGTAATTATTCTTGTAATCTGAACCACATTTTGGCGAGGTCTCGTTGCCTAATTGCTGAGGAAAATTCTCATTGAGTATTTTCTCGTAGAACATTTATTGTTTTGAGAACTTAGTGTATATCTACTCTAAATCATAAAAAAAAAATATTTTTATAGAATGAGCCGGTAAGCAAAGTAGTGGAATGAATGGTCTACGCATGCTCACGCCTTTTATCCCCGAAGGGGTAGGCAGAGGCACAAACTAGTGCACCCACTTTTCGCCAAGCGTATTCCGTCCCATGATGTGATAGGGGGCGAGCCTATCGCCATATGGGGCACAAATTCCAGACTCCGGGCTGATACTGAATAGAAAAATCCAATATCAATACCAATGAATGGTCTACTTAATAAAAAAGTTTTTTATATCTACCAACAAACGAGTGAGTGTTTCACTTAATGTTTTTTCGTAATGTGCACCATTATGAATGCATTGCCAGTTTTAAAAGAAAGAAATAAGAGAAGGAAAGGGCTTGGGGTTATCCCGATTTCAAACTCTCACAAAAATATTGCGGTAAATATATTTAATGAAGTTAATTGATAGTATAATGTTATAGCCAGCATTCAGTTAAGTGGACGATAGCCTAGTTGGGAATGGAACGGTCTGCTGAGACAATGTCCGCAGGTTCAAAACCCAAGGCACATACCTCTGACTTTTCGAAGTTACGTGTGTATTGTTTATCAATTATCGTTCGCTTTAACGGTGAAGGAAAACATCGTGAGGAAACCTACATACCTGAGAATTCTCCATAAGAATCTCGAGGGTATGTGAAGTCTGCCAACCTGCACTAGGCCAGCGTGGTGGACTAAGGCCTAACCCCTCTTAGTGATAGAAGAGGCCCGTGGTCAGCAGTGGGCACTATATAATACAGGCCTGATTGCATTGCATTGCAGCATTTAGTTAGTCTGAGGTCTTCGGGTTGCAAAAGTTCAAAATTTGGTGTCTGAATATTGTATTAAATTTAAATAAACGTCTATTATGTAGGGCTCATAACTCGTAGAACAACCGATGGGATAAAAAAGTTCTCGAGTGGAGACCACGTACCGGTAGGCACAGCGTTGATCGCCCACCTACGAGGTGGACAGGCGACCTGCCCCCTTATTCTCTATGACAGCGTTAACTCGTAACGCGGCCGCGTTAAGTCAACTTCGTGTAATTAGCGTTAAATGGTATTCTGTATGCCAATTTCCATAGTGATAATCGTGATGAGTTACGTAATGCGCTTGTTACGAGTGGTGAAAATAACGTGTGTCATAGAGAATCAGGGCCCTGGTAAAGTAGAAAGAAACATTTACAGGTCGCTGAAATCTTTAGGGAAGGCCTATATACAATAGTGAACTTCCGAAGGCTGATGTGTGTTAATACAAAATATCTAATTTAACTATTAGTTAAACTGAAGTTAATACACAGTGCGATCTGCCTGATAGAGTGCATCTTTTGTCAAGAATGTGCTCACGAGTTTCATTACAATAAACCAACAGTCAATCACAAATAACGCATAATCGTCTTTAATAATATCACAATAAGAGTTATTTCATCCGCATCAAGTAACTTTGCCGATATAAATTCAACAAACTTACATTTGCAGTTAATAAAAGCAATATCGTAGTGATTTTGTATGAGATGGGCTTTTAAGAGCAGTGTATGGTGAGTTGGTAAATCAGACGCGCAACAAATTGTAACATTGTTTAAAATCTTTTATGGATACGACCTTGCCCTTAATTGTTTACACCTTTTTGGCGTGATGATAATTGGTAATCATTTATATAACATACTAGCTTTTGCCCGCGGCTCCGCTGCGTTAAAAAGTTTTTCCGGGATAAAAGTCCCGCTTTATATTTTTCCGGGATAAACGTGTGCCTATGTGTTAATCCAGGACATGATCTACCCGTGTGCCAAATTCCGTCAAAATCCGTTCAGTAGTTTTTGCGCAGTAACACGCTGAATGCAGGCCGCTTTTGACAGGTCCGTCTGGAAATCTTTAGAGGAGGCCTATGTTCGGCAGTGGACGTCATGTGGCTGATGATGATGATGAAGGATTAAATACACTGGAGGAAGAGGCGGCCGACCGTGTCAGATGGCGTAAGTCCGTAGCTGACGATGTTTCGGCTCACGATAACGCCTGGTTTGAGCAGCTAGCCCGCAAGCGCGAAATTCGGCGTGACCGCACCGTTTTACCCCCACCACATACGAATACAGAAATCCGCTGCCGAAGTTGCAGTCGTATCTTTCGGGCTAGAATCGGATTTATAAGTCACCACCGTAGGTGCACATCGTACCTCGCATCTTCAATGAACGCTACTTAATCATCTCACGTAGATGCGAATTGCCAATGATGATTTCATGATAATGTGTCAGAGAGAGAGGAGTGAGGTTCCGCTATTTGATACCTAGCTCGTCCCTCTTCTCTTCTTGTTGGTTTTCTGTGAGACACTGGTACAACATAACTAGAGGCTCTATTGCTCATGGGACCTTTTTTTAGAGACATGGCAAAGTGACCCCACAGATAGTACTCGAAGCGCGGTCCAGATGAGAGATCACCTCGCCAGTCGATACATGCCTGTTTGGATCAGATATACACAGGGTGATCCCGGTGTGAATACGTCTATTACGGTCCATTTTCGAGATTAACTGTCGTCGTGTTTATGTGTATGAGCCCTTAGTCCACCACGCTGGCCTATTGCAGGTAGACTTCACATACCTTCCAAATTCTAATAGAGAACCTGAAAGACTGCCGAAACGAATGTCCGCGGGCTCAAAATCCAAGGGCACGCCTCTGACTATTCTAAAAAGTTATGTGTACATATGTTTTGTTAAATATCGTTCGCTTTAACGGGGAAGGAAAACATCGTGAAGAAATCTGCGTACTTGAGAAGTTCTCTACAATTTACTTACAACTTGTAAAACTGCCCTTTAGGTACAATATGTATGTCTTCAGTGTTTGCAATGCGAATAACTGACATGTTTAAGATTTCGTCATTTCTCCATCGTAAACCTCTAACCACCAACTACGATTTATGGCCCTTTGATTGACTTTAAAATGTCCGATTGCTAAATGGTAAAATGGAGTACTAGGTACATAGAAAATGAACGCTTTAAAACTTTTATCCTGATGCTGATCGACTGCCTCGATAGCGTAATTCGGCTGTCCCTAGGGTAGGTACCCAAAGTGAAAATGTTTACTTTTTTGTAATTTAAAGTTTATTGTTTACATAATTTTGTCTTTCATATTTTATGATATAGGGGGCAAACGAGCAAGCAGTTCACCTGATGGTGAGTGATCACCGCCACCCATGAACATCTACAATACCAGGGGCATAGAGATGCGTTCCCGGGCCTTTTAGGTGAGAATACGCCCTTTTTTGAAGGTCGTATCTGTCCGGAAATGCTGCTGGCGGCAATTGGTTCCATGGTTTTGTGGTACGTGGTAAAAAATGTCGGCAGAAACGTAGGTACTGTACGTACGTATAATTTATTAATAACTAGATAGAGTGCCTGGATGGCCTATTTGTATTGCGTACGCGTTACGAGTATGATTTGCGCGCTGAGGTCCTGGGTTCGAATCCCGGGTCGAGCCAAAAACAATGAGACTGGGTTTTTCCATCTTAAAAATTACTCAGTCGCAGCTCGGAGTCAGGAAGTTGACGGTGTGATACCCCCGTGCTTCGGAGAGCACGTAAAGCCGTTGGTCCTGCAAGCGATCTCGCCCGTCTCACCGGACTATGAGAGTGAAGGTGAAGTGAATAGTGAGTGCACTTGTGTATTGCGCACACACTTGTGCACTATAATATCTCCTGCGTACCTGACTGATCTCCGTTGAGATTGGCCTCCGTGGCCGAAACTGGCTAGGAGGATTACGTACGTAATAACTAGATGTTGCTCGCTGCTTCGACCGCGTGAAAAGCCAGTCCCCCTACAAAGTTCCCTAAAACACTGTAGCAATGCATAGCGCCTTCTGAACGACGCCAGCGCCATCTATTTAAAAAATCTAATTATTTCCCATGGAAGCCAATTACTGGGATAAATAGTGTATGTGTTAATCCAGAACATTGTCTATCTGTGTGCCAAACTTCATCAAAATCCGTTCAGCTGTTTCTGCGTTTAATTCTACCAAACATCCAAACATATAAACATTTTTACAAACTTTCCAATTTATAATACACACACACACACTCAAGCCTTCAATCCCCGAAGGGGTAGGCAGAGGCGCAACTAGTGCACCCACTTTTCGCCGTGCGTATTCCGTCTCGAGATGTGATAGGGGGCGAGCCTATCGCCATATCGGGCACAAATACCAGACTCCGGGCTGATACTGAATTTAAAACCCAATATCACTATACCCGACCCGGGAATCGAACCCGAGAACTCAGAATTGCAGTCATACCGTAATACAAGTACGCCACCGAGGCAATTTATAATATTAGTAAGATTATGCATGTATTATGGCGTAGTTATATTGCACGTGTAGTACGGCCTCCGCTCTAAGGGTTCGAGTCCTGGGTCTGGAAAGCTTTGCCCAACCCGGGACGCAGCTGCGCCTACAGCTGCTTGGCGGAAGAAATAGACAAAGATAAACCAATATACAGGACTTGTTGAACGTAAATTCTTCGTAGCCATTGATTAAGAAAGAAAACATAACATTTGGAGGTAATCAATACTAACAATACAACTGGTTCGAGTGTCGACATGCGTGTAAAGAAATACAATGACACATTCTGATTGTAGAACTCTTTACTACTATAATAATAAAGTTTAAAATCACCTGGCAGATTGTGGCAGATGGATCGTGACCATACCCTATACGTTTAGTATAAATAGGAGATTTTACATTCGATCTGTATCAGACGATTGAAGACGCTCAATTCGCGGTGTCATTTGAGGTTAGGTCAATTGTTGTATCAAGAATTTGTGGGTAGGCTAATTTGAACCCTATTGGTCAGGTTAGAAGAGTGTAAATTTAGATTCTGTTATTTAACATCCCTCTATGCGTCGAGGGTAAAATAGCTTGTAGATAGCTAATTTAATTCCGACTGGAGAGGTTGGTAATAGGTAAAAATCGTATTGGGAGAGCCGACTGGATAAGTTGGTAATAGGGTAAAATTCGTATTTGGAAGCCAGTGTATATTCTATAAAGTAAATTGGGATAGTTCTGATATAAATAATATTCGATTCACTTATAATATCATTAACCACCTCACTGATCCAGCATTGCAGCACAGTATAGCGTCTGTGTTACGCCTTATTTATGCTTCTGATTCTGTGGTTGTTTATATTTTTTATATAATTAAGCATCTTGAAAATCCATTTGGTCTATCACCTGTTATAAATTTTACCAACATTAAAACAACATTATAAATTCGTTTATTTTATTGGATTTTCAATTACTTGTGTATAAAGCTACGTCCTTTTAATAAAATGGCTCGTAATTCCTACTTTTTTTTTTCATTTTACAACAATTGTGTATTAAGTAAGTTAATAGGGATTGGATTAGATACAATAATAGTTATCAGTTAAATAGTTATCTTAACAATTTACATTTTAATTTCTGTTAAGACATTTTTCCATAATATTTAGGCACTAATGTTAATTACTGATTTTAATATTTAGCAAGGAAATTGGTAAAATAACCTGCTGTTCAGTAAAATATTTTTCAAAATACTAATCATAATTTACTTTACAGAGCATTCGAGAAATCAAAAACTTTGGAAATATGAAGGTGAGTGTCATAAACCCTATTAGAAAACTATAGAAATTATTTGAACTACAATGATTAATCTAAAAGTATAGTATAAATGCATAGCCGCCATAGCTTAACATCTTAATATTTTTAAAAATAATATGTGCCTGTAACTAGGGCCGGTTTTAGCTTTTCGGCCCTTATCTGGTGACCTTTTTTTAGTTCCAACTATATTTTTAGCCATACATTCTTAAGTAATATTGTGTTATTGTTGTTATTTTGTCACTTGCCATCACTGATTCTAGTTGGCCATTCCTGTCCTAGGATATAAAAATATTGAGTCTATTGTATATTATCTCTGGCTCCAATGCGTACCTTATTCTTGCACCCTCCTGTTTAGTGACATCGATAGAAAAAACACAGTCTCTCCACTCTATAGAGTTACCTAGTTTCTCTTCCTGGATGTTCAATTACGTAGGACTACTTATAAGTATTATGTTTTCAGATGTTCATACCACTTCTCTGTCTCCTGTCATTTACTATCGCAGAACCACCTCTTGGGTAAGTCCTTTCACATCATGATTAATAAAATGGGTTTGGTCCCCGCAATTATACTTACTCAAAACAATTTTAAAGTTTGCTTATTCTAGTATTATAATAGTCAGCTCAGGAAAATTTAACGTTTTAGTAGTACCAATTTTCCAATATAAAATTACAATAGACACCGGAGACTTAAAGGCAATCGAATATAATAAATAATATCGTTTATAATGACTATCGAATATAGCATATAGATCAGGTGGTCCTTTCGATGGCGTTATTGTTGTTTTCAGTGTGAAATCATAAAATATTAAATTCCAGGGACAGCTACGCATCAGCAAGATCAAGCCATGTTCACGACAACCATGACTTCCAAAGATCTCTTTCCCAGCAATACGGTCCTCCCTCCCAAATTCCTGCATCTAGGAAGTCCTTCAGCGAATACGGGCCTCCAAAATCGAGATCTTCAACTACCCTCTCTTCTTCTTACGGTCTTCCGACCTCTCGAATCTCAGACGAATATGGAGTACCAAGTGCTAGGAGTCTCCCAAAAATCTCTCAAGATTACGGAGTCCCGGTATCCCGTAGTCCTTCTGAAGAATACGGAATCCCAGAAACCCGAAACATAGCTTTAGAATATGGTACGCCAAAATCCCAGAAAGCTTCGTCACAAGGGTATGGTTCCCCGAAATCCCAGAATACTTTATCACAAGGATATACCACAAAATCCCGAAACGCCATATCCCAAGAATATGGTGCTCCGAAATTGCGGAGTCCTCTTTCCCAAGAATATGGAGTACCAGCGCAAAACAGTCTCCAGGAATATGGCGTACCATCTGTTCTTCATAGCCAATACAGCAAACCAGTTAAACATGATTCTCTTAGAAATATTGGTAAACCATCAAGTCTTTATGGGTCTCCACGTTCCGGACCTGAACGAGCATCCAAACCTCGCAGTCATTACTTACCTCAAAAATCTATTTCAAAAAGTTTTAATGCAAAGAGTTCAAGCAACGATGGTTCTCCTAATCTTGATTTGTCTTACGGTGTCCCAAGCACTTCAGATTACTCTCAAGGGTTTGATGATTTTGGTGCGAGGGTATCAGACTATAATGCAGGGTCTTCAAGGTCGTTGTCGCAGGAGTATGGCGCACCAAGTGCTTTAAAAACGAATGCTGTGGCCACATCATATTCTTCAGCTAGGTAAGTAGTTTTTAAATGTTCGGTTTATACTCAAGAAGTTAGAAGACGTTCTCTTTTAGCTAAAGCAGGGGTTCTCAAAGTATTTTTTGACTTACCACCCTACTGCCTAAAATAGAAATGCCTACGCCCCCCTTAACTTTGATTTAAGGAACAACAAGCTAGTAGGATCACCAAGTATCTTAACTAATGTTATGAAAATGAGTTTGTTACGCTTATTACTCAACCGATCAAGACCAAATTTTGTGTATACATTGTCAGGGTTCATCCAGAAAAAAGTAGGTATTGTTCCCAAGGAATAGAAAATGACTAAATTGCGCTCATCTCGTGGGCCCGCGCCCACCACTTTGAAAAGCAATGAGTTAAAGCTTTTAGATTCTACGAAATTACTAGTCTTGTGGTGACATATTACTTGACATATTATTGTTATGACATTGGATGGGAAAATTAATTTACCTTTTTCAGATCACCTTCATCGTCTTACGGGGTACCTTCCACCCGTGATGCAGTACCCTCCGAAGTGTACGGAGTCCCTGAACAATACAATACTAGATCCAGCCAGGGTTACGAGTATGGAAGAGCTGGTGATGAGGATAATCAGGTAAATATATTTAATAATTTATAGAGTTATAATAAAGCAGTAGAACCCGGCGTATCTGTACATTGACAGAAAAAGTAAGGGGACGACTAAAGAAAAGTAATAACACAAATCACCGAGATTTAGAATAATTTTCTGTCTGTCTGTCCGTCTGTCTGTCTATTTTCCGTTTGTTTGTTAGCGCACATCTCAGAAACGGCTAAATGGATTTCAATGAAATTTGGCATGGAGATAGTTTGAGACCCTGGAAAGGGCATAGGCTACTATTATTCCAAAAAAATTCTTTCATGAGCAAAACGGCGAGCAAAAACGAATACAATTATAAATGCAAATGTTTGGATGTCTATATGTTTGTTAGAAGTAATCGCTGAACGGGTTTGGATGAAATTTGGCATACGAAGAGACCATGGCCTAGATAAACATATAGGCTGGTATTTGTCCCGATACTTTGCTCCCATGGGAAATATTTAAATTTTCAATATCATCTTTAAATTAATTGCGCCGGCGTTTACAGAGGGCACTATGGATCCAACCCGCACAGACCAACGTGGTGGACTAAGGGCTAACCACTCTCATTAATAGAGGAGGTCCGTGCTCAGCAGTGGGCAGTATATAATACAGGGCTGATTGCATTGTAAGTCGGTGCATAGACTGCCTCGGTCACGTATTTGTATTACGGTACGACTGCAGTGCTGAGGTCTCGGGCTCGATTCCCGTGTTGGTCAAAGTGATATTAGGCATTTTCTACTCAGTATCAGCCCGGAGTCTGGAAATGTGCCCGGTAAATGGCAATAGGCCCCTATTATAGCTACCTAATATAGCTAATATAGCTGGTGAAATTTGTGTGTGATACACCTTTGCCCACCCCTGAAAAGGGAAAAAGGCGTGATGCTATGTAAGTAAAGTGCATTTAACATCATGTGATACCTTTATTCCAGGAGCCAGCGAGTTACGATTTCAATTACAAAGTGAATGACTACATCACTGGAAGTGATTTTGGGCACAGCGAGTCGCGCCAGGACAATAGAGCTGAAGGGACCTATTTTGTGGTCTTACCTGATGGGACTAAACAAGTAAGTTAGAACACTTAGGATCGATTTCACTTGATAAAGTCACTGGTATTCGAAAGTTATCTTTTTTTTTCCTCTTCGGCGCATTAGGGACGGGTGCTGGCTTCCTCTGACTGAAGTCTCTAAATTGTCGTCCGCAGCCGCCCCTACGCGGTGCCGCCTAGTGCGACCCGTCTTCTGTTGTGGGAGGGCACACATATTATCTTGTGGTGGACAGCACCCGTGCCGACCGCCCCAACCCCCCTTGGCCCCTATTAGGCGCCTGCTACGACAGGCAGGGGAGACCTTGGTGGAATTCTGCAAACGCCCCCAAAACCACAGGGCGGATTCGAAACTTATCTGCCATATTATAATCTACAACTTTAGATAGCGTTATATGTCGTTATGAGACGACTTGATAAAGGTCGCAGAAATACGCTGGATGCGGGCCGCTTTTGACAGGTCCGTCTGGAAATCTTTGGAGGAGGCCTGTGTTCAGCAGTGGACGTCATGTAGCTGATGATGATGATGATATGTCAGATATCTTAAACTTTATCAGAAACCGCTAAAACTGCCTTTAAGGTATATATTATTATTTAGATAACGTAAAAAAGAAACATATAAATAGCTTAGAAATCATTTATCACATTAATATGATACCCAGGCTGTCAGTACATACTTACAAATTTATTTTAATTTTCCAAAAAGTCACACTACGATACGACCTTTCACCCTCATTCATTGCTCACATCGTACCTTTAGGACGAAAACAACGTAATCCAAAAAAAAAAAAAAATTGGGTTATCGTAATAAAATTACTTAAAACTGGTCCCTGTTTTATAATATAATAAAAAGGGACCGATATAATAGTTTTGTCCTTTTCCCGCTTGAATGTGGCGGTGTTTGAACTATTGTTGTATTGAAAATTTAGTTTTAAGTCATTTTCTGACGATAATACAATTTTCGTTTTTTTTTTTAATTGTGTCGTTTTCTTTCTAAAGGTGCGACATTTTTTTTATAATTCCGTAATGCTCTCCTGTAATTTGTATCAGGAAATAAAAGGCTTTTTTATTTTTATTTTATTTATTTATTTATTAATGCTCTCCTAAGTGCATAGTATTATTTATCTCGTATATTTTAAGCGTTTGCACTCATATCTGTGAATTGCAAATATTATAAGACAACTAAATTGTAGATGTATGTGACTGTAGTCCAAAAATAATCTTTCTTGAACCTCCGTCTAAAGGTGCCATTTCATCATAGATGTGTTACTTTGCTATGGATGCGTTTGATATCCACCAATCATATTCATTGGTTCACATAGCATAGCATTGGTGTAAAAAGGTTCGACTAAACTATGTTTTTATATGGATGGATGCGTGCTATGGATGCATGTTATGGATGCGTACTATGGATGGTCGCGAGTGGTGTCTGCACAGCTATGTACCTCGCGGCGGCGCATCTTCATAGCACATCTTACTGGCTCCGCTACATAGCTTAGCATCAATAGAAACGGTCATATAGTTCCGTAGCATAGCTTTCACATCCTCACATCATAGCTGCATAGCACATCTCTGGTGGAAAGGCACCCTTAAGCTAGCTCTGTCATCAATCAGTCAGTTAACACTAAAAATTTAACGCGTTTCATTGCCTAATAAAGAGTTCAACGCGTTCGATCACCTCGCTTCATAGATGTGATTTATGTGTACTGGTGATACTGGTTTAAAGGACATTGTAGCCAGTGTAACTACAGGAAATAATGAGACTTAACATCTTATGTCTCAGGATGACGAGCGCAGTGGAACCACACAGTACTTTGTAAGTCAAGGTGCTGGATGGTGTTGCTACTGTTTATGGGTGGTCGTATCGCTTACCATGAGGCGAACGGCATGCTCGTCTCGTCATTCAATGCCATAAATCTGTTTACTTCAAGATTAACCTAATGTTCTTGTGTCCAGGTGGTGGAATACGAAGCCGACGAGCGTGGTTTTAAACCCCGGATCTCCGTGGAGCCAGCAGAGGTCCGTTCTGGGTACGATGACAATGCTGCAGACCTCACCGCCTCAGATGGACCTTATTGATGCGACCTTCTAAAGAACAACGAATTTATACTGATCCAAATATGACGGAAACGGACCTTAATAATACTAACTTTGATCTCCATTGGAAATGATACCGATATTTAACATAAATACGTCGGAAAATACGCCGCCGAACTGCCATTGAATGCTATTTACAAATTGTATTTCGTTCACATCCGATTGCGTACGTTATATAATTTTTCTTTAGATAATCCATACAAAAAAGGTAAATAATAAAATTTGGAAATAGAATTCTGTCAGAGAGTCTTGTTGTGACTTTTAAGTGAAAAAAGTATGGAATAACTACGCAAAGTTACCGAATAAATTAAAATATTATCTTTTTATAAACAGTCGGGTATATGGAAACTAAATTATTCAAAATTAACGGACACTTAATTTTTTCTTCATAATTATCCCTTTATGATTATTTTTTTTAGAAAATATTGATTATAAATTATTATAATCAATTTATTTGTAGTATTCTGAGACCGTCAAAATTATTTGTAAATATTTCGTCTATCTGTTTTAAATTATATATTTAAAATTACAATTTTGGGCCTAATTTCACCATGCTCTGTTAGTTACTTAAACAGTTACCTGTCTTAAAGGACTGTTAAGGTTTTTGATTGTTCCACCATGTCCTTACGAGTGATTATTTTCCTTAATAAGACTTTCTTTTATGGGACGCGACATATTTTAACATTAGCGTTAATTTTAATTCCCGATTAACTAACGCCTGATAAATAAAAAAATGGTGAAATTGGACCTTACTCATTCTTCCAATTAGAACTGGGCATTTATAAATCTACCGCACTTCCTTACTCTGCCAATTAAGGCATTTTTGCCATAAAAAATCCTTGATCGAATTATTTAGAATCGTCATGTGTGAACGAACTTAATTTTCTGAAACTTATTTATTTTATGCAAATTATAAAAATAACAAAAAAATGTACCTCATAGTTTTTAAGCTTGTGATTCGCAAATAAATCTTTATGGATTACTTTTTATTTTTTTATTTGAATATAAAAATAACACACACAAACTAACAACTACGTGCCTCGTAAACAACGTCAACACTAACAGCTTTCATAAACTGCAGTAATAAAACCAAGAAGCTTATATCCAAATAAGCTTCTTGAGTAAAACTAACAGCTAAAACTATAGAGTTATTGTACAGTCAGCCACATAAGTAGCTGAACAAATTCAAAATTTCAAATCGCCTCTACACGTTAAATTTATTTGAAACTTTTTTTTCTTCTTAATAAGTAAAGTTTATCCCCTTTATTTTAATTTTGTGAAGGGAAAACAAAAATTGGTAAGAACACAAAAGTGTAGAGGCGATTTGAAGTTTTGAATTTGTTCAGCTATTTATGTGGCTGACTGTACAGTCATAAAGTGTATGCTCGTGCTGTTATTCTTCTGATGTATGCTCGACTCTAAATAAGTCGCTTGCGCGTCGTCTGTCAGCAACATGCAACTTACAACTAACGCAGACAATAAGAGTTACCTGCTTTTTTCTTTGTACATCTCCGAAATGATCGCACCTGCTTATCTATACATACATACATACATATAAATAAAATTGGAGTGTCTGTTTGTAATATTGAAATAACCGTATATTACTACATGTATATATCTATATACGCTACATACACCAAAATAACATTTTTTACATTTTTTGTCTGTCTGTCTGTCTTTCTGTCTGTCTGTTTGTTCCGGCTAATATTTGAAATGGCTGGACCGATTTTGACGGGACTTTTATTGGCAGGTAGCTGATGTAATAAGGAGTAACTTAGGCTACTTTTTATCTCGGGAAAATATAAAGCGGGACTTTTGTCCCGGGAAAACTCTATCACGCGGGCGGAGCCGCGGGCAACAGCTAGTTAAATATAAAAAATCGTCATTTTATGTTGAGAAAGTGTACTAGCACCAAATTGGGTGGTACCAAGAGGACTTCATCGCATGCACATAGGTGAGACCAATGATATTGCAAAACCATAAATATGATATTAACAATCGCAATCTGAAGACACGAAAGTAACCCAATTGGGATAGTTTCATACACAAATAAAATAAAATAAATTAAAATAAAATAAATTAGAATAAGTTATAATTGATCACATTCACTAGCACATATTATCACGTAAGATGTTATTATGTTTTGTTATTTCTTATTATGATATATTGTTTTTTGCCTGTTTTAAGATTCTTGCAAAAGTTTTATTGTATTCATTTATTGTAATCTTCATAATTATTTTCATAAATTTTTAATAATATTTATAACAAATATCCATTTTTAGCCATTGTACTGGTACTCAAATTTGCATGCTGTGGTCTCTTATAATTGAAGAAGCACGTCACACTGTAAATTGTGAAAATGCTACATCATTGTTTTTATAATATGTCGTGTATTCTTCGTTGGAGGTCCTTAAATAAATAAATAAATAAATAAATAAATAAATAAATACACTACACTTAAATTACAAATACTAGCTGTCTTTATTGTTCATATTGGTTAAAAAAGTCAACTCTTTCACATACTTAATGTCAAGAATGTGCGTGCGGAACACTTTTGTCGTTTAATTTGTTAGGGTATGGCGCACAGTGGGTCGAAAAGTAAATTTTAGTGACTTAGGAATTAAATTAGATTTTTACAAAAACAAATTGACGCTGATGGATAGATATTATTCGTCCTAACAATGTTTATCCTTTGTCATTTTTTATTAAACCTTATGGTTTCGGCTAAAAAAAAATTTTTTTGTTGAATGGAATGCACTATAAAAACCAAAATTTCTACAAAATCCTGAAAGGTCTTGCTTCGAAACCATTTTTTCCTTAATCTTGGTCTATTCTACTATACTTGTGCACTTCGAACGTCTGCGTTGACTTGCCACTTCTTCAGTTATACGGGTCCGGATTATAAGTTCGAAATATGCATGAATATTTTTTTTTATGGCATTGCATGACGAGACGAGCATGCCATTCACCTGATGGTAAGCGATACGACCACCCATAAACAGTAGCAACACCATGCAGCACCTAGAGTTAAAAAGTACTGTGTGGCATTCCACTGCGCTCGTCATCCTGAGACATAAGATGTTAAGTCTCATTATGTCCAGTAGTTTCACTGGCTACAATGTCCTTCAAACTGAAACACAACAGTGCATGCACACTGCTGCTTGGCGGTAGAAATAGACATTGCATTGGTACCCACCCAGACGGCCTCTTACATAATGATAGACCTACCACCAGTAATATATTTTGCCGGCCCCACTTCGCTACGCCACTGGATGGCATTAAATATAAGGGCGAGCGTTGTACCTGGCGGATGCTGAGGAGAAAAATCCACTTTTGCCGACCCGAGGATCGAAACTGAGACTTCCTCGCGGTAGTCGCACTACACAACTACGCCACCAGCCCCCTTATTCTCTATGAGTCACGTTATTTTCACCACTCGTAACAAGCGCATAACGTAACTCATCGCGTTTATCACTATGGAAATTGGCATACAGAATACCATTTAACGCTAATTACACGAAGTTAGTAACACGGCCGCTTTATTAGTCAACACTGTCATAGAGAATAAGGGGGCTGGTCATTATTAATAATTGTTACATAATGTGGACCATAGCCTAGTTGGGAATAGAACGGTCTGCCGAGGCAATGTCCGGAGGTTCAAACCCAAGGCAGACACCTCTGACTTTTAGAATTTACGTGTGTATTGTTTATCAATCATCGTTCACTTTAACGGTGAAGGAAAACATCGTAAGGAAACCTACATACCTGAGAATTCTCTATAAGAATTTAGAGGGTGTGTGAAGTGTGTCAACCGGCACTAGGGCAGCGTGGTGGACTAAGGCCTAACCCATCTCAATAGTAGAGGAGACCCGTGCTCAGCAGTGGGCAGTAGTATATAATACAGGGCTGATTGCACATAATGTGGTAACCGTAATAAATTGTACAAAAATAACTTTAACGTTTTTAATAATAACCAACTGCCGTCAGTAAAAGTAATAAATGTTATAATTTTGAATCGTGTTACCACGTATACTACCAAATATTGAGGTCAAAAGTGGTTACAATAAATAAAATTATCATCATCATCATCAGCCACATGACGTCCACTGCTGAACATAAGCCTCCCCCAAAGATTTCCAAACAAAATTATGCGTTCTGATTATAAATTTACCACACTCTAGTATTGTCATAGCATTAAAAAAAACACTACAACTCAAAATGTGCTCAAAGGAGTTTTATGCTTGAAAATTTCTTTCTGGATGTGCAGGATTTCTCACGATGTTTCCTTCGCCGTTACTGGAATAGAATATCATTTATTTAGATAACATACTCCATTATATACAAATTATTAATTGTTTGTTACATTCGCTCAAGAGACTTAAAAATTAAATTAAATTCACAAGCGATAATTCACAGTAAATACATAAGTATTAACGTTTTAGTAAAGTCAGAAGTGCTCTTTGGTTTTGAACCTTTCACCTCGGCGGTCCGTTCCACTCCCAACTAGACTATCTTGGCTTAATAGAATATTATCTTTTTTTTGCTTTATTGCATTAAAATGGCGAGACGAGCATGCCGCTCGCCTAACAGTAAGCGATGCGACCGCCCATAAACAGTAGCATCATTATACAGAACTGAATTACAAAAGACTGTGTGGCACTCCACTGCGCTCGTCACCCTGAGACATTCGATGTTAAGTCTCATTATGCCCAGTAATTACAATGTCCTTCAAACCGGAACACAACAGTACATGCACACTGCTGCTTGGCGGTAGAAATCGACATTGCGATGGTTCCTACCCAGACGGCCTCTCACATACCTACTAGAGACCTAAAATAAAATAAAAATAAAATACTTTATTCATCACGTAGGCGAACATAGTTGTACTTATGATAAGTCAAGATACATTAAATTGATTATATTAATAATTATTATTAATACCAATGGTCACTTATATAACTACCGACATTTTTATTGGGAGTAAATCTATGATGAGAAATAAACAAAAAAGCCAGCTCGGGCTGGCAGGAAAGGGGATATAAAAAAGAGATCATTTTATTAAAATAATGGGAGGAACGCGTCGCGATCCTCACCGGCGAGGACACTACAGGCCCTAGCCTACCTAACCAACCCACACCTTTCACTAGATACCTAAGCGATGACGACCCTAAGAAGAAAAGCAGAAAGAAACTCCGGGCTTACTTTTTTTGTCATCAATTGTTCATTGTTTCTTTCTCTTTTTTTTCAATACTTTTGTAACCTAGCACTAGTAAAATCTTATGAGAACCAAATGCTATTTCCCACTCCACGAAGCGATTGTCAAAATGTTCTACAAAACCTAATTAGTTCAAATGAAGGACTCTATCATCACGACTGCTCCGAATGAGGTCAGGCAAGATGCTAGGAAGCGTCATGTCAACACGGATTTTGTCAATGAGGAACATTTGATGAACAGAGAAAACTGTGGAGTAGACTTATTATAGGCCGTTTGTATAGTCAAGATAAATATACGTTAGATAGCATCTTGGCATATTAGTTTTCCATCTAACAAGTGCAGTTCAATCTTTCACGCATTATAATAATAAAATAAGAGGGTGATTCACTTTTTTATATTTTTATAATATGTATTAATGTTTTTTTTAGTATGTATATAAAAATGTAAAAAAAGGAAAATTGAAAATAAAGAGAAAAAATAAGATTATAATTTAAGGCTTGCTTTTTCTGTTTAACTAACATTATTCCAGTCATAAAAAATTACAATAAAACACTGAAGACGAAGTAGATGGCGTACGCGATACGAATACTTCAGAGATTCGAATACCGGGTCAGGCAAAGCGATATTGGGTATTTCTGTTCAATACTATCCCGGAGTCCGGAATTCGTGCATATATGGCTATACTACCGTCCTAAGCGCAAAAGCGGTATATCAAGGAATGCTAGTTTCGAGAAAATGTTAGTTTTGTAAATATAGGTTTCTATTCACTCTTTATGATTTGAGGTAAAATGAGATAGGGACCCTTTTCTTAATTTTTTTTAAGTTATACTTCTTTTGGCGCGTTAGGGAAAAATGATGAAAGTAAATTTTTACGATGCGCGCGCACACCGTCACGAAAAACCGACACTGAAGTTAGCTATAGTCAACATTTTAGTTTTGAATTTTGAACGTAGAATAAGGCGAAAGATATTGAAGTTATACTTCTTTTGGCGCGTTATTTTAAAAGATTTTTATCTTGTTACGCCAAAGAAGTATAACTTCTAACGCGTGTACATAAGTACACACACAAATTGTTTAACATGTTTTAAAAGATATACCGCTATTTGGCTACATTGTTCAATGGATGTGCATTTTTTAAGCTATCTGATGCCATAAAAAACAAGTTTACGATATTTTTTGAGATACGGTTTTGAGCTTAGCAAGGCAGTATGGGATCGCCTCCTATCACATGAGACGGAATACATACAGCGTAAAAGTTCACTAGTAGCGCCTCTGCCTACCCCTTCGGATATAAAAGGCGTGAGTGTATGTGTGAAACACTTTTTAATACCGTACTATAGACTCTATATTTAAAAGGAACAACATCTCCACAGTTTTTTGTGTCCCCAACCCACCGTACCTTGAAGTCTTTTGTTACTAATGACAGGCCATATTTCAACCCCACTAAAGTTCGTATAAAAGCCACAGTATACGAGCTGTGTGTATCATTCAAACTTTGTGCATCGTTTTTTGTGTCATTTGGAGTTATGAAGGTATTGTGTTAATTTAATTTAAATTAGGGCTGAAATTATAATAAAAAAATATTTAAAGATAAATTTTTACGATTAAAAAAATGTCTTTGTGAAGGCAGTAATTTTTTTGGGATATCGATTGAAAACATACACTTGATTTATCTTTTAGCAATTTTTTGTCATATTCCATGGCTACGTCATGGGACACAAAAGCTCGGCGAAATATAAACATAAGCTAAACTCGGCCTAATCTTTGACGATAAACAAAGGGTCGTACAAAGATATGTAAAAATGTACCTAAAGGACATGTCTAAAAATCGGGCCTAAAATTCTCACCAAGATAAACAGACACACTCTCACGCCTACTATCCCCGAAGGGATAGGCAGAGGCCTAGGCCACCTAGTGCTCCCACTTTTCAACGTCATTCCGTCCCATGATGTGATAGAGGACGAACCTATAGCCATATCGGGCACAAATTCCAGACTCCGGGCTGATACTGAATTTAAAGCCTAATATCAGTTTGCCCGACCCGGGAATCGAACCCGAGAATTCAGCATTGCAGTCGTACCGTAATACAACTACGCCACTTTATATATATTTGGATGGTACTCCCCAAAACTAGGCCTTTGCAATAGATAGTATAATTTTAAAGTCCTCCAATGTTGATTTCTGTAAGTTTATTTTGTATAAAATCTACACTTAATATGAACGTTTTTAAAAAAGTTAGTTATAAATGGAGAGGTCTAAAATTGTTTTTAATGGATCCAAGATCCATATTATTAGCTCTTTAATATCCCTAAAGCTTGAGCCTGGGTTGCCTGGGTAGTAAAAGTGGTTATCTCCTTTTCGATTATATTAATAAAACTATCAATAAGTAGCCTAACCACTTTTTTTTTATTTTCTGTTTTACGCAAAAGTTTTAAGATTTTATGTTTTCATTGTCATCAAATCTTTGTATGGCACGTACAAAGATAATATGCATAAATGTACCTAAATATGTATAACTTTAGGATTCTGATCTCTAAAATCATTTCTTTCAGGTCCTTCTCGTCGTAGTATTTGCGGCTTTGGCTGTAGCCGAGCCGCCTCCATCTAGAAGGTCAGTGCACTCGATTTTTCCAAATATTGTTAGTACTCTATCTCCTAGGAAATTTTAATAAACGCGCTATAAGAATTGAGATATAGGGCTGTATTAACAAATGCAACTCAGCTTCGCTCTGAAGTACGATATCAGCTGAGACGCTGTCACATTAAGGTTAGCATCTTTGATTAATGATATACCTAGATAGACACTGAACGTTCCAAACACGTCGAAAAAAATAAAGGCCAAATGTTGCCCGCTAAATGAGTTCGAGTGAATTATTTTTTGTTGTTTTTCATGGATATAATTATCTCCCCGTTTTAATAGAAACCATGTAATAACTGGTATCATTATGCGCGCACACAAGGATACGCAGAATGATGCAGCTATAGCGTATGACACAGCTGTCACGCATACTAGCTTAAGAAAAGTTGGCCTGTTTGTTTTAGTTTAATTGTAGCGCGTCACTCTATCTAGGTATATAATTAATCAAAGGTTCAGTATCTTAAGATAGTCGCTATTTAATAAACCCATATTAACTTCAGCTCAAGTGGCATCTTCAGTTACAATATTTGACGGATTTTGACAGCTAAGTTTTGTTAGTGTAACAGCACTTACTCAGCTGAGAACAAGCTCTTAAATGTAATTGGGCGTAATCCGACCCGGTCGCGGACATTAACGAAAATTATATAAAATGAAAGAGTATACATTTACTTAACATTATATATTGTTATTTTATTTGGAGTCCATGGGAGAACAAAGTTTGACCAAAAATATATTTATTCACAAACTGACTTCAAATTCGTCTACAAACCAAAAAATAATATTTGGAATCGGTACATAGTTTAAATTAAACATTTTTTACGTTTATTTGCTTAGCTTAACTGGCTATTTAAATTAGGCACCGACTCCAAATATTATTTTTTGATTTATAATGAATTGAAGTCGGTTTTATTTTTTGTTAAAAAGTTTTATTTATTGCTTTTTTGTGTAAACAGATATATGAGCGCATCAATTGCGGGTCATTTGCTGTTAGTTATTGACGAGTTCCATTGTCTATCTCCGAAGATCCTCATCAGACCCTAATATATTGTTACGTGCTGGGGTTCGGTATAAACAATTAAAACGCCGGTATTGCGATAAAAGCACCAATTAGGATTTTATTAGCACAAAACCGCAAGTAAACTAATGAAAACACTACACTAGATACTACAATATTCGAATACACTTATGAATTATAGTCACTCGCTACACGTTCACACACACATCACAATTCACGATATGCGCTTCGTAGTCGCTCGGAGTTATCGCTCGTAGTTCGCTTATCGCTCGCTCTTGATCGCGTCGTAAACAAGACTGAATGCGCGGCGGCTTTTTTTTTTAACGCGGACCTAATGACCAGTAGCCTGACGAGAGTCGGCTTTTCTGGCCACACCGGACTTTAGGGTGAGCGCTTTAGGCACTCGCAACCCTTTGATTTAAGTGGCCATGCTGAGGGCAACCCACTAACGGGTTATGGACCTCGGCACAGGATGGTCACTGGGTGAGGATGAGACATCAACGATTAGTGGGGAAGATGGGTTTTTAACCTAATCTTATCCATTTATTTCGTCGGCACGCGGGCCGGAACCGTTAGGGGTGTCGGGAGGCCGACGGGGGACGCGGCGAGGTCCTCGGTGGCGAGGACGGAACTGCGGTCGTCTCATAAAACTCATACACTCCAGTGTATGAGTTTTAGAAACTCGTTGCAGCAGGGCGTCCTACACTTCGTTTACCTAATCGCGGTCTCCACTTCTTTGCTCCATCGACCGTCCGTCTGACACGGCATCGCCTACGACTACAGGTCTCGGGAGATTGATCACGCCGAATGCATAATGTGAAAAATATGAATAAGTATATTTTTTTTCAAAATTCCCACATTCCACAAGAAAGCACCCCTTACCGTGATAAACTAGAGAGATATATCTATAAATCCTCACTGTTTCATTTCTGTCCGCGGTGGGTTTTTCTCCCATACTGTTTGCCCATTGTCCTTTGTGCTTAAGTTTAGTATATTAAATAGTTCAATACATTAAATCACTAGTTGAGATTTTACATAAGTGTGAGATTGATACTACCGCCCTAAGAGTGAGATATCCTACTTGCTACGTGTAGTTTCGGATTTAGTTGAAGTAACCGTGCAGTATGATTAAAAAATCATCTCCCAATTCCTTTATATGCTTTATCCCACACCAAAGTGGGGTCCTTTGATAAATTATAAACCTAGATAGAGTGACGCGCTGCAATGAACCTAAAACAAACAGGCCAACTTTTCTTAAGCTAGTATGCGTGACAGCTTTGTCATACGCTATCGCTGCATCATTCTGCGTATCCTTGTGTGCGCGCATAATGATACCACTTATTACATGGTTTCTATTAAAACGGGGAGACAATTATATGAAAAACAACAAAAAATAATTCACTCGAACTGATTTAGTGGCCAATTGTTGGCCTCTATTTTTTTCGACGCGTTTAAAACGTTCAGTGTCTATCTAGGTATATAATTAATCAAAGGTGGGATCAGCGTTATTTAATGTTACAAACATATTGCACAAATAATTGGACCTACTTACGCGTACGGGAACAAACCCATAAAATTTGACTTGGTCATAAAAAATGTCACATTATAGCAGATTTATTATTTTCATGTAGAGTTAATTGTCCAAATACTTCAGTTGTTACTTTATAAAATGCCAAACATTTTACTGGCAAGCGCAACGTGGGACGTCCTCTTACAAGGTGGACGGACGACCTTGTGAAGGTCGTAGGAACCCGCTGGATGCAGGCCGCTTCTGACAGGTTGGTCTGCAAATCTTTGAGGGAGGCCTATGTTCAGCAGTGGACCTCTAAAGGCTGAAGAAGAAGAAGAAGAAGAAACATATTATATCGACAAACTAGTTGTAAAAAACTATATTTTAGTTTAAACATCAAGTAGTAGAATGGAACGGTCTGCCGAGGCAATGTCCGAAGGTTCAAAAGTCAAAACCCAAGGCACACACCTCTGACTTTTCGAAGTTACGTGTGTATTGTTTATCAATTATCGTTCACTTTAACGGTGAAGGAAAACATCGTGAGGAAACCTACATACCTGAGAATTCTCCATAAGAATTCCGAGGGTGTGTGAAGTCTGCCAACCCGCACTAGGCCACCGTGGTGGACTAGGCCTAAACCCGCTCAGTAGTAGAGGAGTCAGCAGTGGGCAGTATATAATACAGGGCTGATTGCATTGCATCAACTAGTAGAAAATATTTTCGTGTCGTTTGGTACCCGTTTGCGTAAGTACAGTCAACAGCATAAGTATCTGTACAAAATCAAAATTTTAAATCGCCTATATAGGCGATAGATGCGTTAGTTAAAATTTCAGTTTAACTAACGCATATATATGCGTTAGTTAAACTGAAATTTTTTTTTCTTCGTTTGAAGTAAAGTAAATCTCTTTTATTTTATTTTTGTGAAGAGAAAAAAAAGATTATTAAGAACACAAAAGTCTGTAGGCAATTTGAAATTTTGAGTTTGTTCAGCTACTTATGCTGCTGACTGTACAATCACCCAATTTTGTACTAGTACACTTTCTGAAGATAAAACGCCAATTTTTCATTCTTTACCAAGCAGATGCGATCTTTTCTCTAATTCTTAAATATCTCTTATTGTTTACTTTAAATGTAAGTTGTATGTTGCTGACAGATGACGCGCAAGCGGCTTACTTAGAACTTTAAGGTCGAGCATACACTTTTCCGACTGTACGTCCAATTTGTTTAGTTTACTAGGCCTAGAAGGCGACACGTATATTTTTTCTTACAATAAGAGTGTGTTTCACGCGGTCTGAGTTTACTTTAATCGTCGAATATAATATAACACGACCAAATACAACCGTCAAACACCCAAATAAATGGTAAATAAGAGTTCATTCAGCGTTTGTCTTACACTAACTGGTGTATAACATTTATGTGGGACCGTGGGAAGAACAAACACCAAAATATGAATGAATAAATTTACTTCTTTACTTATTTAATTATTACTTAAAAAATATACATCTTTCACTCTTGCGTCTTTTCTACTTCCGTCGCCATCTTACATTACTTTCACTCTATCTCTTTCACTGGCTTTCTTTACACACTCCGTCTCTTTCACACACATTCCTTACATTCCGTTTCACTGAATATCTTTTTACACTCCTACATTTATTTGAAAATTATAAAACAGGCCCTAAATAAAATGTTATCTTCTCTGGCATTTTTCAGCTATCTACCGCCTCCACCTGGTAGAAATGGTTTCTCCCAAGACCAAACCTTCGGAGCTCCTGAGATAGTGGCTGCGCGGAGTCTAGGAGCTACCCGTGGGCAGGCGGGTGATTCCCCTGGGTCTCTTGGACGTGACTACCATGACGTCCATGGAAGCGAATTCGACAGGTTAACAACTTATTAATTAAAGTATTTTACGAAATGTACCTATCCCATACGATATTTATACGTTTTTTTTCAACATAGCTTGCGAAATGTGGTTGTGATAACCCCTGCCTATCTCTGAAGGGAAATAGGCGTGATGTATGTAATTAAAATAAATAACGTCTCGACGTATTTGTACCATATATTTTATAAAGTAACAAAAACTAAACGCAAATCTACCCACTTTTACATTATTTCAATCGTACCAATATTCAGAGTCATAAAAAAAGCAATATAAAATAAATATTCTCAGAATATAAGTATTATGAATACGTTGAATAATCCTTATTAATAATAATAATTATTATTTAATTTGGAGATTACGTACCGGCAAGCTCAGCTTTGGAAGTCCACCTGCAAGGTGAACAATGACTTGATAAAGGTCACAGGAACACGCTGAATGCAAGCCGCTTTTGACAGGTCCGTCTGGAAATTTTTAGGGAAGGCCTATGTTCAGCAGTGGACGTCATGTGGCGGATGATGATGATGATTATTATTATTTAATTTTTATTATACTTTAGGAACACTCCCCGCGGATATGGAGCTCCTCAAGCCAAATTTAATGGGAAGGGTTACGACAATAGAGCATCTTTTGGAAGAAATGCTTATGATGGAGCCAATACCGTAAGTACCATTATGTAGATAATGTCATCCACGACGCGGGATACCTATTTTTAGCGGGGATTCCACGGGTTTAGGGACCTTGATTATTCATAGTAGTGTGCGTGTACTAATGGGTATTTAGTATATATATACAGAACTAAAACACGAGCGGAAGGTTGCTTGGACTGTAAGAGATTAAGGCAATTAGTTGGTTGCGTCATTGTAGGTTGCATTAACTACACCTTTGGTGGAGTCTCGTCATGACTTCATCATCAGCCTATATTTTAGTCCACTGCTGGACATAGGCCTCCTCAAATACGCGCCATTTTACGCGGTCTTCGGCCTGTCGCATCCAGTTTCTGCCAGCGACCTTTTTTTTTTTTTTTTTTTTTTTTATTGCCTTAGTAGGCAAACGAGCATGCGGTCAGCCTGATGGTAAGCAGATCCGCCGCCCATGGACTAAAGCAATGCCAGAGGCACAGCCAAGCCGTTGCCTACCGGGAGGAGAGCACTCTTTTTAAGCCTCGTTTAACCTTTCGCAAATTGTCACTCCACCTGGCTGGAGGGCGTCCCACACTACGCATGACTTAACGATCGTAAACTCCTACCGATGCTATCTGTCAATTCAATCACATTTTCACAATCAATACAAGTCATGACTACTATCCCATGTGACTCCATTGTTCGTATTCCAGCCATTGTTTTAAAAAATGACGAACCAATAAGACGGTTTGCCCCAAAAACGATAGCGACCACCATAACAAGGTTTAAAACCCTCCATAGTGGATTCAAACATGTCTATTTCTACCGCCAAGTAACAGTGTGCATGCACTGCTGTGTTTAGTTTTGGAGGACATTGTAGCCAATATAACTACTGGACATAATGAGACTTAACATCTTATGTCTCAGGATGACGAGCGCAGTGGAATGCCACACAGTACTTTGTAAGTCAAGGTGCTCGATGGTGGTGCTACTGTTTATGGGTGGTCGTATCGCTTACCATCAGGCGAACGGCATACTCGTCTCGTCATTTAATGCTATAAAAAAAAAATTGTGTCTTCTGGCCAGGGGTCATCTCTCATCAGTCGACAATATTTGAAACCTCCGCTCACCATCAGCAATAGATGGGTCACTTTGTGCGTTCATAAAAAAGAAACATGTGACACCAGACCTGATGTCTTAATGTTATAGGAGCCAGCCAACTACAATTTCGGGTACATGGTGAACGATCAGGAAGGCACAGAGTTCGGGCACCGTGAGGAAAGGCAAGAGGAGCACGCGCAAGGAGAATACCACGTGGTACTTCCTGACGGCAAGAAACAGGTATAGTCAACAGCATAAGTATCTGTACAAAATCAAAATTACAAATCGCCTATAATATGCGTTAAGTTAAAATGAAACATTTTTTCTTCGCTTGAAGTAAAGTACATCTCTTTTATTTTATTTTTGTGAAGAGAAAAAAAAGATAAGTAAGAACACAAAAGAATGTAGGCAATTTGAAATTTTGAATTTGTTCAGCTACTTATGCTGCTGACTGTACAGCTTAAAACATATTATATAGTCTAAAGTTTAAAATAACGATTTTTTGACACACACTCACACCTAAAGGAGTAGGCAGACCGCAGAGGCGAGCTTATCGCCATACCGGGCACAAATTCCAGTCTCCGGGCTGATACTGAGGAAAAAAACCCAAAATTACTGCCCGACCCGGGATCGAACCCGAGACCTGGATTCGTACCGTAATACAACTACCTCACCGAGGCAGTCAACAATTTCTCTCTGCAATATATTGCGCAAGAGCTTCCAAATGCGTATAAAATCGGTGATATTTCAATAATTCTATAAATATGCGATTAACAAGTCCTGCAAGCTTCGATATTTGCAGAATTCAACTGTGATTGTTTACACGGTAAAAAAGCTTGTGGTAGTCAACTTCTGCAAGTTTTATTGCTAATTTAAACCTCTCATTTGATGTCAACACTGTCACATTATCAAGAAAGTTGACTGACTGTGCGTTATTATAATTTTTGAAAAACTACGTAATTGTTAGTCTCATGGTAAAGACCGGCAATAAAAATTATTCAGTGTGACTCAAATAAATTATTTCTCTTTTTTCTCTCCCCCATCACAATTGGTTCGCTCGACGATAATTCTAAGCAAGCTTTAGCATCTCTACATACCACCTATTTCGTTTTTTTATTGCCTTTAAATGACGAGACGAGAATGCCGCTAATCGGATGGTAACGCTTACCATCAGGCGAGTGGCATGCTCGTGTCGTCATTCAACTGCAAAACAATTTAATATATTACATAACTGACGAAATGTGGGTAGTTACTGAACTTAACCTTGAATGTATGTATGTTTCAGACGGTAAACTATGAGGCGGATGAACGTGGATTCAAACCCCAGATATCCTATCAAGATACTGACCTATCTCGTTCGGGGTATGACAACAACGCCCAGCCGTTTCGCGCCAATGACCACGGTTACTATGGCAACGCGCGCTCTGGCGGCTACTAAACGAACTTTGACGTTATAGACGTTATTTTTAAATTTAGAATAGATTTTATGTTTTTTTTTGTCAATAGAATTTACTGCTGGATTAAATGGTATAAAATTATTGAATGGTATAAATTGTTATGTCGCTAAATGGTTTTGTAAAGAATATATTCTATAGGAACTTAGATTTTTTTGGGTTAAAATCCTATGATGACCTGTATATAAAATACCTTAATAAATCTTTATGCAAAAAACACGTACCTATCTATTTATCCACTTTAAATATAACTGCTTACAAAAAATCAATGATTGTTTCTCACATTCATTTATGAGTTTACAATCATTAGATTACTTAATTATATTCATAGGATAAAATGTAACATAGGCTTGATTTTTCAACAGTCAGACAAAACTTAATCTATCTATACTAATGTATAAAGCTGAAGAGTTGGTTTGTTTGAACGCGCTAATCTCAGGAACTACTGGACCGATTTTGGAAATTCTTTAACTAATAGGAAGCTACATTACTCCTGAGTGCTATAGGATACTTTTTATCCCGGAAAACTTTTCCACGCGGGCGGAGCCGCGCGCAATCATCTACAAATATAATAAAGCAGTAGAACCGGTGTGTCTGTACATTGAAAGAAATGTGATAAAAAAGAAAGGGGGTGACTAAAGAAGAGTAATGGAACACAAATCAGGGATTTTTGTAATTCTTTTCTGTCTTTTTTTCTGTTTGTTTGTTACTGCACGTCTCCGAAATTACTGAAATTAATGAAATTACTGAAGGGATTCCGATGAAATTGGTTACGAAGATAGTTTGAGACCCTAGAAAGGAAATAAGCTACTTTTTATCCCTGGAAAATATAAAGCAGGACTTTTATCGCGGAAAAACTTTTTTACGCGGACGGAGCCGCGGGCAAAAGCTAGTAGAGAATACATGAATGCATCACGGACGCTGATTCACATTGTGTCACGTATTGAATCATTATCTACATTTGCAAATCATTGTTTTCAGTTATTGTTTCTAGTGGCAATGTATATGGACTGTAGAACGAAAAGTCTTGCGTTTGAAACCCAGGTTGGGCAAACTCGCTGCATGTCACATCATAGGACAGAACAAACATTGTGAAAAGTGCATTCCCTGGTTTAACCAGTGCCTACTCCTTCTGGGATGAAAGTGTTGATGTTCTTTATCTAAAAATAAAAAATACGAAAATTGATGCAATTTAGAACTGATGTAGTCTTGTAAATAAAAAATTAAATTAAAATTAAAATAACCCCCGATACAAAAAATCTCTAAAAAGTAAAATAATGAAAGTGTCTTTGTCGTTTAAGTACCTAGTAATATTTTGACCCAAGCGTCCTCACATCGGGGGACCGAATTCCGGACCAGGGAGATGTAAATACTTCTTTAGCGGTATAACTGTAAAGACCTTCAATTTAGAGATGTATGTAATTTTAATTTGCATAAAAACTACACTTACTATGAACGTTTTTAAATAGTTTGTTATTAATGGAGAGATAAATAAAATATTTTTTTAATGGATCCAAGGTCCATATTTTTGCCACTTTAATATCCATGCCTGCCTCGGTGGCGTAGTTGTATTACGAATCGACTGCAATGCCAATGGGGTCTCGGGTTCGATCCCGGGTCGGACAGAGTGATATTGGATCTTTCTATTCAGTATCAGCCCGGAGTCAGGAATTTGTGCCCGATATGGCGATAAGCTCGACCCCTATCATATCATAGAACGGAATTCGCATGGCAAAAAGTGGGTGCATTAGTTGCGCATCTGCCTACCCCTTCGGGGATAAAAGGCGTGAGTGTGTGTGGGTTTAATATCCACAAAGTTTGAGCCTCGTTCAATTTTGAGGCCCAACACTCGTACAAAAAGCGTACATATTTGAATTTAATTTTCCATGATCAGTTTGTAATTGTATAAAATGGAAGATCTGTTCCATTTAGCGCGAACAGACGAACGGACCGACATCTAAATGGCGGATTTTATGAAAGATTTTGTCTTCGTATATAGTATGTAATGTGAATATAGTTTTAACTATAATTTTTATACAATTAATTTTTTATACGATTATGGAAAAGTTTCCCCACTTTTACTGGCAGGTCTCTCGTATGCTAGGGTTCGTCTGGATAGGTACCACCGCAATGTCTATTTCTACCACCAAGCAGCAGTGTGCATGTACTGCTGTGTTCCGGTTTGAAGGACATTGTAGCCAGTGTAATTTTCGTTTACTATGTCTAAGAGCTACTTAATGATTAATAATACTTGTATTGGACAAGTATAGCTTATCTAATTATTTTGTGATTCCTGAGAGGGTTGTACACTCGGATAGGAATTGAGAATTTATTATTATGCAAGTTAATATATGAACTGCTCTAAACAAAATAAGCATCTGTATATAATTCTTTTTGTTTTATACACTGTACCTAATTATACCTTTGAACTGATTTTGAAAAGAGCAACCCTAGAGTTTCTAGCCCGTTCTTCTCTGATGGAAACTGCTTTCCGAACTGGTGGTAGAGTAAAAATTTACTGAATCTAAGTAATGTGTAACATTTTATGGATTCGAATAAATGATTTCATTTCATTAATAACTGGTCATTATGATCAGCACAGTACAATTAGTGTTGCTATTTACATCTTCAATCAAGGTGCACAAATGCTAGTTCATTATAGCTAGGAGCTGAGGAGAATTATTCAACTAAAAATAATGAAGACAAATCTAAGTAAATAGTTTAAGAGACGTGTAAATTATTTGCCATGTGATTATTTTTCGATGTCGAGATATGTAATGTTCGTGTTGTGGCCTAGGTACTCATTATCAAAAACTATACAAAACATAGACTTAATATATTTATTCAGGAAAGTTAATCTTGGGCTGCCATGTTTGGAAATAATATGGAAAACAAACAGAAGACGGCTGGTTTAAAAATACTATCGCTGAGTTTAATTAACTTCTAACTGACGACTCCTACGTAAAATCCACTAGCATTTGCACACACGTTGCTGCTTTTATTTTATTAGTTTAGTAGTGTTTGTAAAACCCAAGGGCACACACCTCTGACTTTTCTAAAAAGTTATGTGTGTATTCTTTGTGAATTATCGCTCGCTTTAACGGTGAAGGAAAACATCGTGAGGAAACCTATATACCTAAGAAGTTCTCTGAATTTCGAAGGTATGTGCAGTCTGCCAACCCGCACTAGGCCAGCGTGGTGGACTAAGGCCTAACCCCTCTCAGTTGTAGAGGAGGCCCGTGCCCAGCAGTGGGCAGTGTATAATACAGGGCTGATTGCATGCATGCATTGCAGTAGTTTGCATTTATTTTGAGTATTTTATTGAACAAAAAAGCGTGGGGTGCATGGTGTCAATAGTTGTAAATATTTTATTGACAAGTATATGAGTAGAAGTATTATATATCATTTTGATAGTATCTTAAAAAGCACGCCACGCTTTTTTTTACAATAAAATACATTTTTTTTCTTATTTACACTATTCTTAATTGAAATTTATTTTCTATTTTTTAGTTGCATTTTCTATAAAGCGTATTTTTTAGTTGTTTTAAACTATTATTTTATATTTTAAATCTTTGGGGAAGGCCTATGTTCAGCAGTAGACGTTGTGTAGCTGATGATGATGATAAGCCGGTGGCGCTAGTAGCGTCTCTTAACCCTTTGAAAATAAAAGACTTACGGCCATATTCATAAACAGTTTATGAATGCTTTGTCTTCTTTGAACGAATTTTGAATTGAGTTTGAAAGAAGAAGACAAATCATTCTATAACTAAATTAGGTTTATAAACCGTTTACGAATAAGGTCGATAAGGTTTGCGTTTTCAAAGCCTCCAGAGCAAACGGCCTTAAGCATTCATTGCATACATTTGCGGCGCACGAGTTACGGGAATCCTACTAATATTAGGTGGTGGTGGGTGTATAATACTGGTGTTAGGTCTCTCATTATGTAAGAGGCCGTCTGGGTGGGTACCACCGCAATGTCTATTTCTACCGCCAAGCAGCAGTGTTCATGCACTGTTGTGTTTCGGTTTGAAGGATATTGTAGCCAGTATAACTACTGGACATAATGAGACTTAACATCTTATGTCTCAGGATGACGAGCGCAGTAGAATGCCACTCAGTATTTTGTCAGTCAAGGTGCTGGATGGTGTTGCTACTGTTTATGGGTGGTCGTATCGCTTACCATCAGGCGAACGGCATGCTCGTCTCGTCATTCAAACCAATAAAAAAAAAATAAAAAAAAAAAAATTATAAACGCGATAGTTTGTAAGTATGGATGTATGGATGTTTGTTACTCTTTCACGCAAAAACTACTGAACGGATTTCGATGAAATTTGTCACACGGGTAGATTATGTCCTGGATTAACACATGGGCTACTTTTTATTCCGAGAAAATTTAAAGTGGGACTTTTATCCCAGGAAAACTCATTCAAGCGGGCGGAGCTGCGGGCAAAAGCTAGTATGCAAATATTGATGAATAATTTAATCATAAAGTCAATTAAATATAGGTCTTTTTGATAATTTTAAAATACCAAATGTTCTTTATTAAATCCTATCTAAAAGTGTTGGTAGCAAATTATAATTTAGTGGAAGATGCACGGAATCAACAATTTAAGAGGCGTTTTTATCATCAAATTAATGAAACAATATCCATATGTATATACTAGCTTTTGCTCGCGGCTCCGCCCGCGTGAAAAAGTTGTTCCGGGATAAAAGTCCCGCTTTATATTTTCCTGAAATAAAAAAATACGTGTGACACTCGGAGACTGCCGCGGTAAAGCTATTGCATAGCATTTTTTATCACAAATTTTGATTGACTAAACACAAATTCGATCTTACGCTTACCACATAAAGTAGATTTTTAAACGCGAGCAACGCACGTTTAGTCTTGTTATTGATAAATGTCAGAATTGCAATGGTCATCACAACCAAAGTAGAATAAAACAAAATTTGAAAAAATAATGTTACGTTTGATTCTTTTGTACTCGTGCCGTGCCAACGCTGGGGAAATAGCTTCTACGCAATGTGTTTAAGGTTCATATTAGATTAGTAAGAAATGGTTTTAATGACTTTAATAAACAAAAAATAAATAAAAGTATACTCGTTTCAAGAATTATAGCTTCTACGCATTGTATTTAAGGTTCATATTAGTAAGATAAAAAAGATGTCAGGTTATTTTCGTTACGGAATTTCTGGATTCGGTCTCCACGCTCAAGGCCCGCGATAGAAGCTATGCAATAGCTTAAAAGTAGCCTATGTCCTTTCTCAGCTCTAGACGATCTGTGTACCAAAATTCATTTAAACCAGTTCAGTAGTTTTGGCGTGAAAGAGCGACAGACAGACAGACAGGTAGGTAAGGATTATAAAGCTGAATAGTTTTTCTTTTGTTTGTTTGGTTGAACGCGCTAATCTCAGGAACTACTGAACCGATTGTGAAAATGCTTTCTCTAATAGGAAGCTACATTACTCCTGAGTACTATAGGCTACTTTTTATAGTAATTATTTACCTAATTTCGAATAGATGGCTTTTAAAAATTCATTTAGCGCGCCGTTTTTCTGTGGGCTCCGCCTTAAGTGTTAGTTACAGTTTTAAACATAAATTACGATCTGGAACATTTCTTAAGTCTATTGTCACATTTAGATTAACACTATAGAATAGATAATATTACCGTGATTATAGCTATACTTAATATAACACAATGTAATAATGTGAAAACCGTTGGTGGACCCAATAAAAATAAATAAATATATTGGAAGAACTTGCCATTAAACGTGGGCACGGTCGAGCTATAGATTTACCGCCATAAAAATGAACATTGTACAAATCTGATGTAATCAAATGTACCTATAAATCTGTGCTAGTACCCTCAGAGGATGCGAGATAAAACATTGTATAATTATTACTAAGGCCGTAGTAGGTGTTAGGAAACTCTGTCACTTTGTTCAAAAATTCATAGTGGCGCGGTTTTATAGAAAATCGATGGCTTAAAAGCAGCTTTAGGACAAAACAGGGAATATTGACGATCGTGAGACTCATGCATGCCTCGGTGGCGTAGTTTTATTTCGCGGTACGACACCGCTCGGAAGTTTCGGGTTCGAATTCCGGAAGGGTAGGAACATTGGGTTTTCTGCTGACACAGGCGAAAAGTGGCTTGATAGCCCCCTGCCTACCTTTTCAGGGATAAAGGCGTGATATTTGCTAGAATCTTCTGACCTTACGATTGCTACTTGTCGGTTTTTCACCACATGTTGGACCATCCATTGGGTTGCATAAATTCCGGGAAATCACTATCATTAAATAGACAATATTATAGTCACTTTTCTTATCGTTCGGTCAGTTCATTGTGAAGCGGCAGCGCGCGCGCACGTGGCAAAAAACATAAAGTTGTGTGTGCAAAATGTTTCAAAAAAGTGTTTTGTTTGGTTCATCGTTATTGGGTGCGTGAATTTTATTATTTATTTGTAAAACGTCTGAGCGTGATTTGTGTAAATGACATAGTAACGATTATGTTTCTTTTTTGTCAAGGCTGATTAATCCAATATAATTTTTTTTTATGGCATTGAATGACGAGACGAGCATGCCGTCCGCCTGATGGTAAACGATACGACCCATAAACAGAAGCAACACCATCCAGCATCTTGAGTTACAAAGTACTGTGCGGCATTCCACTGCGCTCGTCATCCTGAGACATAAGATGTTAAGTCTCATTATGTCCAGTAGTTACACTGGCTACAATGTCCTTCAAACCGAAACACAACAGTGCATGCACACTGCTGCTTGGCGGCAGAAATAGACACTGCGATGGTACCCACCCAGACAGACTCTTACATATGAGAGACCTACTAGTAAAAATGATTTATATTATACGGCAAACGCCATCTGATGGTAAGTAAAGTGGTCCTCTGAGGATAGATTATCTCTCTCAGTTGTATTATGTCGACTTGTTCGGTAGGATTTTGTATCCGCCCAGATAGCGACCACCGTTTGGTTTAACACGCCATAGTGGCCCACGTAAGTGTGCCGCGTTCCGCGATCAGCCTGTGTATCCCGTTCACACACTCACGCCTTTTGTCCTCGAAGGGGTAGACAGAGGCGCAACTGGTGCACCCACTTTTCGCCGTGCGTATTCCGTCCCATGATTTGATAGGGGGCGAGCCTATCGCCATATCGGGCACAAATTCCAGACTCCGGGCTTATACTGAATTTAAAACCCAATGTCGCCCGACCCGGGAATTGAACCCAAGACCTCAGCATTGCAGTAATACCGTAATACAACTACGCCACCGAGGCAGTCTGATATCCGGTTCAAATAGACATAATTGTGTCTACTGACAACGGATAATCACCGTTCGTCAGTCGACGCTATCTGTACCCTTCTCCGCTCACCATCAGGTGCAGTTGGGTCACTTTTCCGAACTCGTATAAAAATAAAGTAGGCCAGCGTGGTGGACTCAGGCCTAATCCCTCTCAGTAGCAGAGGAGGCCCGTGCTCAGCAGTGGGCAGTATATAATACAGGGCTCTGAGCATTACCTACCGAGGTTTTAATATGTTGAAATTTATATCGCTTAATTATTATTTGGGTCGCTAAGAGCGAACATTTGGTGGAGCTACGCTAAGGTTGAGGTCAGTCGACGCCCATTATCGGAATGACTTTTTAACAAAAACTAAACATATATGTTAAATTATTTTTTTGTTTGTAGTGGTTTTTGAAGGGGGCTACATTTTATTGTTATAAATATTATATGTTGCTTTTTATGTTAGTTAAAAAATAGTTCTAATTAAACCCGATATAAAAATATGAATTCTCATCGTATGTGATTTCCAAGAAATCTCTACTGGATATTCTTAATTCAAGGTCCGATGCCTATGAAAATATTGCAACCATGGAAGCACACCAAACACAACACCAAAAGATTTTTCAATATCAATTCATATTTGGCGGAGATATCGCGTTATCGTCGTATCTATCTATATACTATCGTCTCTGAGATCAAAATCAGTCAGCGTGCTGTCAGATGGGAGCTCAGGCTTCTCGACATCCATAACTCGAGTGGACCAGACTGTATCCCCGCAGTGGTTCTTAAGATGTGCGCCACTGAGTTGACCCCCGTGCTCACGCGCCTTTACCGTCTTTCCTACAAGACCAATCGGGTTCCAGCTTCGTGGAAGGTTGCCCGTGTACACCCAATCCCCAAAAAGGGTGACCGGCCGGACACTTCGAGTTACAGACCGATTGCTGTGACATCCTTACTTTCCAAAGTCTTGTAGCGAGTTATAAACACTCAGCTCCTGAGGCATCTTGAGGACCACCAGCTGATAAGTGAACGTCAGTACGGTTACCGTCACGTTCGTTCGTCTGGTGATCTTCTCGTGTACCTCACGCACCGTTGAGCGGAGGCTTTGGATGGTGGGGGTGAGGCTATTGCGGTCGGCCTTGACATTGCGCAGGCGTTCGATCGAGTGTGGCATGGAGCTCTTCTAGCGAAGCTACTAGCCTAGGGAATCCCAGAGGGACTGTTCAAGTGGATCGCCAGCTTTTTGGATAGTTGGAGCATACAAGTCGTAGTGGACGGCTATTACTCCGCGACCATTCATGCTGGTGTTCCACAAGGCTCGGTGTTATCGCCGACACTCTTTATCCTGCATATCAATGACATGTTGTCTATCGACAGCGTGCATTGTTATGCAGACGATAGTACGAGTGATGCGCGATACATCGGCGATCAGAAACTCCCTCGAAGTTCCATTGAGGAACGACGATCTCAACTTGTGTCCGAAGTCGAGAGCTCTCTGGGGCGGGCCTCCAAATGGGGTGAAATGAACTTAGGTCAATTTAACCCCTTGAAGACACAAGTTTGCGCGTTCACTGCGAAGAAGGACCCTTTTGTCATGGCGCCACAATTCGAAGTAGTCACTCTCCAAGTGTCCGAGTGTATTGGGATCCTCGGCGTCGAAATCTCGAGCAAAGTTCAGTTTAGGATTCATTTGGAAGGTAAAGCCAAACTGGCAAGTAAAAAGTTGGGCATCCTGAACAGAGCCAAGCGGTACTTCACGTCGGGTCATAGGTTAACGCTAAATCTCACGGACAAACTGGAGCCGTTAGGACTACGGAGAGACTTTGGGTCTCTCTGTGTGTTTTATCGTTTGTTCCACGGGGAGTGCTCCGAGGAGTTGTTTAAGATGTTACCATCGCACCACTCGTCACCGCAGTAGAGTTCATTCATACCACCTGGCGACGTACCGTTCCCGAACGGAACGATTCCACCGTTCTTTTTTACCACGTACGTGTAAGCTCTGGAATGAACTACCTGTGTCGGTGTTCCCTGAGCGCTATGACCTGTCATTCTTCAAACGAGGCTTAAAAAGAGTATTGTCCGGTAGGCAGCGGCTTGTCTGTGTCCCCGGCATTGCAGAGTCCATGAGCGGCGGTGGCCACTTACCATCGGGCGGGCCGCTAGCTCGTCTGCCTATAATGGCAATAAAAAAAGAACCGAGACGTCTTGCCACACGGACGTGTCAGATAAGAGAGCGAGTTATTACCAATTGGTAATAAAAATTTGGTCCTGATGTCCGGTCTATCACTAACTATACGGCTTAATGTCTGATTGTAATAAATATGTTTACAATGTACTGATTCATAGGAAAGTCCTAATTAAAATAATTGCCTGTGGCCTAAATAAAATATTATTAATAAACATGTCTCATAATATAAAGGTATAATAAAAATCAATTTGCACTTAGATAACCTATTATTTTATGTTTGGTTATTGAATGAAATGAAAAAAACCTGCCCAATTAATTTAGCAAATTAATAAATATAATGGGGCATTAATAAATTGTTATTCTTATATTTGAAATGATTTAATTTGAGGCAATAAAATATAAGCCTCTTTTCGCGGGAAAAACGCATTATCTCTACCACTACTTTGGGTTGTTTGGAACGATTATATTGGTTTCACCGGTCTTACGACCCAATGTAGACACTCGTGAGCATCATCCGAGCAAGGATTGGACCTAGTGTCTAATACTATGTTCACCCTACACCGGCATACCAAACTAAAGCCCGTGCTGGCCTCGGCCCCGAGGTATCTTGTTGCTATAGCTACTCGAGACCTTCCCTGCGCGATGTCGCGTTGCGGCCCCTCTCTGTAAGAGATATCTGTATCTGATATCTGTAAGTAATAAGATGCCTCCGAACTCTAAAGGACATGGCTTCGGTGCGGGAGACCGACCACACGCACTATCGTTCACCTCGGAGTCGGCCAATTGGAATATTTGAGCGAGCAGCTATTATGCCGGCAGATTTAATTCTGTAACACTGAAGTTTTAGTGACGTAAAGGTATTTTCTATTGACGAATTTATTAAATACCTAGGTGGCGTAGTTGTATTACGGTACGACTGCAATGCTAAAGATCTCGGGTTCGACCGGTCGTGGTAATTAGGTAATATTGGGTTTTTCTATTCATCATCAGCCCGGCGTTTGGAATTTGTGCCCGATATGTTGATAGGCTCACCACGAACGGCGAAAAGTAGGTGCACTAGTTGCGCCTCTGCCTACTCCTTTGAGTATAAAAGGTATGAATAAGTTTACTAATTGTAAACTTCGTGGACTATTTACAGAAACACGTATGATTTACTCGATTTACTACTAAGTTGCAACTTATTTATCAGGTTTTGAACATGCATAATATTTATCAACGAGGGTCCATCATCTCTCCTCAATCAATACTCTTATTTGTCCAGTGGAATCACACACACACATACCCACACCTTATGTCCCCGAAGGGTTAGCAAGGCGAAACTAGTGCACCCACTTTTCGCCGTGCGTATTCCGCCCCATCATGTGATAGGGGGCGAGTCTATTGCCATATCGGGCACAGAGACTCCGGGCTGATACCGATTAGAGAAACCAATATCACTTTGCCCGACCCGGGGATCGAACCCGAAACCGCAGTATAGCAGTCGAACCGTAATACAACTACGCCACCGAGGCAGTCACTCTGTGGAATCAGTCTGTACCTTTTTTCCTACTGCATGACCAGAACACCATGCCAATCGACTGACGGTAAGCGATACGACCTCCCATAAACAATACAACCATACAGAACTTTGAATTACAAAATACTGCATGGCACTCCGCTGCGCTTGTCACCCTGAGACGTGAGATGTTAAGTCTCGTAATGCCCAGTAATTACACTGGCTACAATGTCCTTCAAACCGGAACACAACAGTGCATGCACACTGCTGGCGGTAGAAATTAACGATCCGGTGGTACCTACACAGACGACCCTCGCATACGAGAACCCTATCACCTATACCTACCTATTAAAAAAAAAAAAATAGCCCCCGACACAAAAAACCTCTAAAAAGTAAAATAATAAAAGTGTCTTTGTTCGGCGTTTAAGTAGATACCTAGTAATATTTTGACCCAAGCGTCTGGAGGTCGCGTCGGGGGACCGCTAAGGAAGTAGGTATTTTCACCTCCCTGGTCCAGAGCTCTTGATTTTTCTGTCGGGAGTTCGAAATAATTGTAACGAACTGTTAGACATGTTTTCTCGCGATATTTTCCTTTATAATTAACAATAATAGTTATTACTTATGAATAGTAGACGGTGCGCTCTGAAGGTCGAACTCGCGACCTTTGTCTCGGCAGACTGTTACACTCTACGCTATCGCTCATATAATATCAACATAATACCTTTCTTCGAGGACTGGAGTGTCTCATTTTATTTGTATCGCGTGCGTAGTGAGCTAGAATTCTGTGGTCCCGGGTTCAAACCGGGACGAAGTGATATTGGGTTCCCTGCTCAGTATCAGCCCAGAGTCTGGGGGCGGTATTCATAAATGGAAGTTAATTTGGCTCTAAAGTACGATATCAGCTGAGACTCTGTCACATTAAGATCAGCATCGTAAGATAGTCGCTATTTAATAAACCAATAGCATCAGCTAAAATGACATCTTAAGTTACAACATGTGACGGATTTGACAGCTGCTAAGAACAAGCCCTTTAATGTAAGCTTAAGCTTGGTTTATTAAATATATCAATACATTAAATGCCTACTTGAGACTACACAAACGCGAGATTGATTTATTGATACAGCCCTGGAATTTGGGGTCGATATGGCGATAGGCTCGCTCCCATCACACATGGCGAATGGTTGCATCTCTGCCGACCCCTTCGGGAATGAAAGCGTGATGAGTGTTTGTTTTGTTTGTAATACTAGAATTACATTCGTATTCTGCACTTTCTGAGATAAAAATAACGTAGACTAAGGGCCTGTTTCACAAGTTTCCAGTATTTTTGAAGTGAAATCTTCTTTAGCGGCGTTGAGCACTTTTGGGATGGGTATAAAATGTTAAACTCGCGTAAGGATATCGTGACCGATCGAAAATGCGTAGGGAGTTTTACCATCCCTTACTAATATGAACCTTAAATACAATTAGAAGCTATAATTCTTAAACGTTTACCTATTTTATTTATTTCGTTAAAACCATCCCTTACTAATATAAACCTTAAATACATTGCGTAGAAGCTATAATTCTTAAACGACTACATTTTTATTTATTTCCCCAGCGTTGGCACTGGACGAGTACAAAAGAGCGTAACATTATTTTTTTAAATTTTGATTTATAAAGAAATAGTGAAATTGACATTTTTGTGTACGATAGTGCAATAAATGAATATTGTGTTTAACCATATTATAAATGCTAGTACTTTTATACTGATAAATAAAGCAATTCGTGCGAAATTATTCCCTAACCATTCCAAAATATTCAAAAATGCACAACGTTAATTCAGTGGCGTGCCTAGTGTTTTCGATGAGGGCAAGCCAAAGCTGATCTTTATAAAATGTTCGCATCTCCGATTCATATAAAATGTGTATCTATAAGAAAGTAAACAAACATCTAAAAATAAAAATAAAAATCACTATCCCTACCGGGATTCGAACCTCGGCCTCTAAGCAATGTCCATACCGCGCACGCGATACAACTACGCCATTGAAACGCTAAGTCTAGCAGTAGAAATTGGGTACCTTTATTTAAAAACGATATTGACCTATCGCAACCTCTAAAAAAAGTTCTTGTCCTAAAGATAAAATACTTAAATTATACCTGTATCCACTTATATTAAAAAAAGTAAAAATAAAAAAAGTAATTAACGTCGCCGCTCACGTTTTGTTAAGAAATTTTCAAATTTCTTCATAGATACTGTACCTATTTAATTGGACAAGATAATCAGATAATTCGCTGATTATCGAAATTATGAAATGAAATTAATGGACTAAACATAATGTTTTTGTGAATTGGAATTACTTTTGATAACACTGATAAATTAAATCATTTTATTAACCAGATGTACCTACCTATTCTAAACATTTGTTTCGTTCGAGAAAAATGTGCAACACCAACAATACAACTTAATAAGTAGTCGTATAACGTATTAGAGCATCCAATAAGACAATTCGTTTTGTATACTGATCTAAATACCTTTTAAATTTCTTCAAATATATTTCGCGCAATTCGCCAGCTTGTTGAAAGTTATTGTTTTCCATCATAACCTAACAAATGTAACTTATTTTCGTCGAGAAAAACTTTCACAAAGTTTAAACCATCACAGCGAATAATTTCACTCATCTTTTTTGTACTTAAATGTTTATAATAACTCAAAAATCACTTAATAAACACAAATACTTTAAAATGTATCACCGGCTCAATCAAAACAAACAATTGGTGTTGCCAGTAATTCAGAATGAAATGTCTACCAAAAATTAATGCTGAATACTATGTGAGCAAAACTTTATGATAAATAAAATTATAATACAACACACACTAGAATAATTATAATAATTTTAGGATAATTATAATTAATTTAAATTCATTACATATTCAAGATATATTAAAAGATTATGCATATATGTATGGAATATTATGCAGAATTATTGCAACCATATTAGAAGTAAATTTAAATACTTGGCAACTCTAAATCAAAAGCTTGGATTATTTTCTAGTACTGATTGCTATAGAAACCTACTATAGCTATACATATGTGGTAGCAGTTGATGCGTATTCTAACCATAAGTGTGAATAGCACAGAAATATGGAGGCAAAAAGCCAGGTAAAACCCAACGAGAGAGAGAGTGATAAATATATTTTATGCGCATCTAGCTATGTTTTGTATTAAATATGAATTGCGTGTACGGCGCGTGTGTGGTGGTGTGTGCGTGTGGGTGTAATGGTGTGTAGACTATAGATGCGCTCGAGGCGAACCATTTTGACTGTAAAATTTTGGTTATTGTTCCATATCCGGTTTTGAGTACTTAGGTAAATAATTTTAGGGCAAGCCAGGCTTTTCGGCTTCTATGAAAGGACCGCCACTGGTTAATGTTCATGTTTTCACTTCTGCCGGCACTCCCGGAGTGCAACCCGTTCTTTTTATTACAGTTATCGTATTAAACAGCTAATGTAGATAGTGAAATCCTCGTAGCCAATTTCGGCCACGGCGGCCAATCTCAACGGAGATCAGCCAGGTACTCAGGAGATATTATAGTGCACAAGTGTGTGCGCAATACAACGGTGCGCTCGCTATTCCTACACTCTCATAGTCCGGTGAGACGGCAATTCGACATGACCGGAGAGAGATCAGGCGCAGGACCAACGGCTTTACGTGCTTTCCGAGGCACGGGGGTATCACACCGCCAACTTCCTGACTCCGAGCTGCGACTGAGTAATTTTTAAGATGGAGAACCCCAGTCACAATGTTTTTTTGGCTGGACCCGCGATTCGAACCCAGGACCTCAGCGCGTAAATCGTAGTCGTAACGCGTACGCAATACACCTACGCCACCTAGGCATTCAGGGTATATCTTGTATCCGCCCGGATACCGACCTCCGTACACAGGATGTTAAACCCCGCCATTGTGGCCCACGTAAGTGTCTCGCGTTCCGGGATCAGCCTGTGTATATCCGATTCAAACAAGCCGGCATAATTGTGTCGACTGACGAGAGATCCCACTTACCATCAGGTGCCATCCATATACCATACCAGCCCTGTATTATATACTGCTCACTGCTGAGCACGGGCCTCCTCTAGAATTGAGAGGGTATTTTTTAGGCCTTGGTCCACCACGCTGGCCCAGTGCGGGTTGGCAGACTTCACATCCCTTCGAAATTCCTATAGATAACTTCTCAGATATACAAATTTCCTCACGATGTTTTCCTTCACCGTTAAAGCGAGCGATAATTCACAAAGAATACACACATAACTTTTTTAGAAATGTCAGAGGTGTGTGCCCTTGGGTTTTGAACCTGCGGACATTCGTCTCGGCAGTCCGTTACACTCCCAACTAGGCTATCGCCGCTTTCTTACTAAACCATCAGGTGCAGTAGGGTCAAATTGCGATGCCCCCTTAAAAAAAGAAAGTCCCATTCCAAAATGTTCCCAAATGTATTCACGATTCGTTCTCCGTTGAATCCAAGGCTGCAATGTGTTTATAACATAATCAGTGTGTTATACATTATGTTTGTTGTTTTATCTTGGTGTCACAGGTCAAAATCCGACGGGATATCAGTGATAAGTACTCGAAGCGTAAAAATAATCTAAATTATATTAAAATTTCTACTAGAAAAAGCGACAATTATTGTAACATTAACTTACGTTAATTTGTAGAATAACATCTTACTAATATTATAAATGCGAAAGTTTGTGGAAAATGTTGGATGAATGTTGGACGCAGACACAAATGAACGCATTTGGTTGAAATTTGGCAGATCATGTCCTGAATTAACACATGGGCTACTTTTTACCCCGGTAATTCGTCCTAGACGTACCTTCATGGACCAAATTGGCGACCTCCTAAGGAAGGGCCAAATAAGGAGTTCTCGTAACCGACGAGCATGTATGAAGAGACTGATGACTGTAGAAGAAGCGAAAGAGGTATGCTTGGATCGTAGCACTTGGCGCTCCATAGTCTCTACCTACCCCAATGGGAGAAAGGCGTGAGTTTATGTATGTATGTATGTATGTCATCAGTGGCGTGCCTAGTGTTTTCGATGAGGGCAAGCCAAAGCTGATCTTTATAAAATGTTCGCATCTCCGATTCATATAAAATGTGTATCTATAAGAAAGTAAACAAACATCTAAAAATAAAAATAAAAATCACTATCCCTACCGGGATTCGAACCTCGGCCTCTAAGCAATGTCCATACCGCGCACGCGATACAACTACGCCATTGAAACGCTAAGTCTAGCAGTAGAAATTGGGTACCTTTATTTAAAAACGATATTGACCTATCGCAACCTCTAAAAAAAGTTCTTGTCCTAAAGATAAAATACTTAAATTATACCTGTATCCACTTATATTAAAAAAAGTAAAAATAAAAAAAGTAATTAACGTCGCCGCTCACGTTTTGTTAAGAAATTTTCAAATTTCTTCATAGGTACTGTACCTATTTAATTGGACAAGATAATCAGGTTACAATTCGCTGATTACCGAAATTATGAAATGAAATTAATGCATTAAACATATGTTTTTGTGAATTGGAATTACTCTTGATAACACTGATAAATTAAATCATTTTATTAACCAGATGTACCTACCTATTCCAAACATTTGTTTCGTTCGAGAAAAATATGCAAGACCAACAAAACAACTTAATAAGTAGTTGTATAACGTATTAATGCATCCAATAAGACAATTCGTTTTGTATACTGATCTAAATACCTTTTCAGTTTCTTCAAATATATTTCGCTCCATTCGCCAGCTCGTTGAAAGTTATTGTTTACCATCATAACCTAACAAATGTAACTTATTTTCGTCGATCAAAACTTTCGCAAAGTTTAAACCATCACAGCGAACAATTTCACTCATCTTTTTTGTACTTAAATGTTTATAATAACTCAAAAATCACGTAATAAACACAAATACTTTAAAATGTATCACCGGCGCAATGTAAACAAACAATTAGTGTTGCCAGTAATTCAGCATGAAATGTCTACTACAAAATTAATGCTGAATATGTAACGCAAAACTTTATTATAAATAAAATTATAGTGCAATACACTAGAATAATTATAATAATTTTAGTATAATTATAATTAATTTAAATTCATTACATATTCAAGATAAATTAACAGATTATGCTTTTAAATATGGAATATTATGTATAATTATTGCAACCATATTAGAAGCAAATTCAAATACTTGGCAACTGTAAATCAAAAGCTTGGATTATTTTCTAGTACTGATTGCTATAGAAACTTACTATAGCAGCTAAACGTATGTGGTAGCAGTTGATGCGTATTCTATCTAAGGGTGAATGAGACAGAAATATGGAGGCGAAAAGCCAGGTAAAACCCAACGAGAGAGAGAGTGATAAATATATTTTATGCGCATCTAGCTATGTTTTGTATTAAATATGAAATGCGTGTACGGCGCGTGTGGTGGTGTGTGTGTGGGTGCAGTGGCGTGTCTATAGATGCGCTCGAGGAGAACCGTTTTGACTGTAAAATTTTGGTTATTGTTCCATATCCGGTTTTGAGTACTTAGGTAAATAATTTTAGGGCAAGCCAGGCTTTTCGGCTTCTATGAAAGGACCGCCACTGTATGTCATGTATATTTTTAATCTGATACTTAAGTAGATGACGCTGGCTTTGTACTTTTTAAGGACTTTTGTAGCGGGAAAGGCTTGTCACGCGGATGAAGCCGCGAGCAACGCCTAGTTGATAATAATATTAAGTTCCTGAGCTTCAACTAGTATTGTGAACAATATTGTGTTTAATTACACTATCTAAACGGTTATAAGTCAGCCGTGATTAATATTTCCGCGCGCGGGAATCCCCCATTGCATAATAACAGTGCGCGTGTACTATTGCAATTATTTCCAAATTAATCTTATAAGATGCGAATGTTTATGAAAATTTTACTTATACTATTTTATTACGGTACGACGGTCTTGGATTCGATACCCGGGTCGGGCAAAGTGATATTGGGTATTTCTATTCAATATCAGCCCAGAGGTTGGAACTTGGAATTTGTGCCTGACATTGCGATAGGCTCACCCCCTATTACATCATGGGACGGAATACGCACTGTGAAAAGTGGGTGCACTAGTTGCGCCTCTGCCTACCCCTTCGGGGATAAAAGGCGTGAGTGTGTGTGTATGTTGTGATGTTTGAATATCCAGTTGGCACAATAATGTAAGGCTACCTCTCTGAGGTCCTGGTTTCGAATCCCGGGTCCGGCAGCTATTTCTCTTCTTCTGCTTCTTCAGCCTTTAGAAGTCCACTGCTGAACATAGGCCTGCCCCAAAGTTTTCCAGACCAACCTGTCAGAAGCGGCCTGCATCCAGCGGGTTCCTGCGACCTTTACAAGGTCGTCTGTCCACCTTGTAGGAGGACGTCCCACGTTGCGCTTGCCAATACGTGGCCTCCATTTCTCTGCTCAGTATCAACCCGGAGACTGGAATTTTTGACTGAGATAGCGATACACACACATTTCGAAAAGTGGACGCTCTGGTTGCTCCTCTGTCTACCCTTAAAGATAAAGGTGTGATGTGTGTCTGTGTGATATTTTCGATGATTTTAAAATATAGCTTTGCAAACACCTAGTTAAGGTTGCGACCCGGTTAAATGGGCTGTTTTTTCATATTCTCTTTAGATACTAAATTCTAAGATAATCAAATTTACTTATTTAATTTACAACATAAGTGACTTTGTGTAATAATTATTATTATTAATTCAATGTATCTTGACTTATCATAAGTGCAACTATGTTCGCCTACGTGATGAATAAAGTATTTTATTTTTATTTATAAAATTTTATAACATTTATTTATTTAATTTATTTTAAATTAGAATTAACTTAGAATGTAAGATATCTGACATTCTAAGTAAAGGCCAGGTCAAAAGTATCCTGAACCGGCAGGAGTGCATTAAAAAATTGATGCGGTAGAGGAAGCGAAAGTAGTTTGCCAGAATCGAGCAAAGTGGCAATCCATAGTCTCTGCCTACCCCTATGGGACAGAGGCGTGACAGTATCATGTATGAATGTATGTATAATCAAATTTAAACCAACTTCAATAGAGGTTTATATTATGTCCGTCGTATTTTTTAAATGTTTCTTCAGCGATAATTTTTATCCCGTGGTCCGATTTAAATGATTCTTTATGAGATGATTCATGGGCGCGGGGCGTATTGAGGTCTTAGTCGTCCGAAAAATTTATGGCGCAAAATCCAACATTCGCGTAAATGTAAGTAATTAAGTGTAACTAAGTTCTGTTTTTTTCCAGAATCCTGCACGAGGCAGACTGTTATCCGGTCAGAAGAACACAGGACCCTGCTGTATACGAAATATTTACTATGGATCGAGCTAATTTAAGCCGCTTCAAACGAAACGAAGATGTTATTGATGTGAACAATGATTTAGAAAGGATTTCTAATATCCCCAGTAGTCAGTAAGTATATATTATGTTATGAGCAAACGAGCAACCTAGTCTAGTAGATATATACCTTTTTATACGGGTAAGGCAAAGTGAACCCAATGCATCTGATGGTAACTGGAGAGGGGTCCAGGTAGTGTTGACTGACGGTAAATAATAAAAGCTCTTCCTAGCCGATGTCGGCCACGGCGGCCAATCTCAACAGAGATCAGGCAGGTACGCAGAAGATATTATAGTGCACAAGCGTGCGCGCAATACACAGGTGCACTCGCTATTCCTTCACTCTCATAGTCCGGTGAGACGGCAATCCGACATGACCGGAGAGAGATCAGGCGCAGGACGAGCGGGTTTACGTGCTTTCCGAGGCACGGGGGTATCACACCGCCAACTTCCTGACTCCGAGCTGCGACTGAGTAATTTTGCTGACTACGACTACTTTTTTTACGAGAGATAATTACACATCGTCAGTCGACACATATCGGCCTGTTTGATCCGGATATGCACAGGCTGATCCTGGAAAGCGACTTATGTGGACTGCTATAGCAGGTTCTAAAAGCGGCGATAGCCTAGTTGGTAGTGGAACGGACTGCCGAGACGAATGTCCGCATGTTCAAAACCCAAGGTCACACATCTCTGACTTTTCTATAAAGTTATGTGTGTATTAATTGTGAATTATCGCTCGCTCGTGAGAAAACCTGCATATCTGAGAAGTTCTCTATAGGAATTTCGAAGGTATGTGAAGTCTCCCAACCCGCACTAGGCCAGCGTGGTGGACTAAGGCCTAACCCCTCTCAGTAGTATATAATGCTTACAGGGCTGGTATGGTATGGTATGGCAGGTTCTAACATCTTGTGTACCCGAGGCAATTCTTGTGCTCTGGGTCTTCACACACAATGCACGCCCATGCGCGGGGGGACATTAGTCGCGGGCCGAGGCACACAGTTCAGTGTGTATACGTAAGATATGTTTCGGTTGTCCCCGTCTAAGTGCACGTAAAAAGGTTTTGATTCATATTGGTACTACGAAGACAAACTATGGCATGAACATATTTATTAAAAGAGCTTGTCGATTGTACAATAATATCACATCTGTGGATACTGACTGCATCAACATCTTTCACCTTTCTCTATCTCAGTACAAAAGAAATATTATGAGTAAATTTAAGTGTTTATGAGCAACTTTTAGAATTTTTGTTATTGGTTTCTGGGTGCGTACTTATAGCGCGCCGCGCCACCTTTGTGTTTTTTTGTTTACATGATATTGTAATCTGTGGAAACTGTTGTGGATATTGTGTTGTTTAATTGTTTTTTATTTATAAGTGTTATGTATTTTTCTGTGGTTTTCCAAATAAAATAAAAATAAAAAAATACCTCTTAGTTGGATAACACATTGAGGCCTAAAAGGGCCCGCGAACATTTCCTGGCACCCTCTCTTTCCGCCCATCCTGGGAACCTTCCTCCCTTCCCCCCACCGTCCCTCCCATATTCCTACTCCACTCCCCTCCCAGGCCCCTGCAGTCGTCAAGCCGGGGGACTCCAGTATCCCATTCGCAGGTTTCCCCCGGTGTTGACTGCAGGATTGCCTACCCAAAAAAAAAAAACATCTTGTGTACGGTGGTCGCCAGGTCGCAAAATTTATCCTACTACCTGATGATCCTAGCCTGGTAAGTGGTAAGACTTACCACAAAAATAAAAAATAAAATCATTTATTGATCACATAGGCTTATTAAAAAGCACTTATGACAAGTCATGACAAGGTATAGACGAATAACAAAGGTACATATACCAATTAAATAATTTAAAGTACCTACATTAAATAATTGACAACCAGCACGGGCTGATAGGTACAGAGGACACGGACATTGGGGACGGGAATAGGGCTAGGTAAGGAGAAGTGGAGCTGATATAAAAGAAAGGGAAGGAATATCTTTACATTACGAGGAAAGGAAACGCCACGGTCCTCGCCGGCGAGGATAAAAAGGTCCTAGCTTAGCTAACCTACCAGCCTTTCACTAGCTACCTAAGCGATGACGACCCGAAGAAGAAAGGCATAAAGAAACTCCGGGCTTAATTTTTTCGTCATCAATTGTCATGATTTTCTTCATTTTTTTTAAATGTATATTTTACAGTATTATTATTACACGAGTTAATCGTCAAAGCGTTCAAGTGGACACATATTTGCTTTTTTTTGATGCAAATTGCAAGCACGCCCTAAACAAGCGTCAATTGACGATAGCGTGCGCATTTTGTTTTCGCGGGAGAAAATCGTATTATCGCTAATATAAAGTAATATTGGGTTTTTCAGTGTCAGTCCGGAGTCTTGGCTTCGTGCCTAATATGACGAGAAACTCTCCTCCAAATTCCTATCCTATGCGACAGCACACACCTGTTAAAAAGTGGGTGCATGGAACTGCCTAACCTTTCTGGGTTTGCGACTACTAACCCACAGGCGAGTTGTAAACTAAAATGGTTGCTTTACTCGGCATACCCAGGATCAACGCAGCCCACACTGCCCTAGCCATTGAACTAATTTTGTTAATCAATTTCAGGGTGTCAGTTAGGCAATTATCTGATGTCTCAAAGACAATGCCATGGAGGATTTTTGACGGAAATAAAGTAGGCACACCTCCACCTCTATCGGAAGACTATTGATTCAGACAATAAATAGGTAACTATAACGTTTTCCTGATTCTTACGCCTATTGTAAAGTGGGGGAGGGCTTGGGCCTCGGGAACTTTGGGTTATGAAACAGCAAGTTAACGTGATCGTATTTCTGATGTAATTCCTTTTTACGGACATATACTGGTCCAGCCTCCTCTATGACAGTGTTAACTCGTAACGCGGCCGTGTTACTAAGTACGTGTAATTAGCGTTAAATGGTATTCTGTATTGAAATAAATCTATTTTGCGGATTTTATGACCCGTGACCACGAAGTGCTGCAAAGCCTTCGAAACGTCGGGAGAAAATAATAATTAAAAAACCGCGATAAAATCCGCAAAATAGTTTTATTTCAATGTCTAACATTCGCGTAAATATAAGAAGTCATTATGGTATTCTGTATGCCAATTTCCATAGTGAAAAACGCAATGAGTTACGCGCTTGCTTATTATGCTCGCTTGTTTGTTTTTTAAAATAACGTGTGTCGGACGCACTGTGCGTCCTCATAGTATTTTTTTTATTGCTTTGAATGACGAAACGAGAATTCCGTTCGCTTGATGGTAAGCGATACGACCACCCATAAACAGTAGCAACACCATCCAGCACCTTGAGTTACAAAGTACTGTGTGACATTCCACTGCGCTCGTCATCTTGAGACATATGTTAAGTCTCATTATGTCCAGTAGTTACACTGGCTAAAATGTCCTTCAAACCGAAACACAATAGTGCATGCACACTGCTGCTTGGCGGTAAAAAAAAGACATCTCGTACTGGTGGTAGGTCTCTCATTATGTAAGAGGCCGTCTGGGTGGGTACCACCTCAATGTCTATTTCTACCGCCAAGCAACAGTGTGCATGCACTGTTGTGTTAGGGTTGAAGGACATTGTAGTCAGTATAACTACTGGACATAATGAGACTTAACATCTTATGTTTCAGGATGACGAGCGCAGTGGAATGCCACACAGTACTTTGTAAGTCAAGGTGCTGGATGGTTTTGCTACTGTTTATGGGTGGTCGTATCGCTTACCATCAGGCGAACGGCATGCTCGTCTCGTCATTCAATGCAATAAAAAAAAAAAAAAACATTGCGGTGGTACCCACCCAGACGAACTCTTACATATGAGAGACATACCAGTATGGTTTATAATTGCGGGTGATTGTGCGACAAAACACGCTATATTTACTTTGATGTGTAAGCATTGCGTTGCCATGACAACTGAGGTATATTTATTCACACCCACAATATCAAAGAGTTTTAAGATTATATAGAGCGGACATTGGGAAAGTTGTCATACAAAAATTTTCAGCCTGTTCGTCAGTAACTCAATCTACCGTGAAATAACAAAATACCTATCTAAAATTCATTAGAACATACTTTGACATAGTCGTGATGCGTAAATTGGCATATTTCCTTCCAAAATATTGTTTCTTTACAAAGAATGATGGCAAGTTTCCATACAACGTTTTACCTGATATCGATTTGACGCGTCTTGGAATGAAAAAATGTAAGAACTATAGAATATACATAACCTGAACCAAATCAAAAAGATTTTTTTTTATTAGGAGGCCACAAAAAAATCTTATTCGCTATTTAACATTTTCATAATTAGAGGTTATCTGTCAATGAGATATGACAGCAGATGTAGACTGTATTATTTAATACCATATAATATATCTTAAAAATGAATATTTAACTACTTAATGATTTTTGCTAATCAAAACAATATGTAGGTGCATATTTTATTAAACTATTTTGAGCAGTCACATTACACATAGCGCTGATAATACCCGGAACTATAGCTTAGTATAAAAATCTATTCCCCAAAAGGATATCAAAGGGTGTCCACTCATGAGTCATGTGAAAAAATGAGAACAATGGAAAGAGTGCTTTTTAGTACTTCTTTTCGTATATTTATAACACATTTATCGAGTTCAAGGTATATGTTTATAATAGTAGGCACTTACTTGCCTACTTTATTTATTGGATGTCATGCTACATCAGATGTCCTATTAGGTATAGTGCTCTTCGGTAACTCAAGGTGGGCTACTCTACTCCCACTGCTAGGTCACTGACTTTAAACACTCCAACATACTATGAATATGTTACTAATTGGAAATTGAATGTTTATTTGAACACAGCTTTAATTGTTACTAAAAGAGAATAAGTTTTCATGTGTACTAATTATTTGAATCATGGTTACTTGACATAAAAATACTAATAATATTTAATAGCTGAGTTCTACAATGTTAAACTACACCCAGACCTGAAGGTCAGAAATGAATTTCTGAAATAGTGATCTACATCACAATAAATCATAAATGTCTATGTATTTATTATATTTATTTGTCTATCTCAGGCAAAAAAAAAATGGAATTCCATTGATAGATAGGCTTTGGGTTAAATAAAACAAGCATTAGATTTATAGATTATTTATTTATTTCTCATCATTTTCGAAATCTAATGTAGGGTTGAATGCATTCACAAATTAAAAAATGTGTTGCACTTGATCAACAATAAATACATTAATGCTATTTTCTGATTAATATAATTCATCCTTTGAATTCCTAAACAAATGCACAGACACGGGCCAATTGTGGCACATAAAAATATTATTACATAATATGATGGTTCATAATTTATCAGTCACACTCTGTAAAGTACCAACAGTTGGGCAGTCAGGAAATAGACAGTGGTTACCGGTGTTGGCCGTTCTCCTGTAGTTAGATAATAATATTGTTCTAGACTCCATATTCTGTGATCCTGATGCCCTGGCATCATCAACAACATGAGAGTCCTCACTGGGTTGGTTCTATTTTATTGAACTCCCTGCATCCAGCCTGGAGATATGTTCCTCATCGTCAACATCTTCATGTTGATCTATTGCTCCATCGCGTAATCTTAATTCGGTAGCCTTTTGGTATGCAACCAACAAGCATGGCATACTTAGTCTGTAGATGTTATCTGTGTGACAGAAATAAGATGTATAATTCTGGTACAAAATCCAGTCCTAGATAAAGGAAATATTTTAAAACAAGCATCCATAGTAATAAACAAAATTACAGTTATTTAATGTAACCCATTGAACAAAACATACCAGGTTAAATGAAATGAAAATCCTAAAAGCCCAATAACTACCACACATAATAATCCCTTCCTAGCCGATTTCGGCCACGGCGGCCAATCTCAACGGAGATCAGCCAGGTACGCAGGATATATTATAGTGCACAAGTGTGTGCGCAATACACAGGTGCACTCACTATTCCTTCACTCTCATAGTCCGGTGAGACGGCAATCCGACATGACCGGAGAGAGATCAGGCGCAGGACCAACGGCTTTACGTGCTTTCCGAGGCACGGGGGGTATCACTCCGCCAACTTCCTGACTCCGAGCTGCGACTGAGTAATTTTTAAGATGGAAAAACCCAGTCACAATGTTTTTGGCCCGACCCAGGATTCGAACCCAGGACCTCGGCGCGCAAATCGTACTCGTAACGCGTACGCAATACAACTACGCCACCGAGGCAGTCACCACACATAATATTATATCATAAAGTAATATTTTAGACTTTTAAATTAAATGGAACTACACACCTGTTGTGGTTCTTTCTGGCTTTAAATTATCTGAATAAGAGTCTGCTGCAAGTCAGTGAGATTATCCTTCAATACTTTATCACTTTGCCGTCGTGCAAGTGAACAGCCACACAAAAAACAAACATTACTAGCCTAGTTGGCTTGTTCCAGCTTGTAGAGTATTAGTATTTACTGAAGATTTTGATTCACTGCAGCCATTGCGATTTCCAAACATATTTCGCAAAACACAAACAGTAATAAACAGTAGTAAACGTCATAATGTTACGCTCGCTGTCATCGGCTGGGTTGCTATTACTTTTTTTATAATTACCTTAGTAGGGTGGGTAATGGAACAATCTTTCATGCGAACTTGTCACTTAATCGCAAAAAAGCGATCGGTGTTAATTTTATTACATTATTAGTATTTAAAAATAATTATTACATATTATTACCACTTCTTTACTATTAAAATATAGTATATATATATAAATATATCTACCGCGTTCAGTCGCTTTTATTCTCAAGTGGCAACACTTTTTCTATATCACTACAAATCACAAATAACGAAACCGGAAGTACAATTGATTAACTTTTAATTATAAACATTACTTTGTGGCCTTTAACAGTAAAACTAAAACTGTGAAAAATATTAGCTACTTAAATTATATTTGTTTTAACATATCTTAATCTTAGACGCTTACTGAAACTCAGGTAAAAACTTGCCATCATTCTTTAAGCATACCGAGACGTCTTTTTACACGGACATATCAGATAAGACAGCGACTTATTACCAATTGGTAATAACTTTAAAACGAAAAATTTTATCCTGATGTCCGGTCTATAATTATAGTATATAATGTCTTTGCACAATATGAATGTGTTGCCGGATATAATCGACCTCGTTCTTGTAAAATATGTATGACACATTTCAGGAGCTGTCGAGGGCCTGATAGCCTGAGTTCATCCGCTATCTGCCTCTACGGAGCGGCGTTAAGAAGCAGTATTAAATGTGGTATTGGTAACGTCTGTACAATAATTGTAATAAATGTATGTCTAGTGTATGTGTGTTTTATTTTTATTCGGGTACGTTAAAGTGTACTTACTTCTTATAGTTTATGTATATACTTACTTACTTTTTTTTTAGATAATATGTAACACTAAGTCAAGGTACAATAAAGGCTTTATTATTATTATTATCTTTTTAGTATTTTTTTTTTCTCTCTACTTTTACAGAGGTGTCATAGCACGGGCCTAAGCCAAGTGCAAAATTAGTTTAACTAATTGGTAAAGAAAGAATTTTTCTCACAATCCGGCATGTATTTAATATGACTGCTTTTTGCAGTTATTATTACGTTAAAGTGACCCCAATGCACCTGATGGTTAACAGAGGAGTCCATACTCGTCTATCTGGGTCTACCTAGACAGTGTCGACTGACGAGCGAAGTTATTATCAATTATTGGACCTACTAGGAACCAACCCACACAAAAATATTTTCCATTAGTTTATATACACACACACTCATGCCTTTTATACCCGAAGGCGTAGGCAGAGGGGCAACTAGTGCACCCACTTTTCGCCGTGCGCACTCCGTCCCATGATGTGATAGGGGGCGGGCCTATCGCCATATCGGGCACAAACTCCAGACTCCGGGCTGCTAGTGAGTAGAAAAGCTCAAAATCGCTTTCTCCAACCCGGGCTCGAACCCGAGATCCCAGCATCGCAGTCGTAGCTAAATACAACTACGCCACCGAGGCATTCAAAACTAAAATATTTTTCTTTTTCACCTACATAGTTGGTTGATATAAAATGTTTCGCATTTTATAAAGTAGCAACTGAGGTATTTGGACAAATTAACTCTATATGAAAATAATAAATCTGCTATTAATCGTGACAATTTTTTTAACTCATGTCATGTTCAAAACGGGCCTAAAATTCTAACCAAGACAGTTTATATACATATATTTGGACAGAACTCCTAAAAACTAGCCTTTTACAATAAATTATTTAATTTTAAAACCTCCGATTTGAGATTTATGTAATTTTATTTTGCTTAAAAACTACACTTACTATGAACGTTTTTAAAAAAGTTAGTTATAAATGGAGGAGTCTAAAAATATTTTTGAATGAATCCAAGATCCATTTTTTGCTCCTTTAATATCCCTAAAGTTTGAGCCTGGTTAGATTTTGATGCCCAGTACTCATACAAAAAGCGGACATCTCCTTTTATGGGCTTGTGGATTGGTTCCCGTTTGAGTAAGTAGGTCGAATTTCTCCAGCCTGTTTCAACCGGATGTCCGTAGTGTAGGACTCTCTGCTGCACGATGGACCGATGACTTGAAGGCGTTGGCGGAAGCGTATGGATGCGGTCTTAAGTTCGGGATGGTTGGCGCTCACTCGGGGAAGCCTACGTTCGGTAGTGGACGGCGATTGGCTGAATGATTGATTACCCAGTAACTGACAAAATGATATATTCTATACACAACTGTTTCTAAGTAAATATAGATGTTATTGTTATTTCCTAAAACGAATTAAAACAAGCTACCTAAAGAAAAAATAATTAAATCTCTTGTAAAATAATTATTTTTTCAAACATGCTGCAGAAATGTTTTATTTTAATGGCTTCCGAATGACGAGACGAGCATACCGCTCGCCTGATGGTAAACCACGCGACCGCTTATAAACAGTAGCAACCCCATACAGAACTTTTCATTATAAAGTACAACGTGGTACTCAATTTCGCTCGTCACCCTGACCCATTAGATGCTACGCATGCTCACGCCTTTTATCCCCAAAGGGGTAGGCAGGGGCGCAACTAGTGCACCCACTTTTCGCCAAGCGTATTCCGTCCCATGATGTGATAGGGGGCGAGCCTATCGCCATATCGGGCACAAATTCCAGACTCCGGGCTGATACTGAATAGAAAAAATCCAATATCACTTTGCCCGACCCGGGGATCGAACCCGAGACCTCAGTCTTGCAGTCGTACCGTAATACAACTACGCCACCGAGGCAGTCTGTATGTACATTAGATGTTCAGTCTCATAATGCCCAGTAATTACGCTGGCTACAATGTCTTTCAAACTGGAACACAAAAGTGCATGAACACTGCTGCTTGGCGGTAATAGACATTGCAGTGGTACCTAACCAGACGACCCCTCGCATACAAGAGACCTACCACCTATTTACCTAATTTGAAGAAATTTCACCTCAATATCTGATCGTGAAAGTCCATAATCCCTAAAGCGCTTCTTTTCCTGGGCAGTAGGTACTATCAGTATATTCTTCTGTAGCATTTATATACGGCATTATATTTTAGTTAAGTTTGCGATAACCTAGTTGAGAATGCAGCGTACTGCAGAGACGAAGGTCAGCAAGTTGAAAAGCCAAGGCACACTCCTCTGACTTTTAAAAAGTCTCCTTTTGGAGTTACGAGTTTATTTTTTATCAATAGATTAACGGACTCATTTTTGTTCTTTACTTAATCATTAAAATGCAATAAAAAATCAACTTGTTATAAGCCTTTGAATTTCGGTAGACGGGGTAATGTGAAGAAACGGAAAAGAGATGCAATACCTCCGTGGGCGTCGTCGGGAATTACGAAGCGTGCGCAAGGAACTCCTGCATACTGCATTATTTGTTTTTTTTTTATGGTATTGAATGAAGAGACTAGCATGCCGTTTGCCTGATAGTAAGCGACACGACCACCCATAAACAGTAGCAACACCATCCAGCACCTTGACTTACAAAGTACTGTGTGGCATTCCACTGCGCTCGTCATCCTGAGACATAAGATGTTAAGTCTCACTATATCCTGTAGTTACGCTGGCTACAATGTCCTTCAAACTGAAACACAATAGTGCAATATTGCTGCTTGGCGATAGAAATAGACATTGCGGTGGTACCCACCCAGACTGAATCTTACATATGAGACCTACCACCAGTAAAATATGGATTACTGGCTCATTTCTTAACTGATTGTAATGCAATTGTAATTCGCATTACGGGTCACCATGCATATCGACGGTTAACGGCCAAAAAGGGATAACCGCCACTTTACAAATTTTACAGGAGAGTGGTTTAAAGTTGAAAATAACCGAAAAAAAAATCATATAAATTTTTCCTTTGATTCCAAAAGTTTCAAAATTTAACCATAATTATGTATTATCATTAATTCAATAAAAAATAGCTACAATTTATGTATTGCTAATCGACTTTCATAAGGGCACTTCTAAGTCGTCGAATTAAATTACTCGTATGATTCAGGTCTATTCAGTCTGTTCCATAAAATGATGAACCGTAAACCAAGACATATTGAAATGGGACCAATTCGAGACCCTTATTTACTAAATAAAGAAAGAATCAAGGAAATACGCTACCTATTTTCAGAGATATCGGTTAACATACATAAATTAAAAAAATACAAACACACGAATTGATAACCTCCTCCTTTTGGAAGTCGGTTAAAAATGATTATGGGCTATGGTAGACCCACTACTCTCGAGCTTTCCGCAGAGAAATTAAGAAAATATCTGATTATTTGCGCGCACAGCAACAAGTCACAGGCAAAAAATTTTTTTTTTTTTTTTAAAGTACGAAGTCCTCTGGTCAGGTCTCTCATATGGAGACACTTTTATAGAAGTCATCTTTTCACGTCTGGTAGAGCACCATTCATACTAACTTTTCTTTCAGTTTGTCGTACCCTTTATGGGACACCCTGTATACATGCACTTTAAAGATCAAAGTCGTTCAATAAAACCTTGTCATGTTGCAGTATTTTACAGCAAATGACAACAAATCTAAGGGCCGATTTGACCACATGCTAATAAAGTCCCTAATGTATTCGTAACTTATCTGCCATAAAATAAACTACAACGTTTGGTTTCATAGTTCTCGAGTAGAAAAATCTGGCAGAAAAAGTCAATATAAGGGGCCGTTTCACCGCTTACTGATAAACGCTATTATCATATTACTGTATAAGCCGACCAAATACAAAAGTTTCATTCTTATCTATACTTCTAGGTTAAAGTGTTGACTTTTGTGTTTATCAGCAAGTGGTGAAATCGACCCATAATGTGTCAGTTTTTTTTTTGATAGCCTTATATTTCAGATAATTATGGAACTTATCAGGAACCGGTGCAATAGGTCCTTAAAATAGTTTTTTAAAAGCACGAATGTATTATTGTTGAATATAGGGAAAATACTAACTAAATAGTTTGTATATCAACCGCACATGCCCAATTTTGTGATAGTTTGTTCATCACATCATCATACCAGCCCTGTATTATATACTGCCCACTGCTGAGCACGGGCCTCCTCTACTACTGAGAGGGCTTGGGCCTTAGTCTACCACGCTGGCCTAGTGCGGGTTGGCGGATATTTTGTTCAAACATTGTTTAATATATCTATTAACTTCACTTGGCGTATGCGTGAAGGCTTCAAACGTCTCGTCTACTAAAATATTAAAACAAGCAATTTTAAATATAATTTAATTTACTATAATAACGATATCGGTGGCTTAATACTGATCGTTCATTAGTTCCTTGTAGATTTTGTTTATAGATGATGTTGAAGAGAGACTCCGGTTCTACGGACCCTTGGAAGTAACCGACCGCCTCCTGTTAGAAAAAATAATAGTTTAAAACAACTAAAAAACACGCGTTTATAGAAAATCCAACTAAAAAATAGAAAATAAATTTGAATTAAGAATAGTGTAAATAAGAAGAAAATGTATTTTATTATAAAAAAAAGCGTGGGGTGCTTTTTAAGATATTATCAAAATGATATAATATAATACTTCTACTCATATTATCTGTCAATAAAATATTTATAACTATTGACACCATGCACCCCACGCTTTTTTACACGCTTTATATTAGCTTGACTTGTATGTATGTTTGTATGTATGTAACTCCTTTGGGCGCGATTTATTTTTAGTGACATCTGTTGGACCATAGTAGTATTACAACTAAACTGGCTACTCTTATGCGTAAAAAAATCCTACTTGTCACAAGATGGCGCTTTCATTATTAGTGACATCTGTTGGACAATAGTAGAACAGAACTAAAAAATTTCAAATAAATAATAGTTTAAAACAACTAAAAAACACGCTTTATACACGCGATCATAATAAAAAGGAAATAATAAATATGTGATTAATAATTTATAATTAGTGGTAACAATTTTGTAACGTTTAAATAATTTCCTTTATTCATCTTTGTTATTAGTCTACAGCCTTCCTAAAACAAATAAATAAATCTGTAACTGTACCTTATAAACAAATAAATAACAAATTTGAGTGTTTTAAGGCATTGGAAATCACTTGATGTATGTACGAAACGCAAAGAATGGAAGATGTTAAAGAAGACCTACGCCGCAAAAGGCTAAAGAAGAAGAAGAATGTACGAAAATTGTATTACCTGAACCCATCTTCTAGTTGTGAGCTATCTTTCTATTAGTACTCTTCGACAGGAGGTCTGCCCACTGGTTCGTTAGTATTATACGGCCTTACGATAAAATCTGGCTTAAATTCATGCGCTTTGTTATCTTCATCTCGCCTCCTGTAATTTTAACGATTTAAATTTAACTGCCTCGGTGGCGTACTTGTATTACGGTACGACTGCAATGCTGAGGTCTCGGGTTCGATCCCCGGGTCGGGCAAAGTGATATTGAGTTTTTCTATTCAGTATCAGCCCGGAGTCTGGAATTTGTGCCCGATGGCGATAGGCTCGCCCCCTATCACATCATGGGACGGAATAACGGCGAAAAGTGGGTGCACTAGTTGCGCCTCTGCCTACCCCTTCGGGGATTAAAGGCGTGAGTGTGTGTGTGTGTTAAATTAAAATAAAACATAAACATTACTCCTTCATCCCCGAAGGGGTAGGCAGGGGTGAAATCAGGGCACACAGTATTCGCGTATGTTCCGTCCCGTGATGTAATAGGGTGAGACTCTCCATATCAGGCACAAATTCCAACCTCCGGGCTGATACTGAGTAGAAAACTCAATGTCATTTTGCCCGGTCCGGGATTCGAACTTGGGACCTCAGGGCAGTGATTGTACCGTGCCCACAATACAACTACGCCACCGAGGCAGCCAATTTAAATATGAGGCGGTTTTGTTGCATTGTTTATAATGATTTTTTAAAATTTCTGAGAGTTCCATAACTTTATCCAGTTATCTATCGAATAAATTATAGCGTATAAAGAAAACGATTATCCTATTTTATTCATAAACTATAATATTTGGATGGCTCCACGACGTTCTCGCTGCCGGCCGTGGTGTCTGCCATGGTTGGCGGCTGGAGGTCTTGGCGAGCGATGGTCTCCTTCTGCGAGCGCGTCATCTCGCGGAAGGAGAGCGCCGGGCGGGATCGTGAGCAGAATGATCCCGCCCGTAGCCAGAGGAGACGTAGGAGGCGCCGGGTGGACGACTGACCGGCGCCTCGTGCCCTGTGGTCCGGGGGCATTTAGAGAGTTCCGCCACGGCATCCCCTGCCTGTCGTAAGAGGCGACTAAATGGGGCTTCAAGAGAGTCGCGGGGCGAGCAGCGGGGGGCTGCTCAGTCCAATTTAAGCGACTCCGAGGTGGACGACAATGCGGGTGGTCGGTCTCCCGTTGTCGTAGACGCCAAAGGCGTCCTTTAGAGTTCGGGGGCATCTTAGCCCCCTTGTATAGAGAAGAGCCGCAACGGCACCGCGCAGGGACGGTCCCGTGCAGCTATCTTAATGCAACAAGATACCCCGGGGCCGTCTCGTATGCGCCGAAGAAGGCCACCGCGGGTTTTGGTTGGTATGCCGGTGTAGGGTGTACATAGTGTTAGGGACTCGGTCCAATGCTCGCTCGGATGATGCTATACTCCCGAGTATCGACATTGGGCCGTAAGACTGTGTGAAACCAACATAACCGTTCCACTCACCCCCCGGTGGTGGTAGCGATAACGCGTTTTTACCCCGCGAAAAAAAAAAAAAAAAAAAAAAAAATGGCTCCACGACGTAACTCAATATTTTTTCAATGGAGACCCGTTCGAATGGATATTATTCTTTGGGTAAATATTTAATCAATTTAACATAAAATCATGTTAAAAAATCAAGAGAGCTACTCACAGCCTATTATACAACATGGGGTAAAATAACTGTTTCCATAATTGTGTCTGGTCCCTCGTGGAGATCGGGTTCGAAGGACCAAACTCGATGACGTCACGAGCGACCGGGTCGTACACGGGGAAGGCTTGGGCTGCAGTCTCTCCCAACAAGCTAAAACACGGGACATAAAAATCATTAGAATTTATACGTCATTTGGAGAGTTTCTCGTGCAATAATGTGCAGGCAGCGACCATATAGGTACGTCAATTAATTTACAACTAGCTCTTCCTCGCGGCTCCACCTGCGTGAAAATGTATTTCCAGGATAAAAGTCTGTAATATTGTTCCAATAATAAACATCTTTCTTTCATATTTCAATTAAAACAATCATCAAAAAAAATATTTCCTACACGAACACAAAACCGATAAAAGTAGCCTCTGTTATCCAAATTGCCAAAATTCATCTGAATGTGTTCAGCAATTTTTGCGTTTACTTCAAACTTTCAAATATTATCACAAACTTTCATAACAATAGAAAGATTCGATTACACCTAATCGATATCGCAACGATAATCGATACTCACATTGCAATTAGAGCTACGACAACGAAATCCCTCAGAGACCACATTCTGATAGTTCAGTAAACTTAAGTAGAATGATACTGTTCCCTCAAACCCTCCCTATTTATACGAAAAACTTAGCCATAAATGGTAATTTTATTCAAATTATCCTAATGAATTTCCTAACGAAATACATTGAGGAACGTGGCTTATGAAAAAGCACCAGTTCCCATAATCGACTTACAATTTTTAAACACACGATGAGACTAGACAGTTGCTCGCTTGATAATAAATGATCCAAATACATAACTCGTTTATCGCAAAGGGGTAGGCAAATTTGCAACCTAGGCACCCACTTCACGCCATATGTTTTTCATCCCATGTTTTAAGGGGCGAGCCTATCGCCATATTGAAACTATCTCTCCCTGGGTCCATAATTGAAAATCAGGGCTTCAGTTAGGCTGATACTGCAGCAAGGAGATTAATGAGGGTTCCATTGTTGGCATAATAGGTATCATCATCTTTAGCTTTTGGAAGTCTACTGAACATAGGCCTCCCCCCAAGGTTTTCAGACTAACCTGTTAGAAGCGGCCTGCTTCCAGCGGGTTAATGACAATAGATATAGTTATATTTCTTTATATTTGTTCTCCTTTATAAAGTATATGTTATACTGTTTTTGTCCCAATAATAAATCTTTCTTTATTAGAAACAGTAACAATATCATCCACTGCATCCAAAGCACTGTGTGGCATTACACTGCGCTCGTCACCTTTAGACATTACAATATGTTAAATCTCATTATGTCCAATTACCATACATATCGACCAATCCAAAAAATAAAACTAAGACGTGTAACTAAGGAATCAAATTACTTTTATTTTATTAACCCCCGACGAAAAAGCGGGGTGTTATGAGTTTAGGGTGTGTATCTGTGTATCTGTTCTGGTGTTTAAAAGAGATTCTAAACGGCTCTTTCCCCCTCTATCTGAAAAAGACTGTTTTGGATACCTGTATACTACCGACTCTCACATACGGCTGCCAGACATGGTCATATAATAACAAAATAAAAACAAAACTTGCTACGTGCCAGAAAGCGATGGAAAGAAGTATAATGAAAATAAGGAAAATTCAAAAGATAAAGAGCGATCACATCAGAAAGCAGACAAACTTAATAGATGCTCTCAAGTACGCTCTTACACAAAAGTGGCTAGGGGCAGGACATCTAGCTAGATACACGGATCACAGGTGGACGCTAGAAATAACAACATGGCAAGGACCAACAGGCAAAAGAAGAAGAGGTCGTCCAAGGAACAGATGGATTGACGATATAATAGCGACAGCGGGAAAGGACTGGAGAAAGAAAGCCAAAAATAGGGAATCATGGAGTAAGCTGGAGTAAGCTGGAGGAGGCCTATACCCAGTGTGGGGTTCCAATAACAAAATAAATCCATATACGTAGTTTTAAGGAAAAAAAATTGTAACTAAGGTTGTTGGAAAAAATAAAGGTTTATTATTTTTATTATTATTATCTGTGTATCTGTACGTCTGTCTGTGGCATCGTAGCTCTCAAACGAATGGACCAATCTTGACGCGGTTTTATTTGTTTTAAAGCTGATATGATTGCAATGTTTCTTAGCTATAATTTATGAAGATGTGTTCAGGCGTTTGAAGATTATCAGCTCATTTCCAATTTAAAAATCCCGATTGAAATTAAATTTGGTGTACTGTGACTTCGGCAATATTTTTAAACATCAGCTGATGCTGCAGCATCAAGTAGTCTGCGGGATACCCAACTCCTTAGCAACTTATAGCAGACTAACATTTGCGCGCGGCTCCGCCCGCGTTAAAAGTTTTACCGGGATAAAAAGTAGCCTATAGCACTCAAGAGTAATGTAGCTTCCTAATAGTGAAAGAATTTTCAAAATCGGTCCAGTAGTTCCTGAGATTAGCGCGTTCAAACAAACAAACTCTTCAGCTTTATATATTAAGTATAGATATAGCGTGTTTGGGTCATAAGGATGGTCTCATCGAGTAGGTGTTAGATAGTTGATTATCCAGGCCCCATGATAGAGAATAAAGTAATTTAAAAAGTTTGAAATTAAAATAACCCGCGACACAAAAATCTCTAAAAAGTAAAATAATAAAAGTGTCTGTCGTTTAAGTACCTAGTAATGTTTGACTGCCTCGGTGGCTTAGTTGTATTGCGTACGCGTTACGAGTACAATTTGCGCGCTGAGGTCCTGGGTTCGAATCCTGGGTCGGGCCAAAAACATTGTGACTGGGTTTTTCCATCTTTAAAATTACTCAGTTCGGAGTCAGGAAGTTGGTGGTGTGATACCCCCGTGCCTCGGAAAGCATGTAAAGCCGTTGGTCCTGCGCCTGATCTCTCTCCGGTCATGTCGGATTGCCGTCTCACCGGACTATGAAAGTAAAGGAATAGCGAGTGCACCCTGTGTATTACGCACACACTTGTGCACTATAATATCTCCTGCGTATCTGGCTGATCTCTGTTGAGATTGGCCGCCGTGGCCGAAATCGGCTAGAAAGAAAGGGTATTTACCTAGTAATATTTTGACCCAAGCGTCGTCGTGTCGGGGGACCGCTAAAGTAGTATTTTCGTCTCCCTGGTCCGGAATTCGGTCCCCCGACGTGAGGACGCTTGGCTCAAAATATTACTAGGTACTATTTTACTTTTTAGAGATTTTTGTGTCGGGGTTTATTTTTTTTAATTATATCAAGGGTTATCACGAAACTCCTTGACCCAGATGACTTTCAGCCTCCTGAATAATCCGGATTCTCAACAGGTTATAGTATCATAGACCACATTCGTATGCTGCTACAAGTTTAACAAAAAATCTGAGGAATAAATTACCACTTTGCTTACCGTTTGTGAACTATAACAAATCTGCAAACTACTTTTATAGGTAACAAGGTGTTGCTCGCGGCTTTGCCCGCGTGATAAGTCTTTCCCGCTACAAAAGTTCCTAAAACCCCAGCGCATCTATTTATAAATTCAGATGAAAAATGACTATCATTTTGAAATTAAACTACTAAAACGGCGGACCGGTCCGCCCCGTGACCACGAAATGCTGCAAAGCCTTCGAAACGTCGGGGAAAAAATAAAATGACCCACCGCGATAAAATCCGTTATAGTAGTTTAATTTCAATACGTAACATTCGCGTAAACGTAAGGAATGACTATCATTTTCCTTGAAAGAAAATTGTCGGGATAAAACGTAGGCTATTTGTTAATTCAGAATATGGTTTACCAGTGTGCCAATTTTTTATCCACACCCGTTCAGCTCTCTCTGCGTTTACTTCGAACAAACATCCCAACATTTTTACAAACTTTCGCATTATCTTTAACCCCGACAAAAAAAGAGGTGTGTTATAAGTTTAGGGTGTGTATCTGTGTATCTCTGTCTGTGGCATCGTAGCTCTTAAACGAATGGACCGATTTTGACGCGGTTTTTCTTGTTTGAAAGCTGATGTGATCGAAATGGTTCTTAACTATGATTTATGAAGATCTGTTAAGGCGTTTGAAGTTAATCTGTTCATTTCCAACTTTCACAAGTCCGATTGATTTAAAATTTGGTATATTGTGAGTTCGGCAATATTTTTAATACATGTTAAACTTGAGCTGATGCTGCAGCATTGAAGCAGTCTACCGGATACTCAACTTTTAAAACAACTTATAGAAGATATAGCGTGTTTGGGCTCATAAGGATGGTCTCATCGAGTAGGTGTTAGATAGTTGATTGTCAAGGCCCCATGATGGAGAATATAGTAATTTAAAAAGTTTGGAATAATCCTACTAATATTATAAACGCGAAAGTTTGTAAGTATGGATGTATGGATGTCTGGATGTTTGTTACTCTTTCACGCAAAAACTACTGAACGGATTTCGATGAAATTTGGCACACGGGTAGATTATGTCCTGGATTAACACATAGGCTACTTTTTATCCTAGGAAAATATAAAGCGGGACTTTTATCCCGGGGAAAACTCATTCACGCGGGTGGAGCCACGGGCAAAGGCTAGTAATTAAATAAAAATTTAAGTAACCCCCTAAAAATGTATTTGTTAGTCGTTTAAGTACCTAGTAACATTCTGACCCAAGCGTCCCCGCGTCGGGGGACCGAACTCCGGACCAGGAAGATGAAAATACTTCTTTAGCGGTCCCCCAACGCGACAACGCTTGGGTCAAAGTATTAGTAGATAGAAGGTACTTAAACGACAAATAAATACATTTTTTTAGAGGATTTTGGTGTCGGGGTTACTTAAATTTTTATTTAATTTTTATATTAGTAAGAGTAAAATGTTATAGCGATGTCTGTACGGTGTACGTTGACACGACAAAGTGAATCCACTGCACCCGATGGAAATGGAGTGACGTTTAGTAAGAATATCAACTGGAGAGTTCATTATCCCTTGCTAGTTGACACTACCGGCCTCTTCGACATCGTTTTTTTTTAGGTAGGCGATCGTGCAGTCAACACTGACGGAAACCTGCGAATGGGATACTGGAGTCCCGTGGCTTAACGACTGCAGGGGACTGGAAAGGAAGTGGAAGAGGAGGAAGGAAGGAAGAATGGGGGAAGGGAGAAAGGTTCTCAGGATAGGCGGATTGAAAAAGAGAGGCAGGAAATGTTCGCAGGCCCGTTTAGGCCTCAAGGTGCCATCCACCTCAGAGGTATACACACTGAACTGTGTGTACCCCGCGTATGGGCATGCATTTGGTGTGAAGACCTACCGCACAAGAATTACCACGGGGTTATATATAGTCTGGCCCAGGAATGCGACTCACGTGGCCTGCTATGAGTGATTATACTTTGTGTACTGTGGCCGTCTGGGCGGACTTACCACCAGATACAGTGACGCCCCTGCATCTCACTGAGTCTCTCAATACAGGACTATCACAGTAAGAAATATATGCATTCTATAGCCTTCACTCTTCCCCGATTACATTAACAGTTCACAATCAACATCTTTTCATTTGGTTGACATGTAATAAATAATAATTTGATAATTTGAATCCAATTTGCATATTTATAAGGTTCATATTGTATAAATAAGGAGGGTGTTTAGGGAGCAGTATCATTCCAGTCAGGTTTACTGAACTATCACAATGTTCTCTGTGAAGGATTTCGCTGTCGCAGCTCTAGTTGTAATGTGAGTATCGATTAGTGTTGCAATATCGATTAGAAGTATTCGAATCGTAAATTTTGTGAAACCGATTATGAAAGGCAAATAATATCAGTCCTGTATTATATACTGTCTCATCTCTGAACACGCATCGCCTCTCCTAGAGAGAGCTTCTTAACTTACAGCGCTTAGATAAATTTCATGGTATTTAAAACGCATACTTATAAAAAATGGGAAATAAGTTTTTTTTCTAATTATTCCAAAACATTGTTGTTACATACAAAGTCGAAATGGTTTCTAATAAGGGTGGCGGAGGGGGGCGAGGTTCCGCTATTTGATATGTAGCTCGCCCCCAGGTAGGTTACCTCACAATTATTGTCTTCACCATTCAAACAATGAATACGCGGCAATGAACAGTTGTGAGAAAGTGGCCTGGGACGGGACTCGTCATAAGTTAATGTTCGTAAAGTTCTGTGATACCGAAATTGTCATGAGAACGAATGGACAGTTAAGTAATAGCATCAATAGGACTGCCTTGATGGCGTAGTTGTATTACGGTACGGCAATGTCAAGGTCTCGGGTTCCATCTCCGGGTCGGGCATAGTGATATTGGGTTTTTCTACTCTGTATCAGCCCGGAGTCTGGAATTTGTGCCCGATATTGCAATAGGCTCGCCCCCTATCACACCATGGGACGGAATATGCAAAGCAAAGTGTGGGTTCACTAGTTGTGCCTCTGCCTACCCCTTCGGGGAAAAAGGCGTGAATGTTATGTATATATATACTAGGACTTTACAAACGTTAACTTGTATCGAAACTACTGCCTTAAGGGAGGGAACAAACCCATGACCTGTAAACAAAGTTATGTTATTTATATTAAATACTAGGTAATACTCGCGGCTTCGCCCGGGTGAACAACTTTTCCCGCTACAAAAACAGTAAATCACTGAACACTTCCATAGCGCTATAAGCGTGACGCCAGCATGACCTACTTAAAAAAAAGATTAGAAATAAAAAAAGAACCCTTCCGAGCCGGTTTCGGCCACAGCGGCCAATCTCAACGAAGATCAGCCAAGTATGCAGGAGATATTGTAGTGCACAAGTGTGTTCGCAATACACAGGTGCACTCGCTATTCCTTCACTCTCATAGTCCGGTGAGACGGCAATCCGACATGACCGGATCAGGCGCAGGACCAACGGCTTTACGTGCTTAAAGATTAGAGATATTTCCAATAGGAGCCTATATTATATTAATCCAGGACATGCTCTATCTGTGCGCCAAATTTATTTCTAATCCGTTCAGCGGTTACTGCGATTATTCCTTATTCAAATTTATAATTTTGGTAAGATTCCATAAGTTTTACAAGTGTTGACAGAGATCTATAGTAAGGAACATTGGTTTTGGACGAGTATATAATTTTATATTACAGCTTACAGCTAGTTTACTACTTTTTTTTAATACATTTATCAAAAATGTATGCCATCCAAAATATAACGGAAAAATAATTATCAAAATTGGGGCAATAATTAGTAAGTTATAAAGATTTGAAATTTGGTGGAAGGGGTAGTTGTCAAATAACAGTAGTATTACACTGTGACGTCACCGAGAGTCACCGGCCATAACGCTGTGTGCGTGCGAAAGAGATAGCGCGATATCCCCTCCACGTCACCACTTTTGCTCACAACAATATTTCAAATATGAATAACTGCTTCATTTTTCAACCAATTTTGATGCTGATTTCACAGAAGAATTTCTTTTTCGTATTATTTTCTGTTACATATAAAATAATTTACAAAATCAAACATAGGAAACTACCCTATTGTTTAATAAGACATCCAAACATTATTCCCCGAGGAGTTCTAATGACGTTTATAGCCGCATCAAAATTTTGTATATTCCGTGTTTCAGCGTGGTGGGAGAGACTGCAGCCCAAGCCTTCCCCATGTACGAACCGGTCGCCCGTGACGTCATCGAGATTGGTCCATCGAACCCGATCTCCGCGAAGGAACAGACACAATTATGGAAACAGTTATTTTACCCCATGTTTGATAGTCGGCTGTGAGTGCCTAGTTTCTTTAATATATTTTATAGCAAGCCGCTTCCTGGTGGTTAGTAACATGACTGAACATTAACATCTCTCCTACTTTGAATTATAAAGCAATGCGCGGCAATTGCATCAAGGGACGAAATACACACGATGAAAACTGGGTGACATGTTGTACAGGATAAACGGTGAGTGTGTATATAAATTGTTGATATTACAGGAGGCGCACAGATCAAGGCGAGTCTGCTTACGAAAGTCACAGCAACGATATATACAAACTGCCGCCTTCTTTTGCATCGCCGGCGGGCACACCTCCACCTCCATCCAAAAAGAACGAAAACAAAGACCAGCACCCAACCAGGAGGCAACAGGTAATTATACTAGAATCACAGCCCATAGGAGCCACAGAAGGGTCGCGTTCCGGGATTAGCCTGTATACCCGCTTTTGAACAGCATTATTGGTTTGACTGACGAGGGATGAATGTGTCAATTGACCTGGACGTTCTTATTGAATACGTATTTAGAAGTACAGCCCACTACATTTTTGGACCACTAAATATTTTTTATTAATTCCGATTTATTTCATTTCAGCACGAGGCTCACGTCGGCGGAATCACGGACCCTGACTTATTTTTCAAAGTCTACCTCTAACTACAAGACAAACATACGGACAGGATAAACGGACACTGTAATATGTATTGTGAAATTACATGAATTAAATTATTGTAAAAATGGGTACTCATTATTTAAATTAAATGTAAATCAAAGCTGTAAATGTTTCTTTTCTAAGTTTAGACTAACAAGTGCTTCTTCTTCTTCTTCTTCTTCTTCTTCTTCTTCAGCCCTTAGAAGTCCACTGCTGAACATAGGCCTCCACCAAAGATTTCCAGACCAACCTGTCAGAAGCAACAAGGGCTTGCAACAATATATTGCACAAGTTCCAGATGCCTTTACACTAGCAGCAATATTTCAATAATATTATACAGCTGAGACGGGTCTCAAGTCCTAAAAACTTCAAAATTTGCAGACGTCAGCTTTGCTGTTATTGTTTACGCGATAAAAAATGCTTGAGGAAGTCAATTTCTAGCAAGTTTTCTTGCTTATCTAAATCTCAAACAAACACATCTCCATCCCTATAGAAGAAAAAATCGTTTTATATTTGTAATTACTTAAATAATAATTAAAGATTTAATTACTGTATATGGAGCAGTCAAAACCCTTAACCAGCAGATCAGTCAAATGTAGTTTTGACCGTTGGCTGTTGACAATAGTTTTGACTGAATTAACCGTTATAAGTTAGTTTTACCAAATGGAACTGGTATCAAGTAGTTTTGACTAACTAATCACCCAAAGACAGCCAACGTCACCATATGTCATCTAGCGTCACCCAATGTCACCTAAAGTCACCCAATGTCACCTAAAGTCACCCAATCACCTAATGTCCGATATTGTAAACATAAATCCTCAAGTCGATTAGGTTAGGTTGGAATTGCATTCAGTTCACTATACCCGAAAGAAATTTTCGATCATAAAACCTCTTTTCGTACATTTTGAGGTTTTTTTCGAAGATAGTGCCATGGCAATATTTATGAATAAACTGAATTTTATTTATAATCAGAGAGCATAATTTTACTTATTTTGACCACTTTTTAGGTCCATACGATACCATAGCGTACGAGCCCTGTATTATATACTGCCCACTGCTGAGCACGGGCCTCTCGATAACTGAGAGGGTTAAGGCCTTAGTGCACCACGCTGGCCTAGTGCGGGTTGGCAGACTTCTTTTTAGGTCACTAAACTTTTATTACATTCTAAATAGTTAAATATGATTTTGGCTGATGCTCCAGCGATTAAAAAGAGTTTTCATTAAGGGTTTCAGTTCAAACAACTTTTTACTGCGAATTTGCAATCTCTCGCTGCCGGCCGTGGTGTCTGCCATGGTTGGCGGCTGGAGGTCTTGGCGAGCGATGGTCTCCTTCAGCGAGTGCGTCATCTCGCGGAAGGAGAGCGCCGGGCGGGATCGTGAGCAGAACGATCCCGCGCGCAGCCAGAGGAGACGTAGGAGGCGCCGGGTGGACGACTGACCGGCGCCTCGTGCCCTGTGGCCCGGGGGCATTTAGAGAGTTCCGCCACGGCATCCCCTGCCTGTCGTAAGAGGCGACTAAATGGGGCTTCGAGAAAGTCGCGGGGCGAGCAGCGGGGGGCTGCTCAGTCCAATATAAGCGACTCCGAGGTGGACGACAATGCGGGTGGTCGGTCTCCCGTTGTCGTAGACGCCAAAGGCGTCCTTTAGAGTTCGGGGGCATCTTAGCCCCCTTGTATAGAGAGGGGCCGCAACGGCACCGCGCAGGGACGGTCCCGTGCAGCTATCTTAGTTTTTTTTTTTTTTTTTTTTTTTTTTTTTTTTTTTTTTTTATTGCATTTAATGACGAGACGAGCATGCCGTTCGCCTGATGGTAAGCGATACGACCACCCATAAACAGTAGCAACACCATCCAGCACCTTGACTAACAAAGTACTGTGTGGCATTCCACTGCGCTCGTCACCCTGAGACATAAGATGTTAAGTCTCATTATGTCCAGTAGTTATACTGGCTACAATGTCCTTCAAACCGAAACACAACAGTGCATGCACACTGTTGCTTGGCGGTAGAAATAGACATTGCGGTGGTACCCACCCAGACGGCCTCTTACATAATGAGAGACCTACCACCAGTAACATAATGAGATACCAGTGCAACAAGATACCCCGGGGCCGTCTCGTATGCGCCGAAGAAGGCCACCGCGGGTTTTGGTTGGTATGCCGGTGTAGGGTGTACATAGTGTTAGGGACTCGGTCCAATGCTCGCTCGGATGATGCCATACTCCCGAGTGTCGACATTGGGCTGTAAGACTGTGTGAAACCAACATAACCGTTCCACTCACCCCCCAGATCCCCAGATCACTAATTACCAATGATTTTAAGATAAAACTACTTTTGAACAACCTGTTTACCTGTTTTTCCAATTAAAAGCATTTTTGACTGGTTAAGAGTTTTGACTGCAACATATAATATACCATTTACTCTAGGTTTTGGTGCGTTTATCGCAACATCTCGTTTTTACGTGCTATTGCACACACACTTATATCGGGCATAAATTTCTGAGTCATGGCTGGTACGGAGCAGAAACGCTAATATCACTTTGCCCGACCCGAAATTCGAACCCGTGGAAACTGTCGTGGATAATGTTTCTATTTGTTACGTTTCATCTTTATGTTTTGTATTGTTTTGTTTCCCAATTAAAATAAAATCTATTTACACCCAGAGCCCAAATTTTGGAAGAACAGTCTACTGACTACTTCTTAGTTTTATCACGCAGGTAGATACGGGAGCAAAAGCTAGTTATAATTATTTAGAATGTGATCAGAATAATTAAGTGTGTTTGAACCGTAAAATGATTAAATATTTGGTCTGACGATTACTTAATCCTCTTGGGAGACCTTGGCTTTGCTAATTGCTTACAAAATATTTTGTTTGTACTCAACGTACATTTTATTAAGACTTCCTTATTGTTAATCTAATTTCGGTTCGAATCCCGGGTCGGGCCAAAAATATTGTGACTAACTTTGATTAATTATATACCTAGGTAGACACTGGACGTTTCAAACGTGTCGAAAAAAATACAGGCGAACTGTTCCCCACTAAATGAGTTTTTGTTGTTTTTCATGGATATAATTTTCTCCCCGTTTTAATAGAAACCATGTAATAACTGATATCATTATGCGCGCACACAAGGATACGCAGAATGATGCAGCGAGAGCGTATGACACAGCTGTCACGCATACTAGCTTAAGAAAAGTTGGCCTGTTTGTTTTAGTTTCATTGCAGCGCGTCACTCTATCTAGGTATATAATTAATCAAAGATCCTAGCGATAGATCTGTCGATCGGAGATGACGTCATTCCCATAAATTTTTGTTTTCCATTAGGGTAATCGATTGTCGAAGGCCATCTTGGCTACGACCCCTGCGGCCGTAGGGAAGATGCTTTTGTAAAGGCGTTTACGCCAATAGAATAGAAATAAATGTATTGGGATGACGTATCCTGGCGATACGCATACGCATACTCACGCCTTTTTATCCGCGAAGGGGTAGGCAGAGGCGCAACTAGTGCACCCACCTTTCGCAGTGCGTATTCCGTCCCATGATGTAGGGGTGAGCCTATCAACTTATCGGGCACAAATTCCAAACGCCGGGGTTGATGCTGAATAGAAAAATCCAATATCACTTTTCCCGACCCGGGGATCGAACCCGAAACTTCAGCATTGCAGTCGTACCGTAATACAAGTACGCCACCGAGGCAGTCCTTACGATACACTTATAAATCGGATATGTCATTCGCTTACATTATTTTCTATTCTATTGGCGTTAACACTTGTATAAAAGCATCTTGGATAGGCCCCTTAATAGGTTCAACTACACTACAGTCAGTCAGTCTAGGTAATCTACTGAGTCAGACATTTGTCTATTCGTCAGTCAATCTTGCTAATCTTACTAATATTATAAATACGAAAGTATGTGAAAATATTTGGATGTTTACTGGAGTACTCGCAGAAACAAATTAGGGGATTTGGTACAATTTCACACGGTTGGACTATGTCCTGGATTAACATATAGGCTAATTATTATCCCGGTGATTTGCTCCCATGAAAAATAAAGATTTTTTTAATTAAATTAAAATAAATAAAATAAAATACTTATTCATCACGTAGGCGAACATAGTTGCACTTATGATAAGTCAAGATACATTAAATTGATTATAATAATAATTATTAATACCAAAGCTAAGGTCACTTTAATTGAATATCAATTGAAGTACTTATATAACTATCGACATTTTTATTGGGATTAAAATCTATGATGAGAAATAAACAAAACAAAAAGCCAGCTCGGGCTGGCAGGAAAGGGGATATAAAAAAGAGATCATTTTATTAAAATAATGGGAGGAACGCGTCGCGATCCTGACCGGTGAGGACACTACAGGCCCTAGCTTAGCTAACTTACCAGCCTTTCACTAGCTACCTAAGCGATGTCGACCCGAAGAAGAAAGGCAGAAAGAAACTCCGGGCATACTTTTTTGTCATCAATTGTTCATTGTTTCATTTCTGTATTTTTTTCAATACTTTTGTGCTGTAAAATTTAAAAATAAGGAAATTAAATATATGCGCTGGCGTCGCGTCGTACATATGGCGTCACAGATCTCAACAATGTTTTAGGGACTTTTGTACCGGCTTTTCACGCGGGCGAAGACGCGATTAACACCTAGTATGGATATATGAGCTGTGTACTGGGTGGTTGTGTTTCGATTTCTAGAGTGAGACACGATATGTCCAGACCAAACACCTCAAAGAAAGCTGACGTCTGAGAGATTAAAAACTAAGACTGGGTTTTTTCAACTGTTGTTAGGGTAATCATCGGTGTTATTAAGCTGGACGCGCTGGCAGAGTTTCGAGTGCTCCAGGTGCTGCGAGCGCGTCCAGCTTAATAAGACCCTGACAAAAAGATAACTACAGATGAAAAAACGGGGCCTAAGCCTCACGTTTCTGTAATATAATTAAAGTGTTTCGCTGTTGAATGGAATATCTTTTTACCGATGGCTCTGCATAGTAGCTAGTCTGGAATTTGTGCCCGATATGGCGAAGGACTCGCCCCTATCATGGGACGAAATACACATGGCGAAAAGTGGGTACATTAGTTGCTACTCTGCCTACTCCTTCGAGAATAAAAGGTGTGAGCATGTGTGTATACTATTATCATCATCAGCTACATAACGTCCACTGCTGAAAGGCCTCCCCTAAAGATTTCCAGACGAACCTGTCAAAAGCGGCCTGCATCCAACGTGTTCCTGCGACCTTTCTAAACTAGATATATGTGTGTGCATAAGAGAAGATTTAGTTACAGTAGTAATAAATTTGGGATAAAATACCCCAAACTAACTGAACCATATCCTTCGACCTTCAAAAACCCTATAAAATCTCATACAAATTGCACAATGATACACAAATATTTATCCGTCCGATCAAGGCCTACTTATTGTTTGAACTCATTTATTGGCAAGTATAAAACGGCGTGGACAATTGATCTGACATCATTCAACGGTGGATCTCAAAAATCAACTCATCATGAAGGTAAGATCTAATTTTTATATCCACCTTTTGAAAAGTTAAATTATTAATTGATTTATATTCATACTTGTCTATTAATGTTAATATAATTTATTGAAATGGTTCGACTGTCTCGGTGGCGTAGTTGTATTACGGTACAATTGCAATGCTGAGGTGTCGGGTTCGATCCCCGGGTCGGGCAAAGTGATATTGAATTTTTGTATTTAATATCAGCCCGGAGTCTGGAATTTGTGCCCGATATGGCGATAGGTTCGCCCCCTATCATGTTATGGGGCGGAATACGCACGGCGTAAGGTGCACTAGTTGCGCCTCTGCCTATCCCTTCGGGGATAATAGGCGTGAGTGTGTGTGTATTATTCAAACAGGCCGGCATAATTGTGTCGACTGACGAGGTATTCATCTCTCGTTAGTCGACATATCTGGACCTCACTCCTCTTATTTAAGTGCAGTGGGGTCACTGCCGTGCCTATATAAATGAATGAAAAGTTACCTTTATTATAACTAGATATTTACCAGTTTTCGCCCGCGGATTCGCCCTCACGAAAGAGTTTTTCCTGGATAAAAGTCCTGCTATACATTTTTCCGGGATAAAAAGTAGCTTAAAACCTTCCCAGAGTCTCGAACTATCTCCATACCAAATTTCATCGAAATCCGTTTGGCAATTTTTGCGTTTATCGCGTACAAACTTTACCACCCGTTTTTACCCCCTTAGGGGATGAAATTCGTAAAATCCCGTCTTAGTGAGCACCTAGGCCCTGAAAGAAAACCCCATGCAAAATTTGAGACTCTAGCACTTGTGGTTTCTGAGATTTGGTGATGAGTGAGTGAGTGGGTGACCTTTTAGATAGATATTTTTTACCTTGTTCATTGAGGTGGTTTCTATAAAAGAGGGAGCTGTTAGGCAGGCGGTTGGACTAGAAAACTAAGGAAAATTCTTTCTGCAAGCTTTAAAAAGCGGTTCACAATTATTGTTACCTTAATCTTACCAAATTACAATAAGTTAACTATTTACACTTAATAATAAGACGTAAAGTGCTTGTCTTGTTGCTTGGAGATAGAGATTAGTTATCGAGACAAATTCTCATTTGGGAGGTCTACAATTTTGTTACAAATAACATTATCTCTAATTAATAGTTATATAATTTACACGCGTGAAGAAATAAATATAAATTACATAATCAATAAATTATTGTAAATAATACGAAAAATGTTTACCCTTGTTAAATATTTGACCCAATATTTGAACAGTTCTGATTATTTACTGTAGTTGACATTACTAATTGATTTTTGATGATAACCTCCAAATATTTAGGGTTCTGTGTATACAACACGCGAAGCGGCGATAGCATTGTTGGGAGTGGAACGGACTGCCGAGACGAATGTCCGCAGGTTCAAAACCCAAGGGTACACACCTCTGACTTTTCTAAAAAAGTCATGTGTATATTCTTTGTGTATTATCGTTCGCTTTAACGGTGAAGGAAAACATCGTGAGGAAACCTGCATACCTGAGAAGTTCTCTGAATTTCGAAGGTATGTGAAGTCTGCCAACCCACACTAGACCAGCGTGGTGGACTAAGACCTCAACCCTCTCAGTTGTAGAGGAGGCCCGTGCTCAGCAGTAGGCAGTATATTATACAGGGCTAGTATGGTATGGTATAGTAGGTATACAATACTGGATTCTGTATTTGTATTTGTCTATTCCGACTCAGTGGTGGCCTAGTTGGGAATGGAACTGATGGCACGAAAGTCGCAAGTTCAAAACTTAACACATCTCTGACTTTTAGAAGTTACGAGTTCTTTGTCACCCGGGCCCTAAGAAATGTATAATTTGTTTCAGGTAATTCTAGCAGTAGTTTTGACTGTGGCGTCAGTGTCGGCTTTGGGCTCAGGGCCGTACTTGCCCAGTGGATGGAGGCCCAAGGGCCCCGCTTTCTACCTACCGTCTGAAGTGGAGGTAATATTTCTTTCATATTAGATAATTCGCTTTACGATATTATGCAATTTATGTGTTATAAATATTAATTATCAACAACTTCTATATAAGATTGTCATTACAATATAGGCATGTTTTAAATAAACTACACCAATACATAATTATTTTCCTAGTATATAGATTATGTATATTGTGTAGTCATAAGAATAATGCGATATACTCATCCAACTTAACTTGTATTTTGTCCCTTGAAAAAAATCTAAATTCAATCTTATCTACATACACGTTAAATACTCTAAGACATACACAGTACTTTGTAACTCAAGGAGCTGGACGGTGTTGCTACTGTTTATGGGCCGTCATATCGCTTACCATCAGGCGAACGGCACGCTCATCTCGTCATTCAATTCCATAAAAAAAAAAATAACATGCACTTTTATAAAGTAACGTGAAACTAGGCGGAAATCTATTCTTGACCATTCAAAAACCATGCCAAAATTCTGCTATTTCAGAGAAAACCAGAAGCCAAGCCTCAAGAGATCCTATTCGAAGAGTCTGAGGCTTCTGGTTCTGAAGGTCTTCGCGAGTACGGACCACCGAAACTAGTGTCCAATGAGATCAACCAGGGTCTACCTGATGCTGAATCTGACCAGCTGTTCCAGGTCATCCAGGGTTCTAGTGTTGAGAAGGTGGAATCTGAAGGTGGGTTTTCATGAGCATCGCTTTTTTTTATTAGTAATGTCGTGCTGTGTTCTCGGGTTCGATCTCCGGTCGGGTAAAGTGCTATTTGGTTTTCATTGCCCTATTATATTACATAGGACCTAGCGTAGGTTCTTGCGCCTCGGGCGGAATCAAAATTTGCCGCCCCAAGGAAGCAAAAGCCATTAATTTTAACAAAATATAAGCTATGAGTGTAAAAGTGCCGCCCCCGCCCCAACCACGCTACGCCATTGGCGAGCGACCAGCAGATGTACAAAATGGATGAGAGTGAATAGCATGGCAAATGTATACTATAAACTATAAAGTATAAGACAACGAGCATCGACTGAGAAACCAATCCTATGAAATATAGGCGCGTGGAACGTCAAACTGACCAATCACGACAAGTAATTTAATTTCTAATTTGTATAAAAACTAGCTGGTACTTTGCCAACGCGTTGCTACCGTCGAAGAGCACATTTAAGACGCATTCACCTTATTCAGACAGGCCGGCATAATTGTGTCCACTGGCAAGGCAAAATCATCTCTTGTTAGTTGACACTATCTGAACTCCGCTTACCATTTGGTGCGGTGCAGTCACTTTGCCGTGCCCGAATTCAAAAACCATTCAAACATCTCACTCCTTTAATGCTCTTTCAAATACATTTGTCGGTACATACAACTAGTGGTAGGTCTCTCATATGTAAGAGTCCGTCTGGGTGGGTACCACCGCAATGTCTATTTCTACCGCCAAGCAGCAGTGTGCATGCACTGTTGTGTTTTGGCTTGAAGGACATTATAGCCAGTGTTACTACTGGACATAATGAGACCTAACATCTTATGTTGCCCCCCGAGGCAATTCTTGTGCGCTGAGTCTTCACACCCAATGCACGCCCATGCGCGGGGGGACATTAGTCGCGTGCCGAGGCACACAGTCAGTGTGGTATACCTCTTGGTTGTAAATCACATTGAGGCCTAAAAGGGCCCGCGAACATTTCCTGGCAACCTCTTTTTCCGCCCACCCTGGGAGCCTTCCTTCCTTCCCCCCACCTTCCCTTCCATATTACTCCTCCACTCCCCCCCTCCCAGGCCCCTGCAGTCGTCAAGCTGGGGGACTCCAGTATCCCATTCGCAGGTTTCCCCCGGTGTAGACTGCAGGATCGCCTACCTAAAAAAAAAACATCTTATGTCTCAGGATGACGAGCGCAGATCATTGCCACACAATTCTTTGTAAATCAAGGTGCTGAATGGTGTTGCTACTGTTTATGGGTGGTCGTATCGAATGGCATGCTCGTCTCGTCATTTAATGCAATAAAAATAAAACATACCGCGCGCCATGTACTGTAAGTTAATTGTACTATGACAATCCTAGTGCACATGCAAGCAATAAGTTAACAAAGGTATATATAGCATTGGAATGAACGGTATGGCTATACAATACTCTCATATATTTAAATGATTTTTTAATTTTATACTTATATGGAAACTAACAGCAAGGTTACAAATAAATTATATCTATTAGGTATTTGTACAAATTGAGAGCGAATTATAAGTCTCAACAAATAAGTGATTTAGCATAGAAATGAAATTAAGCACAGGATAATCATCTTTATTCTCTAAATTACAGCTATCTCTGAACAAAAATCCGTGGTCTCTGAAATCGAAGCAGTGGCAGTCACAGAAGCTATTGTAGAAGTCAACTCAGCCACAGAAGTAGAAATCGAAAAGAAGGCCGACGTTGAAATCAAACCAGCTCTAGAGGAGAAAGTAATCGTCACTGAGCCAGTAGTAGCGGAAGAGGAATTAGTTGCCACTGAAAAAGCAGTTGTAGAAGAGAACGCAGTAGTGGTGCAGGAACCAGTGGTGGAAGTAAAAGAAGTAGTCTCCGAGCCCATTGTTGTAGAAAAGGAAGAAGTAGTTTCAGAACCTATTGTGGTAGAAGAAAAGAAAGAGATTGTCTTTGAGCCCATTGTCGTAGAAGAAAAAGAAGTATATACTGCAGAACCTATTATTGTTCAGGAGACAGAGGAAGTTACTGCGGAACCAATCATCGAAAAGAAAGAAATAGTTCTTGAACCAGTTCTTGTAGAAAAAATAGAACCCATTATGGAACCAGAACCAGTATTCGAGAATCAATCTTTAGATTCCACCGTGCAAAGTGAAGTTCAATTAACGACTCAAATTTCCGTAAGTACAGTTACACGTATTATAAAAGTAAAAGCTTGGGATTGTGATTTAACATTTGAATGATTGTTAGCAAATATATATAAACTCCTAAATTATTTGGCACACTGGATAGTCGAATCGGAGCAATACAATCTTTTTATCCCGAAACACTGCGCAGTGCTTCTTTTATTTACAGTAAAGAGTAATACCTGCAAGTCTATTTAACACATCACATATCTGTCACTAATATTCTGGCAAATTTAAGCTAGCAAAATTTTAATCATAGATCATAAAGTGATTTTTACTTTTTATCCTTTAAATACCTTAACAAAGACATAAACTTATAAACATACGTAATCCTAGGCTGAAGTAGAAGAGAGTTCTCAAGTGAATTTAGAAGAAATTACTGAGAGAATCGTATCTGAAGACGCAGGTGTACCAACAGCAGCGCCAGTGGCAATAGACGTAGTCAATGTTGAGTCAGAGTTGAAAGCGGAAGTTAATGAGGAAGCTAATTTCCAAGTAGAGATCCAAACTGAAGCACAGAAAGTAGATGAACTAAAGACCGTGGTGGAAGAAGTAAAAGATGTTGACGAGGGAGTCAAAACTGTGCAGGAACAAGTGCAAAATATCGGTGAAGCGTTAGTCATTTTGGAGAATGAAGTAAAAGCTGAACAGGTAAATTTCAAGAATAATTTAAAAATTTCTTCAGTATTGCAATGATATCTGATTCTTAACAATAAATAGGATATCTATTCGGGTGAAACTAAAGTAAATTTTTTTTTAAATATTTCTTCATTTTGGCAAGAATTATAATACAAATATTTGCATTATATAAAATTTATTCTATTCGTCAGAAATGAGATAAAAATATTATAGTTCGGACAAACTAAGCTGGCCGGTATGACAATTCAATTTTTTTCCCGACGCGATAACTCTGTGAGAACACCTTCCCAAAAAATTCAAAACCGTGTCATGTCATACCGGCCATATTAGTTTGTCCCTACTATAGTGACGTTCATTGTCTAATGTTGTACCTCTTGTAATTTTGTGTAAATTTGTATTAAAAAAAAATTTCCAGATTCAACAGTCCGAAGTTAATTTCGCACAAGAAGTTTCAGGGTAAGTCCCTATTTAACGTATCTACGATTTTTAAGGCTCCACGCAGACGCCATCATGTAATTCTTGAGTTTCTGAAGCAACTGGCATTTTTATAATTAAACGCGTGCGTAGGGCATAGTGCAATATTTCGTGGTTTAAAATTACTATTAAGTAAATAAAACTTAAATCACTTTTTAGATCTCTCGAGCAAGCTCCCGAAGGCTTCCTGGAGTACGGCCCACCTGGCTTCAGGGAATACGGACCTCCCCAAGGCGATGAGCTGCTAAGATCTGATGTGCTGGTAAATATTACTCAATAAATTTATAAGATTTTAAGTAATTGTATTTTTAATTCCAGATAAAAGAAATTTTAATACTTGTTTACTAAATTCTTTTTTTTTTGCACTGTTCAATCTTTGCTGAATTATTAAGTTACTATTGACAGAATTTTCAATTTAATGGCCAGACTAATATCATGCCTGATATCAAACATTATTATCCATAAACAGTAGCAACACCATTCAGAACTTTAAATTGCAAAACCTGTCATGGCCTCATTTCGATTCAGTTTCTATTACTATACGGCCACGGTAGAGTCCTGCACCTCATAACAAGAGTGGCAGCAAGATAAAGTACCAATTAACGGGAGATGGTTGTCCCAAGTCACAATATTGCTGGCCTTAATTCATATTTACAGTTCAAATATTTCGTTTGATATTACAAATATAGACCATGCCATTAACGATGATGCACCACATTACTTTCCCGATACGATGAATATGGCTCGCGACTGACGCTTAAATCAGTCCCCTTATCCCATGACTCTTCTCAGTTGGACACTCTTGGCAGAGTGGTCGTGGTTGTCGCGATGGTAATAATACATGGAAAGATCTCAGCGTTGTCAGTCTTCTCGGCGATGTTCGTAGGTCTACTAAGGTTTCTCCATTTTCCTCGGTTAGTAGCGCTGCGTGTACACTCTTTCATGAAGGACTGTGTTGTCGTTTTAATCAAGTCAGTCCAGCGAATAGGGATCTGCCTCTAACTCTTTTTCCTTCTACCTGTCCTTGGACCATCAGTCTTTCATAGAGTCTTCGTTTCTAGATATGTGACCAAAGAACTTTAAGACACGTTGTTGAACGGTCGACGACAGCCCATATCATCATATCCCACGATTCCCTGGCTTAAAAAGTAGGGCGCGATTTCGTGGATGGCATTATTTATAACAATTACTATAACTAATATTTGTTTACAGGAGGCACTCATCGTTGAGCCCAGAAGCAACGAACTGAGGAAGAGGAGATTTTCGCCTAAGTTCAAGTAAATATTCACACATTTATACATACCACGCCTCTACCCCAAAATAAGCAGAGACTGGATTGCTACTTTTCCCAATTCTGCCACAGTTTATTAGCTTCTTCCACTTTCATTCAGATTCTCGTGCATTCCTTCCGGTTCAGGCTACTTTTGACCGGCCTTTTACTAAGAATGGCAGGGATCTTAGGATCTTTCAAAGGTTTGGTGCGGTCGACTCCAACCAGCCTTTTCATCCACGTACGGTTTATAAACCTTCGTCAGTCTCTTATCATCCTCCACCAATCTTGCCGAAAGTGCAAATTTGGTTTACCTGATAAGCTGCTTTACCTTTGTGATGCATTTCTTAATTTCTAGTGTATGCCAGTGTTATAAAAGCACTCTTTACCAGTATTCGTTTAAGGCCTGTTTCTAACAATGTTCACGTATGTTATCCGCCAATTAAGGTATTGGGCAGTAAGGTCCTGGAAGTTTTAAGTAAATACTTTTAATAGACAGATCGTATTAAACAACTAATGGAGATAGTACTAATTTTATTAGCATTTATTTGTGAGCTTAGATTGAATAGTGACCTTTTTTTATGGCATTGAATGACGAGACGAGCATACCGTTCACCTGATGGTAAGTGATACGAGCACCCATAAACGGTAGCGACGCCATACAGCACTTTGAGTTACAAAGTACTGTGTGGTATTCCACTGCGCTCGTCATCCTGAGACATCAAGATGTTAAGTCTCATGATGTCCAGTAGTCACACTGGCTACAATGTCCTTCAAACCGAAACACAACAGTGCATGCACACTGCTGCTTGGCGGTAGAAATAAACATTGCGGTGGTACCCACCCAGACGGACTCTTACATATGAGAAACCTACCACCAGTAAAGACTTGAATTTGGTAGGCTTATACATGAATGTGACCTGTAGCATGTACCCAGAAGTTATGAAACAGCCCTTACTCTTTTTTGTTTACCATTTATTTGGGAACTTGACTTTTGTATTTTGTCGTCCTTCTATGTTCGATGATTAGCATTTAGTATAACAGCGGCGATAACCTAGTTGGGAGTGGAACGGACTGCCAAGACGAATGTCCACAGGTTAAAAACCCAAGGGCACGCACCTCTGACTTTTCTTAAGTTACGTGTGTATTCTTTGTGAATTATCGCTTGCTTTAATGGCAAAGGAAATCATTGTGAGGAAACCTGCATAAATACCTGTTCTCTATAAGAATTTCGAAGGTATGAAGGCCAGCGTGGTGGACTAAGGCCTAAACCCTCAGTAGTAGAGGAGGCTCGTGCCCAGCAGTGGGACAGTATATAATACAGGGCTGGTATTATTATTATATTACACTACCATTGCGCGCGGCTCCGCCCGCGTGGAAAAGTTTTCCGGGATAAAAAGTAGCCTATAGCACTCAGGAGTAATGTAGCTTCCTATTAGTGAAAGAATTTTCAAAATCGGTCCCGTAGTTCCTGAGATTAGCGCGTTCAAACAAACAAACTCTTCAGCTTTATAATATTAGTATAGATAACATCGTGAATCAGGCCGTAAGAAAACTTATGTCCCATCTTAGACCCTAATATAAAAATGTATGTTTTCTTTTTCAGAATCATAAGGAAAATCCATTAAAAATATAATGAACACAAGAAACCCTTACATAATGTAAATATCATTAAAAATGAAATAAGTAAACGAGCGTTTAAAAACCGCGACGTATAACGGTTTTATAATCATGTATGTAAGAGTATGTATTTTTACATGTAATTAAAGAATTCTATAATTATATTTGTTATTTCATTTATTTTGTTTTTCAAAATCTTATCTGTATAGTTACGTCTATATCTCCACTAAACACTACAAACTCCACTAAAAACAAAAACACTACGCTTAGTAATTTAGATACTATGGCAACTATCAATTTTATACTATCGAGATATTTTTTTTATGGCTTTGAATGACGAGACGAGCATGCCGTTCACATGATGGTAAGCGATACGTCCACCCATAAACAGTAGCAACACCATCCAGCACCTTATGTTACAAAGTACTGTGTGGCATTCCACTGCGCTCGTCATCCTGAGACATAAGATGTTGACATGATGTAAGTCTCATTATGTCCAGTAGTTAGACTGGCTACAATGTCCTTCAAACCGAAACACAGCAGTGCATGCACACTGCTGCTTGGCGGTAGAAATAGACATTGCGGTGGTAACCACCCATACGGTCTCTTACATATGAGAGATCTACCACCAGTAGAATTGCATATTACAGTGATTCTCGGCGCCCGTAGATACTGCGCGGCATCTAATTAAATAAAACTGCGACCACTTCATGAACGATTCAGTTATTTGAATCACATGGTGTGATAAAACTTAAAATTTATTTGTCTTTATAAATTGAAGCTTATACCTAATCGACTTTAGAGCTAGCTGACTCCTACACGATGAACGAAACTAGAAAATATTCTCAAATTTGAAACAGAACAAATGGTTCTAAAACCCTGGATGGTTATATTTATTTGCGTTAAACGTTCGTTTTGACTCCATAATTACTAAGAGAATCAATAGTTATTTAAGTTATAGACGATTTCGTGAAAATATTACAAATATTCAATCAAGAACTTTAATTACTTACAAAACTGGACATGGAATATAATTGTCAACACAAACACACACACTCGCCCTTTATCCCCGAAGGGGTAGGCAGAGGCGCAACTAGTGCACCTTCTTTTAGCCGTGCGTATTCCGTCCCATGATGTGATAGGGGTCGAGTTTATCGCCATATCGGGCACAAATTCCAGATTCCTTTATTCCCAGATTACAATTTTTTACTTTTGACTCATGTACCTGTGCCAAGGGGGGGCACGCGTGACTTATTTGTTGAAATGACCTTTTTTTCGTCCTGCGCTTTGGGGCGGCAAATGTTGGGCTCCCCACGGGCGGCACGAACCCTATCTACGCCACTGACTTCAATAATTAAGTAAAACACAACGAGGAATCAACTTTAAATATATTTATTAAAATAGAAACATACAGGCTAAACTATTTTTCCATTCGCGAGTCTTGATTTTTCTTATGTTGCAAAAACAAAACGCAATACTCATTAAATATAAATCTCTCGTACAAGGATTTCTTCGAATCTTGTTTTACGAAGAGCTAATAATACTGCGATGTTCCGCTGTGTTCTTCGCCGATAATGCATGCGTGTATACTGCACGAAGTTCATTGACCCTAGAAGAAAAAATGCTTTTATTAGTACCTATTTTTTATTTTTTTTGTTGCATTGAATGACGAGCCGAGCATGCCGTTCGCCTGATGGTAAGCGATACGACCACCCATAAACAGTAGCAACACCATTCAGCACTGACTTACAAAGTACTGTGTGACATTCCACTGCGCTCGTCATCCTGAGACAAGATGTTAAGTCTCATTATGACCAGTAGTTACACTGGCTACAATGTCCTTCAAACCGATACACAACAGTGCATGCACACTGCTGCTTGGCGGTAGAAATAGACATTGTGGTGGTAACCACCCAGATGGACTCTTACATATGAGAGACCTACCACCAGTACATCTACACCAAATAATTATAAAGAGGAAAAGTTTGCGAGTTTCTTTTTAGGAAACGAGAAATAAACATTCATTTGCATAGAATACAAGTGGTATCAGATTTTCGGTTTGAAGGACATTGTAGCCAGTGTAACTACAGGACATAATGAGACTTAACATCTTATGTCTTAGGATGACGAGCGCAGTGGAATGTCACACAGTACAGTGAAGTGCTGGATGGTGTTGCTACTGTTTATGGGTGGTCGTATCGCTTACAATCAGGCGAACGGCATGCTCGTCTCGTTATTCAATGCCATAAAAAAAAATACTACCATAGAGACATAATATTGGTTTGTCACTTACCCGTGGTCAATAAACCCTGTATAATCATTCGTGATCTTATTCAGGAGGCGGCGGCGTGCCTACTGGATCATCTGCGGGCGGTATCTTGAACATGTCATGAGTCAAATCGTCTCTGCAAACAATAAAATTGGAAGATTGCCATGGGCACTTGTCCATTGGAAGCAGATTGCAGTTTCAAAGTACATAACCAGTTTTGTTTATCAAGAGCTAATTGTTGCTCAGTTTCACCCACGTTTTCAAACAGACCGGCATTATTTGATAATTGTGTCGACTGGCCAGGGGTAATCTGACAGTAGACACTATCTGGACCACTTACCATCAGGTTCTTTGTGAATTATCGCTCGCTTTAACGGTGAAGGAAAACATCGTGAGGAAACCTGAATATCTGAGAAGTCCTCTGAATTTCGAAGGTATGTGAAGTCTGCCAACCCGCATTAGGCCAGCGTGGTGGACTAAAGCCTTAACCCTCTCAGTTGTAGAGGAGGACCGTGCTAAGCAGTGTGCAGTATATAATACAGGGCCTGTATGGTATGGTATGGTATGGTATGGTATGGATAGATCTCACTACCTTTCAATCATACTCGTAGAACCTCACGAATTCTGACAAAAAAACTCGCCCGTCACTCGTAAATATATTCACTCTAGTTTAGGAATCGGTTTAATGTTTTGAGACTGCGAGTTAATGAAGATTTTGAGCTCACAATTGTTCCACCGAGTGGTGCAACAAATAGTAAGTGATTCCAAATACTTACATCGTATTATTAAACACTTTCACTGGCTTATAGTCTTCGAGATATTCAGCTCTAAGATCCACGAGTTCGGTTTCGTAGCAATCCACTTGACCGGCCTGACAGGACATTCTCGGTATGGGCGATGGCTTACCCAACTGGATTAAACTGACAATTCTGGAACAAAAGAGTTTGGAGATCCTGAGGTGAATATGTAAGACGAGGACATAGTTATACAGGCTACGAGATGTTCTTTAAATCCAATGATGCAGTTTTAGTTTTCTTCAAAATCGGCCTTAACACTCTTTTGAACATTTTTCGCTATTCGTTAGTTTCGTCTTTCGCCTTCGCCTACTTGAAATACAACCTGTATAGGGTAATTTTAACATTGCGTTAGATATTAAATTAAACTCACCTATACTAATATTCTACAAAATAACACTTTACAATAACTTGAACCATAGATGTAAAATAAAAAACGTGGTTTTTGTTGAAAATATTCGTTAATCACGGATGATTTTTGGCAGAATCTTTCCAGTGATTCAAACTAGAGACCTCAGCACGACGGTCGTACCGCACGCGCCATACAACTACGCCTCCGATGCAGTCTATTTAAATAGAATTGAGGGTATATTTCTGTATAATCGCATCAGTACGTCTTTATGAGAGTACTTATGTCGAACTGTCCGTCCAATAATATAACAAAAACCCTAAAGTATGTATACAGTATTTCGATCGCCAGCTACGCAGTAAATTCATACCAGAATGTCATCGAAAAGCACTTTCAACTTTCTTTTCAAAAATTTATATAACATTTATGAAAAATAATATTATAGGCTCACTAGGTCAGCGTGGTGGACTCAGGCCTAAACCCTCTCAGTAGTACAAGAGGCAAGATACAGGACTGGTATTGGTATATCATACCATACCATACCAGCCCTGTATTATATACTGCCCACTGCTGAGCACGGACCTCCTCTACTACTTAGAGGGTTTTAGGACTGGTATATTATAATTTAATATAGACAAATCTTACCCGTCTACAATGAAAAAAAAACTACCTTAAATTACGATGTTTTCCTGTTTTCGTTCGCCGAAGCGATACCACGTTACACGTGCGAAATGTCAAACGTATAATTTGAACGTACTTGTGATAATATTCCCGCGGGCGTTTGCCTCGACGAACCGCACTTCACTGCGACTATGATGCTCTTTGAACTGATGTATACGTACAGCTATCCTTAATATATATCGTTAAATCAGGGTTGCCAACTTTCGGGATTAAAGTAGGACAATTTCTCGACTACTGAACTGAGGTATGGACCATCGAATGTAGAATAAATCGCGGTTCTACTTATATGTATTTTTTTATGATTATTACAATACCTATTACAAATATACCTATGACTTCATTGTAAACCAAAATATACTGTATTGAACATAATTGGCAAGAGATTACAACTAGCGGTTTGTTTATTATTTTTCTATGATTATTTTTCCGAGCCAAATATCGACCAATAGAATTGCACCATTCGACGTCACGTGGTACAACCTACATGGTATTATACTGACAATTTTTTTTGAATATTTTCTCTGGTCGTTACTATATAATAAGAAACAATTTTTTTTGAATATTTTCTCTGGTCGTTACTATATATTATGAAATTCTTATTTGTTGACTGTTCATTTCATCTCATGGTGCAATTCTATTGGCCGACATTTGGGACGGAAAAATAATCCCCCGAATACCACACGAGCTTCAAAATTATCTGGCATTTCCCTCAAGGTTCCCTGCAAACAAATGAAGTCGTCAAGTTTTTCAGGAAAAATCACGAGCGCGAAGCGCGAGTGATTTTTTAACCTGAAAACTCCTTCATTTGTTTGCAACGAACCTATCGGAAAATACCCGATAATTTTGAAGCTCTTGTGGTATTATATGTGAATATTTTTTATTCAACAAGCCACTTGGCCAATGTGGAATCATTTTTGTATATATATTATATATGTACTGACGAATTCCAAATATAATAAATCCATGTTAAGCGAAATTCGCAACTCAGATTTTGAGTCCACAGAGTTCGATTTCATGATTATTTAAAAAAATACACATTCCACATAGACATTTAAGGATAGTAACCTCAAAGCGATACAATACCGAATAACATACTAACGTATGCTCTTTTGCGGTTGGAAATATTTGTAAGTATCCATTTTATACACTTTGATTTTGACCAATTGGAAACGGGAACAAAAAAAGAAACAGGAGAATGCGATCACGGTGAATATCTAAACTCTCGCATTTATAATATTGATATAGATTAACTGCGAGCTTATCAAAAATAGGTACATTTGCATATGCCGCTGAAACCCGGGACAATGCCGTTAAAATCGGGACTGTCCCTGCAAAATCGAAATGGGTGGCAACTGTGCATAATATGAGGAAAATACTGTGAGTCATTTCAAACGAATGTTATATGATTTTGTAGGAGGAATAATTTTAGCGTCGGTACTTACGCAAAAAGTCATAATTAACCTTGTAAACTAACTGGTACCTACATAGATAGGTAGACAAAGGAAACTTTATTTTACACTGATATACAAAGGAATAATAAATTATATACTAAAACCTTCCCTGAAAAACATACATAACGAAAACCCCATCGAAATCGGGTCATTCGTTTTTGAAAAAATCGTGGACATACAAACTTATATACATACAGGTGAAATACAAAACCTCCTTTTTTTGAAGTGGGTTAAAAATCACATATCATTCTTATTAAGTAGATATAGCTAGTGTAACAATAGGCGGTCTTATCGCTAAGAGCGATCTCTTCCAGACAACCATAGGATAAAATCACTTCTACGGAGAAGTTGGATAATTAGTATCCGAACTGTAGACATACTACCAACTACTCTTCTATAGCACAGGCGTGATGGTATACACGTTTGATGATGTAGGCTATTAATAAAGTTAAAAGTACTTACAATAAATAATTATAAAAAAGTCGTAGAAACAGCATCAAATTTGCTTGAAAAATTAGTCAAAAATTCATATTTCAAAGATTGCTGTGACCAAGAGGCGCGATGACCTATCTCGCTATCTCTATCTCACGCCCATATAGTTATACTGGTGACGTCACGTTATTACGTGCATCTCTTTTCAGTTATTTGACAATTACTCCTCTCAACAAATTTCGAAGGCTATTAAGTTATTATGCGGATTTTGAAACTCGTTCTAGCAAATTTTAGATGAAGTATATTAAAAAATATACACACACACACTCACGCCTATTATCCCCGAAGGGGTAGGCAGAGGCGCAACTAGTGCACCCATTTTTCGCCGTGCGTATTCCGTCCCATGATGTGATAGGGGGCGAGCCTATCGCCATATCGGGCACAAATTCCAGACTCCGGACGTAAGTGTATAATGTATACATATGTTAAAAAGTCTAACATATGCATGAAGATATGCATGAAAAATGCCTAAATTTGCATATATTGGAAAAACATCAAAATAAATGAAAACACACTTTTAAAATCAGCCTACAATTTGTACTTACCAACGTCTAATATAATTATAACATAATATTAGTATACGCTAATATTATAAGAAAGTAAAGTTTGGAAGTTTGTGAGTTTGTAGAAAATAATATCTGGAGCTACTGAACCGATTTCGATAAAATTTGCTATGGGGATTGAAGATTTTTGTGGTGCAATTAAAATAAACGGAGAAAATTTAAATAGTATAAAATCGTATTTAAAGAAGCTACGTGTTCACATATTACATTCTAGGAAGAGAGAGAGTGTTGCCAGCACAACAAGGAAAAATGAAAAAAATAATGTTGCCAAGAATATGACATACAAAATGTTTGCGTTCTTAATTCCCAACAGAGATAGTTTGGATCCTGGGATGAACATAGGCTATCCCAGGATAATATAAAGCGGAACTTTTATCCTGGATTTTTTATTCACGCGGGCGGAGCCTCAGGCACAAGCTAGTAGTAAATATGTGTTTTTTTATCTTTATAAATGTTCACATTCAGGCTAGGCTGCCTGTCCGGGTCGGGCAAAATGTTATTGTTTTTCTTTTCAAGTAATTGTAACTTACACTAAGTTGAAAATACACGCGTTTTGAAAGTTGAATTGAATGTTCACGTAAATCACACCTACCTTCCCTGTAACTCAATCAATTTAAGTGGGCAATAAGAAAAATTCCAGCAAGTGTTCTTAGTAGTGGCGGCCTGGGTGGGGGGGTCTTTTGCAATATCTAATTGAGGTCCTTTTTATCATTTACCAATCTAACATCTTATTTATCAACGCATATCAAGCATCTATGAAATTGTTAAACTCAAGGGCCTTTTTTTGCATCCGGTCGGGCACTAGTTCTTAGACCAAAACGAACCGAACCTCTATTAAAACCGGAGATTCAGAGACAGAAAGCTATGAAAACATGAGAAAACTCTAACGACACCATGTCCAACCATACCTATATAAGAGATAATAAAATAAATTATTTTATCAAAAAGGAATGAATCGATTACAAATCGATTAATCGATTATACTCACATCAGAACAAAAACGGCAACAGCGAAATGCACTTTCATTTTTACGAAGGGAATATGATTACTATACGTCACTATTAATTTTGATGTTCCTTGATAGTTACACAGAATTTAAATGCATAACTTGATACGAGGTTTACACTATTTATACAATAATCTAAACGTGGTGGTTTGTGGAAAAATGAAGTTCCAGCCTAATTAAGTATTAATTCGTCATTGATTATCACCTTCCTACCTCATGACCAAATATGTAGAAAAAAAGTTCAATTAATTATTTCTTCATTAGGTACATATTTTTTGATCGCTGTACAATTAATAGGTATTGGTGTAAAGTGGGTTTTGGCCGGCTAGAGCCGACCGAAAATTGGCCGTGAGGCTCTGAGGAGAGCCATAAACGGGCCGCATTTCCAACAATAAAAAAATATGGTACGCGCCTCTCTGGGCGGTATTCATAAATCAAACTCACGTTTCAGAAATCTCAAGTAGACATTTAATGTATTGAACTATTTAATAAACCAAAGCTTAAGCTGTAAGCTTGTTCTCAGCTGAGTACGCGCTGTTACACAAACAAAGCTTTGCTGTCAAAATTCGCCACATACTGTAACTTGAGATGTCATATGAGCTGATGTTAATATGGGTTTATTAAATAGCAACTGCTTACAACTCTTTTTTTTTTTTTTTTTTTTTTTTTTTCGCGGGGAAAAAACGCGTTATCGCTACCACCACTGGGGGGTGAGTGGAACGGTTATGTTGGTTTCACACAGTCTTACAGCCCAATGTCGACACTCGGGAGTATGGCATCATCCGAGCGAGCATTGGACCGAGTCCCTAACACTATGTACACCCTACACCGGCATACCAACCAAAACCCGCGGTGGCCTTCTTCGGCGCATACGAGACGGCCCCGGGGTATCTTGTTGCACTAAGATAGCTGCACGGGACCGTCCCTGAACTGCTTACAACTCTGGGGCTCCGCTCGTAACTCCAATGTGATGATAATGCAAAGGGTACAAAACTACATCCTGAAGCAAATTTCGCACCATGCTTTATAACAACAAATGAACTCCATGAAATCCTCAACATCCCACTTGTAAAAAATGAAATAATACTTCAAGGTGCTAAGTACAAAGCACGACTACAAAATCACCCCAACCAACTCGCGGGTCAACTTACCATACCTGAAAGTATACGTCGGTTAAAAAAGAAGCGTGACATCTTTGATAAGGATAACTAGTGAAACTTGACCAATCCCAAGAAAGCGCTTCCTCCACTGGGAGATGCGCTTTATCTTACCAGTTCCGACATCTCATCTGCTCATAGTCAACATGACTGATCGCATGATAAAATAAAAAAAAAACAAAATAAAAAAAATAGCGAGTATCTTAAGATGCTAACCTTAATTTGACAGCGTCTCAGTTGATATAGCACTTCAGAGCGACACTGAGTTGCATTTATTAATACGGCCCTAATCATGATGATGATGATGAAGTCTCTCCATAGGATTACGAATGCAAATGCGCACACGCAAAAGTGCTCTAAATTCAATCTCATAGAAAAATTAGATAAACATTTTATCAGTACCACGATTAGGTAGACGCCCTGCTGCACGATGGACCGACCAATTGAAGGCGGCGCGGTGGGTAGCGAATGCATGCGGGCTGCTCAAGACTGGGATGGTTGGCGCTCACTGAAGAAGGCCTACTTTTTTTTATTCGGGCACGGAAAATAGGGTAGTTAAATACTTTATTTAATACATTTATCAAAAATGCCATCCAAAATATAACGGAAAAAAAGAATTTTCCAAATTGGCGCAATAATTAGTAAGTTAGAAAGCTTTGAAATTTGGTGGAAGTGGTAGTTGTCAAATAACAGTAATATTACACTGTGACGTCACCGAGAGTCGCCGGCCATGACGCTGCGTGCGTGCGAAAGAGATAGCGCGATATCCCCTCGACGTCCCCATTTTTGCTCGCAACAATATTTCAAATATGAATAACTGATTTATTTTTCAACCAATTTTGATGCTGATTTCACAGAAGAATTTCTTTTTCGTATTATTTTCTGTTACATATAAAATAATTTACAAAATCAAACATAGGAAACTACCCTATTGAACCCTGGGGTCCAGATAGACTGTCGACTGACGAACGATGACTATCCCTCGTCAGTTGACACAATTATGCCGGCCTGTATGAAGGATATTATACACAGGCTGATCCCGGAATGCGAGTCACGTGGGCCACTATGGCTAGTTTTAACTTACTGTACGGTGGTCGCTATCCGGGCGGATACAATATACATTCTGTCACCAGCAGCCACCAGTTCATCAGTGGACGGCAATAGGATGTTTCATAAATAAAAATTGTAGTTACGTAATAAAGTTTATTTTTTTGGCAAATATAATATGTTGAAAACTAACTTTAACTTTTTTTTATGGTATTTAAAGACGAGACGAGCATGCCGTTCGCCTGATGGTAAGCGATACGACCACCCATAAACAGTAGCAACACCATCCAGCAACTTGAGTTACAAAGTACCGTGTGGCATCCTACTGCGCTCGTCATCCTTAGACAAGATGTTAAGTCTCATTATGTCCAGTAGTTACACTGGCTACAATGTACAAACCGAAACACAACAGTGCATGCACACTGCTGCTTGGCGGTAGAAAAAGATACTGTGGTGGAACCCACCCAGACGGATTCTTACATATTTGAGACCTACCACCAGTAAAAAAAACTCGAGGTTTCGCTCCTTTCTTCCTCGTCCTAATCATAATATTTCGAAAATTTCTCACATTTTATCAATTATCATAGGAGTTATTATTTGAGCTGTCGGCTCCTGCGTCAGAAGGGTTTAGGTAAAAAATATTTTTAGAGAATGACGTGGAATGAGTAAGCATCATTAATATATTAATTAATATATTTAAGCGTCATTAATATATTTAACACCTTTTTTTTTTTTTTTTTTTTTTTTTTTCGCGGGATAAAAACGCGTTATCGCTACCACCACTGGGGGGTCAGTGGAACGGTTATGTTGGTTTCACCGGTCTTACAGTCCAATGTCGACACTTGGGAGTATAGCATCATCCAAGCGAGCATTGGACCGAGTCCCTAGCCCTATGTACACCCTACACCGGCATACCAACCAAAACCCGCGGTGGCCTTCTTCGGCGCATGCGGAACGGCCCCGGGGTATCTTGTTGCACTAAGATAGCTGCTCAGAGCCGTTCCTGCGCGATGCCGCATTGCGGCCCCTCTCTAAACAAGGGGGCTAAGATGCCCCCGAACTCTAAAGAACGCCTGTTTGGCGTCTACGACAGCGGGAGACCGACCACCCGCATTGTCGTCCACCTCGGAGTCACTTAAATTGGAGTGAGCAGACCCCCACTGCTCGCCCCGCGACTTTTTCCAAGCCCCATTTAGTCGCCTCTTACGACAGGCAGGGGATGCCGTGGCGGAATTCTCTAGATGCCCCCGGACCACAGGGCATGAGGCGCCGGTCAGTCGTCCACCCGACGCCTCCGTCGTCTCCTCTGGCTGCGGGCGGGATCGTTCTGCTCACGATCCCGCTCGGCGCTCTCCTTCCGCGAGATGACGCACTCGCAGAAGGAGGCCATTGCTCGCCATGACCTCCAGCCGCTGACCATGGCGGACACCACGGCCGGCAGCGAGAGGTCTCCTCCGACGACTGCTCTAAGAGCGCTGCGTTGTAGATCCCAGGCTGGGCATTCCTCGAGAGTGTGTTGGACCGTGTCCTCGCGACCGTTGCCACAATGGTGGCACACGGCGGACTCCTCTTTTCCGATCCGACACAGAAACGAGCCAAAACACCCGTGGCCCGTCAGCACCTGTGTCAGACGGAATGTCGGCGCACCGTGGCGCCTGTCAAGCCACCTTGAGAAGACAGGTCGCACTGCCGCGACGGTCCTCAAGCCCGCACTCGGGCTCTCCAGCCTGGTACGCCACTCCTCCACGGCGGCGCTGCAGATGGAGGCCAATTGGGCTGTGACCTCCCTCGGAGCCAGTCTTCGCCCGAGACGGGATGCCTCCTCTCGCCAGAAAAACACTGATGAAAGATATTTGGCATCCACTTCCCATGGCAAATATATATATTTAACACCTACTGGTCTTGGTCTGGTCGCACTCGCATTTTTTTTCTCCTCGTGTTGTGGATGGGACGATAGCCTAGTTGAGAATGGAACGGTCTGCCGAGATAATGTCCGGAAGTGCTAAACCCAAGGCACACACTTCTGACTTTTCGTAGTTAAGTGTGTATTGTTTATCAATTATCCTTCGCTTTAACGGTGAAGGAAAACATCGTGAGGAAACCTACATACCTTAGAATTCTCCATAAGAATCTCGAGGGTATGTGATGTCTGCCAACCCGCACTAGGCCAGCGTGGTGGACTAAGGCCTAACCTCTCTCAGTAGTAAAGGAGGCCTGTCCTCAGCAGTGGGCAGTATATAATATAGGGCTGATTGCATTGCACTTATATTGGATAAAATCATCATCATCATCGTCAGCCACAACATAGGTCTCCCCTAAAGATTTCCAGACGGATCTGTCAAAAGCGGCCCGCATCCAGCGTGTTCCTGCGACCTTTATCAAGTCGTCTGTCCACCTTGCAGGTGGACGGCCGACGCTGCGCTTGCTAGTACGTTGGATATTGGATAAAATACAAATCATCAAATTATTTCATTATTCCTGAGACGGTTGTGCACTTGGATGGGAATAGTTTTTTTTTTTTACGACGCAAGTAAGTATATACTCTAAGCAAAATAAATTTTACATGTATTTTTTTGTCTTTTACACTGCACCTAATTTATACCTTTGAACTGATTTTAAAAAGCAACACTAGAGTTTCTTGACTGTTCTCTAGTGTAAACTGCTTTCCGAACTGGTGGTAGAGTAAAAATTGACTGAATATAAGAAGTGTTTAACATGTTTTGGATACTAATAAATTATTTCATTTCATTACAATAGAGGATACGATACTATATAACGCCTTATAACTTATAAGGTCACGTCTATCAGTAAATATAAAAACCATCGAGAATTACACTGGGAAATTTTAAATTTCTTTTAAACCGAACCATATTTCATCCAAATATGGCGTAAATCTGACTGGTGGCAGGTCTCTCATATGTAAGAGTCCGTTTCGGTGGGTACCAATGCAATGTCTATTTCTACCGCCAAGCTGCAGTGTGCATGCACTGTTGTGATTCGGTTTAAAGGACATTGTAGTCAGTGCCATACTGGACATAATGAGACTATCTTATGTCTCAGGTTGACGAGCGCAGTGGAATGCCACACAGTACTTTGTAACTCAAGGTGCTGGATGGTGTTGCTACTGTTTATGGGTGGTCGTATCACTTACCATCACGCGAACGGCATGCTCGGGTCGTCATTAAATGGCATAAAAAAAAGATTACCAACGTGTAATTAACAATTCAAATTCAAATCATTTATTAAGTAATTAGGCCCCTAAGGGCACTTTTACACGTCATTTTTACAATTTTTATCATCTAAAGATTCTACCAGTGCTTCGGAAAAGCCCACTGACCTGAGAAGAAGCACCAAGAAACTCAGCGTAGGTCTTTAATTGTTATATTTTTTTTTATATATATATTTTACAAATTGCATGTAACAATATAAATTCAATTTCAAAGATGGATATTAAATGCGAAAATTAACGGAGAGTACCTAAGTCAAATAACCAGCTACATGTTTAATTTTAAGTAAAGAATAGAGTCAACCATCAAACAGAGCAGACCAGTCCACGCAAGCAGCACCCGTTCACGAATATGACGCATGTGCCAGCCATCGGCCTCCTCAACCATGTTGCAGGGAAGTGACCGACCCGGCACACGACGCCGCCGCAAGCACAGACGTTAAAGCGAGCAAGACTACTCAGATTGTGGCTAACTAAGACAAATGAGATGCAACAAAGGCGTATATCAAATGACTAACGTAGTTTGATAAAAAATATACTCTTAGGACTATCCGGGAAAGTCGCACATATCCATCTGTCACAAATAATTTAAGCTAAATACAATCGATCATATCCTTGCGTAGCGAGCAACTATTCCCATGGATTTTTGTCATTAAAATACGCGTCAACAGTATAGTAACTTTTTTTAACAACTTGTTTCTTATAAATTGCTTAAATTTGTTTAAGGGTAAATTTAAAACAGTTGATGGTATTTTATTATAAATTTGTATACCCAGTCCCACAAACGAACAGCGTACCCTGTGCAATCGGTGACCTGGTACTGTTAATTTATCTTTATTTCAAGTATTAATATTATGATGATCACTATTTTTACTAAAACATTCAATGTTTTGTTTTACATACATAATATTTGCTAAAATGTATTGTGATGCAACTGTCAAGATGCCCATTTCTTTAAAGCGTTCCCTAAAAGAAACTCGTATAGCTCTTTTTTGTAGTATAAAAATTGTTTCACTGTCAGCGGCTCTGCCCCAAAGTAAAATTCCATAGGACATAACACTATGAAAATAACTAATATAGACAAGCCTAGCAGTGTTGACATTGGTCAATTGTCTCACTTTGCGTATTGCAAACGCCGCTGAGCTGAGTTTCCCCGCTAAGCAAGAAACTTGAGCGTTCCATTGAAGTTTGGGGTCCAATGTTATTCCCAAGAATACTGCTGAATCGACTGGTTTCAGAGTTTCATTGTTTAAAAATAAATCTAACGTTTGATTTTGGACGTTAGGCAACGTAAAACGCATACATTTGGTTTTCTTTGCATTCAGTAAGAGATTATTGGTAGTAAACCAATCTAAGATTTGCGACAGTGCGCTATTTACGTCGTCAAAGTTTGATTTTTTCCGGTCAATCTTAAATACAAGGGAGGTATCATCAGCAAATAGCACACTATCGCACATACTTCTAACGAAGAAAGGCAAGTCGTTAATATAAATCAAGAACAACAAAGGACCTAGAATCGAGCCTTGTGGAACCCCCATACGCACTGGGGAGCCAGAAGACTGGACTCCATTAACATCGACGCACTGTGATCTATTACTAAGGTAAGATGCTATTAAATACTGAATAATATCCCAAGTTGTTTTTACTTTATTATTCGACTTTTCAATTTTTTTACTTATGAACAATGAATTTTGCTGCAATACAAGCCTTTTTGAATACTTTAGAATAATTTTTAACACAAGTAACAAAGGACGGGTCATGCTTATATCGCCTCATACCATACAACTCATACAGTCGAGCTCTACTTCTATGTAAACCTACAGTAGCCCAATCACAAAACTTAGTTTTTATTGTCCTATTGACTGATTTAGTTTTAAATATTTTATTAAATTCTGTATTTATTAAGTTAAAAAGGTCACCATAAAGCCTATTTGGGTGGCCCTCTGACTCTATTTTGTTAACCTTAGAAAATATACTTTCTTTAAACTTATCTAAGCGATTAGCAGTAAACAGTCTGCTTTTAATTGTAATATTAGACAGTTTATTCTGTTTTGAGACACAAAATACTGCTTTTTGACCACAGTGGTCAGATGTTAAATCACTCAAATTAGCTTTACTCAGACATGGACAGCTGCAGAAAATGTTATCCAGAAAAGTTGATGTGGTAGCTGTAATTCTAGTAGGCTCACAAAATATTTTTTTCAAGCCAAAGTACATAAATAGATTAATGAGTCTATCCTTTCAGGATGACTGTTCCAATAAATTAATATTAAAGTCACCACATACTATTATATGCTTATTACTAGAACCTATACGTTTTAGAGCATCTTCCATAACACCTTCAAATACATTAAGATTGCTCAACGGTGGGCGGTACACACAAATTATAATATGTTGCTCAAGCTCAACACAGGATAGTTCAGCAGTGCGCTCAATAGAAAGTTCCAAAATATCTGTACGTTCCTTACACTTAATATTGTTATTTACAAAGATTAATGAACCACCATGTATTGCTGTCTTTCTTATGAACGCACTTTTACCGAGTAATGGCTGTTATTAAATATCATCTGATGATTCTGTAGCCAATGCTCTGTGACACAAAGAATATTAATTTTATGATTTTCTATAAATAAATCTAATTCTAGTTGTTTGCCAGATAAGCCTTGTATATTTTGGTGAGCTAAAGTTAAAACAAATTGCTTATCTGTTGTCTCACTTAATAGTTTAAACTATTGGGTGTGTCAATAATTGCATTAGTAGTACTACTAATATTAATATCAATTAATATCGATTTATGATTCCAGTATCGAGATGAATGAATACGTTTTCATTCATAAAGTATTACGTCAGTTGATAGTACTCGTTACCTACTATCAACGTGCGTTTCAAAAGGTTTTTCCTGTACGCAATGCTGTCGACATCATAGTACTCATAAAAAAGCCGAATCAGGATATGTTATACTGATTTTCCTTCCCTATTAATTATTACATATTTAATGCACCTTGATCCAGTGGCCACGTATATGGGCTGTGGACTAGTAAGGATAAATTGCCTAACCGCTAAAGAAGTATTTTCATCTCCCTGGTCAGGATTTCGGTCCCCCGACGCCAGGACTCTTGGGTCAAAATATTACTAGGTACTTAAACGACAAAAACACTTTTATTATTTTACTTTTTAGAGGTTTTTTGTGTCGGGGTTTATTTAAATATTAATTTAATTTGTATTTCAAACTTTTTAAATTACTATATTTTCCATCATGGTTCCTTGATAATCAACTATCTAACACCTACTCGTTAAGACCATTCTTATGAGGCAACACACGCTATATCTGCTACAAATTGCGAAAGAGTTGGGTATCCCGCAGTCTACTTGATGCTGCAGCATCAGCTTAAGGTTAACATGTCTTAAAAACATTGCCGAAGACACAGTACACCAAATTTAAAATCAATCGGACTTGTGAAAGTGGGAAATGAGCTGATAATCTTCAAACGCCTGAACAGATCTTCATAAAGTATAGCTAAGAAGCTTCTCGATCAACTTTTAAAACCAAAAAAAACCGTGTCAAAATCGGTCCATTCGTTTGAGAGCTACGATGCCACAGACAGATACACAGATACACAAATACACAGATACACAGATACACACCCTAAACTTATAACACCCGTGTTTTTCTGTCGGGGGTTAAAAACTCATAGAATTAGAACAAACTGTGACAGTCGCTTGGCAACTGTGGTTCTTCCCTTTAATATTTTTTCCACTACGTAAGGTAAGGTAATATCCATATTAGTAATTGACAGGGGTATGACGTAGCAAAAAGGATATCCTTAAACCTTACAATATTTATGAGTAATAAAGAGTCGTAGTTTCACGATTACCGTTTTAGGCAATACAGAGTTTACACGACACTACTTACCTACCTTTTAATATAGGGTACTTATATAACTATATTCGATTTTCGCCTCGGTGGCGTAGTTGTATTGCGTACGCGTTACGAGTACGACTTGCACGCTGTGGTCCTAGGTTAGAATCCCGGGTCGCGCCAAAAACAGAGTGACTTGGTTTTTCCATCTTAAAAATTACTCAGTCACAGCTCGAAATTAGGAAGTTGGCGGTGTGATACCCCCGTGCCTCGGAAAGCACGTAAAGCCGTTGGTCCCGCGCCTAATCTCTCTCCGGTCATGTCGGATTGCCGTCTCACTGATCTATGAGAGTGAAGGAATAGCGAGTGCATCTGTGTATTATAAAAATAAAAATAAAAATAAAATCATTTATTGATCAAGTAGGCTTATAAAAAAGCACTTATGACAAGTCATGACAAGGTAGAGACAATAACAAAGGTACATATACCAATTAAATAATTTAAAGTACCTAGATTAAATAATGAACAACCAGCACGGGCTGATAGGTACAGAGGACACGGACATTGGGGACGGGAATAGGGCTAGGTAAGGAGAAGTGGAGCTGATATAAAAGAAAGGGAAGGAGTATCTTTACATTACGAGGAAAGGAAACGCCACGGTCCTCGCCGGCGAGGATAAAAAGGTCCTAGCCTAGCTAACCTACCAGCCTTTCACTAGCTACCTAAGCGATGACGACCCGAAGAAGAAAGGCAGAAAGAAACTCCGGGCTTAATTTTTTCGTCATCAATTGTCATGATTTTCTTCATTGTTTTTCAAATGTATATTTGACAGTATTATTATTACACAGGTTAATGTATGCATGGATGTAGCCCTAAGATATAAATAAAATACTATTTGGAAGCAACCAAATAGAAATATATTGGCGTTCATGATGCATTAACCCACGTTTACAAATCATTAATAGTAATAGATACCTATAGATCGGTCGTCACTATAATTAAACAATGTCAAAATGTCTAAAAAAATTGAACTTAAATGTCAAAAAAAAAAAAAAGTAAAAATATAATATTATGGACATAGCCATATAAATGTCATATTAAAATATATTTTTTTTTTCATAGGCGTTCAATGTGAATGCTCAGTGCCCAATGTGAATTGCGTACACACTTGTTTTTATTTACCATCCAGTACCTTGAGTTACAAAGTACTGTGTGGCATTCCACTGCGCTCGTCATCCTGAGACATAAAGTCTTGTCCAGTAGTTACACTGGCTACAATGTCCTTCAAACCGAAACAATAGTGCATGCACACTGCTGCTTGGCGGTAGAAATAGACATTGCGGTGGTACCCACCCAGACGGCCTCTTACATATGAGAGACCTACCACCAGTAGCAGTCATATTAGGCTGAGACTGGTCTTAGGACGGCTATGAACGTAAACTTATAGGATCGTCGGGGTAGTGTCACGCTAGGAAAACTCAGCTCAGGTCTGTATTATAATATAAAAGCATCCATCATTTGGGTAGAACAGCCTGATGCTCACTGTTGAGTTGTTAATCTAATCTCTAGAATATCATACGCAGTTAGATTCTATACCTTTTGACTTTGGTTTGCAAAGGCAAACCAAAGTCAAAAGGTATAGATTCTAGTAGATCCTGAAACCAGGTGAAAATCTGAATGCTCCATTATGCAGCAAGGATGAATGATTTATTAAATCAGGAGTTAAACATTCCTTTCCTTTAGTAGAATTGCAAACTTGCATGGGCGTTTTGCGTCACACACATATTACACTTATATACGTACCTATTAAAAGCATCCTGCAAGTCATCATATTTGTTCTCAAGACTAAACAGCTTATATTTATCATATTTTGAGGTCCATTAGAAGTCTATAGATAGATATTAAAGTTAGATACTAACCACTTTCTATCGAAAAGCGCCTACTCATTTTTGATAGCAATATGACAAATCTACGTTTTTTGCTATATATTACTTTTTTTATAAATAAATGGTTTTATATACCTATTTATCACTTACCATCTAGTGGAAGTCCCTGTTATTCGTATAAAGGGTCACCATGCATATGTATTATCTTTTATTATGCTTTTATTTAATAAAAAATAGCTCAAATCTATGCATTGCTAATAGAATTTCTTAAGGGCACTTTTAAGTCGTCGAATGAAATTACTCGTATGATTCAGGTCTATTCAGTCTGTTCCATAAAATGACGAACCCTAAACCAAGATATATTGAAATGGGACCACTTCGAGACCCTTATTTACTAAACAAGGAATCAAGGAAATACGCTCCCAATTTTCAGAGAAATCAGTGTACATACATAAAAAAAAATACAAACACACGAATTGGTAACCTCCTCCTTTTGGAAGTCGGTTAAAAATAGTCTGTAATTAAAAGAATATATAACTTCCTCATTTTGGTTCAATAACACCAAAATAACTAGCTCCCATCTAAAAAAATATATTCTAACTGCGCTGAGTATCAATAATAATCTGCCTGAATCCATATTTTATCGTTTTTGTCATATTACTACACAACTTGTACCGTGTACCTTATATTAGATTCTCAATTTCTCCTTTTCATTTATGTTATCTCTTAATAATGCATGTCGAGTAGGTTGCAAATATTATGGATATTGTACTGTATCACTGTATTATACGAATGTCATGTGCTTGTAACCAGTTTAGTGGACATAATAAACAGAAAAAATAATTAAAGGAATATATAAATAAATTATAGGCCTGAAAAGTTAATTTTTTTATCCACATGTGGCTCTTGTGTCTATTTTGTGCTGCACGTACCCTATATGCGATAGCAAATAATACGAAAAATAAAGTCCTTTTGTGAAATCAGCAATAAAATTGGTTAAGAAATGGGCAGCAATTCATATTTCAAATATTGCAATGTGCGTGTAGTGAGGATTTTTTTTTATGGCATTGAATGACGAGACGAGCATGCCTTTCGCCTGATGGCAAGCGATACGACCACCCATAAACAGTAGCAACACCATCCAGCACCTTGAGTTACAAAGTACTGTGTGGCATTCCACTGCGCTCGTCGTCCTGAGACATACGATGTTAAGTCTTATTATGTCCAGTAGTAACACTGGCTACAATGTCCTTCAAACCGAAACACAGCAGTGCATGCACACTGCTGCTTGGCGGTAGAAATAGACATTATATATGAGGAGGATAGCGCGCTAACTCTTTCTTTCGTTTGTACTTTATGCCCGATGACGTCACTAGGTATCATTGGGTCACTGATTAGTTTTTGACATTTAGCCCATCCAGCGAATTAAATAGGCTTATATCTTGTTGATTTTTATGTGATTTTAAATGATGTAGACTGCCTCGGTGGCGTAGTTATATTATTAGTTATATTACTGAATAGAAAAATCCAATATCACTTTGCCCTGCCCGGGGATCGAACCCGAGATCTCAGCATTGCAGCCGTACCGTAATACAACTACGCCATCGAGGCAGTCATTATGAAATGAATTAAAATTATTTATTGGAATCCATAAAATGTTAAACATTACTTAGATTCAATAAATTTTACTCTACCACCAGTTGGGAAAGCAATTTCCAGAAGAACAGACAAGAAACTCTAGTGTTGCTCTTTTCAAAATCGGTTCAAAGGTATAAAGTAGGAACAGTGGGTAATAAAAATAAAAATACATGTAGTTTTTAATTTTGTTTAGAGCAGTTCATATATTTATAAGCAGGAGTAGCTAGGCGCCTTCGTCTCGCTGTGAATTTCCTCACAATTCACCTGTGTGATAAAACCTAAAAGCCTTAACTTTCCAAGACCACGGATGGAACAACCCTACCTTACTCAAGCGTGCAATGCTTGTAGTGCTCTTAGCGCCCCCCTTAGGATCTGGCACCCCTGGCCCAGCCCCTTGAAGCTTCTGATGTAGGCGTACAAGCGTAACTTTGTCATTGAGCCCCGTAGCTTTATCTGATTGAATAGTTTTTCTGCGCTGTGAATCCAGCTAACACATATGTTTAGTAAAAAATACCTTTTAGGTCAGTCATATTTTGATCAGCGAGCTAACACATTAATGAATTAACATCCAGGGGCCTTAGCTGGAAAGAGATCCTGGGCGGGAGCAAAAAATAAATGAACAACAATTTCGTAGGTAAGATGTTAGAGATGCTGGTAATCTTAAAAAAGATCATCAGTTGGATATCGTACGAAGTCCCTAGTATAATTATGAGGGGCCTAAGAGACCCAGATGGTTGCCCGGTTGGCCCCGTTGTGAAGATAAAGTTACATAATTATTGTATTATCTACAAAAGTACCTAAATCTCGCGACAAGCTTTTATCTCTACAAAGTAATAAACAAAGTTTGATTCAATTTAAAGTTTATATTTTTCTTTTTAGAGCATTTAAATATTTTTTATTTTATTTTATTCACAAAACCAACAGCTTTACTATAAATAACTAAATTATAGACTAACTTAACTTAACAGGAGCCAATTATAGGTTTCACTAAGATATTAATACATAATAAATTGTCGGAGGGATACAATATGTACATTAATTAGGTTCACAAGATGAGGTAAGTTCATAAAATAGGTTTACAAGATGAGGTAAGTTCCCAATATAGAAAAAGTCTATGTAAAAGTTGCAATATGAATTTGCGTGTATGTACAATGTTTCTATAATTATATATGTGTGTGTGTGTGCGAGTGTGTGCGTTTGTGAATGTGGGCGTGTGTGAAAGAGAGAGAGCTGCTATATTGTGCAAGATTGTGAGTATAGTTTATGTAAAATTTATTATAATTGTAATAATATGTTTGTAATATATTCTATGTATTTATGTATGTTGAGCCTTCAGTATAATTATTATAAGACGCTGCATTTAAGAGAATCAATAAATTTAGTGATTATTCGTTTTTTATAACTAAGTTTACTATTGTTAAACGGATCAAGGTCTGAGAATAAGATATTATATGAATAGCATGTTCGGTTAATAGGCGAATTATGCGCATATTTGGTACGAGTGAAAGACGTGGAAAATAATTCCGTCTGTCTAGTGCGGTAAGTAGGTGTAGAAAATTTAATTTGTGCCACCAAAAATGAACTATCGATGTGACCATTAATAATGTCATAAAGTACCATTTGTTCCAACATTGTTCTGCGGTCTTTTAATGTTAATAATTTATAATCTATACATCTATCCTTGTATGCTGCATGAATATTTTTAGTTTTGAAGTCTAAAAACTTTACGTATTTTTTTTGTATATTTTCTAATTTGTCTATGTAAACTTTATATTGGGGAGACCATAATATACTTCCATATTCTAGAATACTTCGGACATAAGAGTAGTACACAAGCTTTAAACATGCCAGATTATTAAATGGTTGACATGTTCGGAGCACAAAACCCAGATTCCTATATGCTTTGTTAATAATGTGGTCAATATGAGTGTTGAAGGTAAGTTTTTTGTCAAGTAGAATGCCCAAGTCTCTAACCATATCTACCCTTTCTATATTAAGTCCATTAAAGTTATATGCAAAAACTATTGGTTGCCGTTTACGTGTAAAAGTTATGGTCTGGCATTTGTTTACGTTTATAGATATTCGATTACGTTCATAATAACTTAATAAACTGTTTAAGTCGAATTGCAAATTGTGACAGTCGTGTATATTATTAATTTTATTATAGATTTTCTTATCGTCAGCATACAACAAATGCGAAGAATGACTAAAACAGGTATAAATATCATAGAGGTATGCATTGAATAAGAGGGGCCCTAAATGGGACCCTTGGGGTACTCCAGAAGTAATACGTATAAAGTTCGATCGATATCCGCCTAATACCACAGCCTGACAACGATTTTTAAGATAAGATTTGATCCACCTTAAAAGATCTCCATGGATTCCCAGCATTTCTAGTTTGCGGGTCAGGATGACATGGTCCACACGATCGAATGCCTTTTCAAAATCTGTGTAAACCAAATCCACCTGACCGCCATTATCCATACTATGACATAATTCTGTAATATACTGAGTCATGTTGCTAATTGTTGATCTGCCCCGGAGGAAACCATGTTGTGTTTTAGGAATACCTTGATAAATAGACGGATAAATACAGTTATAAACAAACTTTTCAAAAACTTTAGGAAATACGTTGAGAATAGACACTGGTCTATAATTTTCCACCTTAACCCGCTAAATAAAAGCTTGTTTTTGATGATTTTTATTTACTTTAATTTATATTTTCATTTTAGTTATTTTTCGAGCTATTCTCAGCAAGCCCTTTCATTTGATACCCATATTATAGGAGGGCGTAAAAAATAACTAGTCCTCTATCTTGGGCCGTCCGCCATATTGGATTCAGAATGATGTTATTTAGCTAACAATGCTTTGTCACCCAAACTAAACGTGTATGCAAAATCTCAACACATTCGGGTGAGGGTAACTACTTCAAAATTAACTTGCTAGATTCCATCCGAACAATCATAGTAACCTTTGATAAATTATAAACCTAGATAGAGTGACGCGCTGCAATGAAACTAAAACAAACACGCCAACTTTTCTTAAGCTAGTATGCGTGACAGCTTTGTCATACACTATCCCTGCATCATTCTGCGTATCCTTGTGTGCGCGCATAATGACACCAGTTATTACATGGTTTCTATTAAAATGGGGAGAAAATTATATCCATGAAAAACAACAAAAAATAATTCACTCGAACTCATTTAGCGGGCAACTGTTCGCCTCTATTTTTTTCGACGCGTTTGAAACGTCAGTGTTTATCTAGGTATATAATTAATCAAAGATAGTTACATACATACATTGCAAGTTGAATAAAAGCTTGTAAAAAGACATAGACTACGGCCGCTGGTCGATTTAGTAATAAGTACTTATTTTAGGATCATATCAGTCGGGATTCTTGAAAAATATATATTTTTCTGTAAAATAAGAAAAGGTTATACATAACCTCCAAGTCAAAAGCTTTTCTTATTTACTAATTTTACTTTAGCCGACTGTGTTAAAAATGGTGCTCCTGAAACCTGAAATGGCAAACTTCCAGCCGTGTAACATCATACCGAGGTTTGTATAAGAACTGGGAATTTCCTTTAGGAATGAAATAAAACACTGAAAGACTAGAAATACATTTATTTAGAGACATTGAAGACCATAATAATCCTTCTTTTATAGACATTGTTTTGTCTCGCTTCCTCTAATATTAAGGGGCCGCGCAGGTGTAAAGTTTGCCGTAAAACATAACACTAATGTCAAATATAAAACTAAAACCTCATTTAGATCATCAACCATTGCTAGCAATTATCGTACGCTTTGAGCGTCATCTGAACACACACAATGGCGGAGAAATTCTCGCCCTTGTTAAGGTATATACGGGACTTTTGACAGATATTCAAAAAACGAATTGCAATCATTGCACGTACAATTATTTCTAGCAATAATTGATACGCCCAAATAAGGCTTAACTGTTCTTGAGACCACTAGCTAACAAACTCATTATATTGACGTAATTTAATTAAAAGAAAAATTTAACATAATTACTTAAATTATGACATATTATGTAACAGATATTCTAAACATTTTGCTTTAGGGCTTATTTCACATGTTTCACGTAAATTTTATTTGACAGTTATCGTAACTAATGTAGATAGAACTCATTTTATTACCATTTATTTGGAACATAAATTAGATTGTGACTCTTGTATTTGGTTTTATACATTTATGTGAAACAACCAAAGTAAAGATATAACATAATATTGTAGAAATTTGATGTTTAATTTTTTCCATATGTATTACAAATTCGAATAAATAGCTTCTAAAAATAGGGCTAACGCGCTGTCTGCTGAGGGCAGCGCCTTAAGTTAATTACTTCCAGTAGCGTAGCGTGGTTTGGGCGGAGTCTACCCAGGGCGGACCTTTTAAGGGGCGGAAAAATTCGTAAAATGAAACCTTCCCAAATTATTCTTTTGTCTCACGCACCACTTTTATCTTCTTTTTTTCAACCGTGATTTGGGCGGAAAATTATGTTTCCGCCCCGGGCGCAAACCCCACTGATTAATTCCATCCCTCGTATTGGTTTGGTGCTGGCGTGGTCATTAATTATCCCCGTAGTCGGTATTGTCTTCGTCTTTGTTTTGAGGCGGCTTGCCTACTGCGTCGGGTCCGTACGGTGGCTTGTGAGGATCTTGTTTCAAACCACTGCAAGCAAAAAAAGATTATTGAAGTTCGCCATGGGCAACGGACAAGTAGCTTGAAGTTTGTGAGTAACCAGTTTTTATAAGCCGGCCGGCTCGACCAGGGTGATAACATAGAAAACCAAGTAGAACATGGCTATTACACATTACGTAAACTAATAGATTCTAATCCTTCCTTCCTTAAATCTTCTTCTTCTTTGTCGGTATCACTCTTGACAGAGTGGTCGTGGTCATCACTTCAGGTGTTGGTGGCAAGCTTCACAACACGCCGCCACTCTTCTCTGGTGACCGCCTTCCTCGTGCATTGAAGTAGTGATGATGAGCCATTTACTGCCGCTTTTATCTGGTCAGTCCACCTCATAGGCGCTCTTCCTCGTGGCCTGGTACCCTCAACCCTTCCCTGGACCACAAGTCCTTAAATCTATCTATACAAATAATAAAGCAGTAGAACCGGTGTGTGTGTGTGTGTGTGTACATTTAAAAAAATGTGATAAAAAAGAAAGGGGGCGACTTAAGAAGAGTAATGGAAAACAAATCAGCAATTTTTATAATCTTTTCTGTCTGTTTTTCTGTTTGTTTGTTACTGAACATCTCCGAAACTACTGAACGGATTTCGATGAAATTTGGCACACGGATAGATCATATCCTGGATTAAGATATAGGCTACTTTTAACCCCAGGAAAATATTAAGCGGGACTTTTGTCCCGGAAAAACTTCACGCGGGCGGAGCCGCAGGCAAAAGCTAGTAGTAAATATTAAACAAAGTCGCCTGCCGCGCCTGTACGGGATAGACTCAAAAACTACCGAACGGCCGCCTTAAAAGTAAAAAGTATAGCCTATAGCACGCAGGAGTAATGTAGCTTCCTGTTAGTGAACGAATTTTCATAATCGGTCCAGTAGTTCCTGAGATTAGCGCGTTCAAACAAACAAACAAACTCTTCAGCTTTATAATATTAGTATAGATAACAGTTTAGCGTTAAATGGTATTCTGTATGCCAATTTCCATAGTGATAAACGCGATGAGTTACGTTATGCGCTTGTTACGAGCGGGGAAAATAACGTGTGTCATAGAGAATCAGGGCCCGGGTTTCAATGAATTTTGAAGTGAAAACTTCTTTAGCGGCGTTGAGCACTTTTCTTGGGATGCGTATAAAATGTTAAAGCTCGCGTCAGGACCCGTGACTTGATCGAAAATTCGTAAGACGGAGGTTGTCATTTTTGTGTACGATAGCGCAATAAATAAATATTGAATTTAACCACATAAATGCTAGTACTTTTATACTAAATAAAACAATACGTGCGAAATTATTCCCTAACCATTCCAAAATATTCAAAAATTCACAACGTTAATGTTCAAGTTTTCACTTCTGTCGGCACTCCCGGAGTGCAACCTGTTTTTTATGTTCACTGTAATAGACTGAAACATATAATTTTTATACAATAAATGCGTATACCTGTAATGGGCATATATACCTGTGATATAATGATAGAATGTTCTTTTTTATGATTTTTTTATATATATGCTGTTGGTGAATAAATAAATAGAAAACTGCTGAACTGATTTTGAAAATCCTTTCACTAATAGGGAGTTACATTACCTCATAGTCCTATAGGCTACTTTTATACCAGAAATGGGCGTTAAAATGAGCGGAGTCGCGACCAGGAGCTAGTTTGGAATTACGAATTTCGGACTCCGGACCAGGGAGATGAGAATATTAGTAGGTACTAACGACAAACAAACACACTTTTTTTTTTAATTTTGAGAAGTTTTTGTGTCGGGGTTTATTTAAATTTTAATTTCTTTAGCTAAAATAAACCCTTTGTTAGGATAAAAATATTTTTGTGACGATATTTGTGACGTGACCTACATTTTTTTACGATAAAATCAACTAACAGATCGGGATCTAAATTGCTGAATCTTCTCCCAGTAGCCTTCCTAAGCCAAGGTTCGTACCCGGTAGTGGTAAACTGGTAATCTGGTACTCACTCGGTGCTCACTTCCTCAGGATATTCAACAACGGCTTCCTTGAGTTCGTTTTCGTAGTCATCCACTAGATAGATCAGGCGAGCCTTTCTTGGTGTTTGTGATGGTTTACACGGCTGTATGACACTGCTAATACTGAAACAAGATTGGATTGAAAATTAAAATGTGCCATGGGGAACAGGGACGTAAGGATGAATAGATAATTTACTGGTGGTAGGACTCTCATATGTAAGAGTTCGTCTGGGTGGGTACCACCGCAATGTCAATTTCTATCGCCAAGCAGCAGTGTGCATGCACTTTTGTGTTTCGGTTTGAAGGACATTGTAGCCAGTGTAACTACTGGACATAATGAGACTTAACATCTTATGTCTCATGATGACGATGGCAGTGGAATGCCACACAGTACTTTGTAAGTCAAGGTGCTGGATGGTGTTGCTACTGTTTATGGGTGGTCATATCACTTACCATCAGGCGAACGGCATGCTCGTCTCGTCATTCAATGCCATAAAAAAACTACATAACTAGTTTTTGAAAAAGTCCCGGAATAAAAGTCCCGCTTTATATTTTCCCGGAAAGGAAATAGACTTTAAACTCCGTGAAAATATAGGTAAAGCGGGGTTTTTATCCAGGAAAATCTTTTTCGCGCAGGCGGAGCTCGAGCAAATGCTAGTATATTATAATTACTTTTTTCTTATTTTTATACCTTCTGCTAGGATACCGATTTTGAGAAAGTAGTTGAAACATACCTACTTTTCTTTATCAACCCAAGGCCGTCCCTACGCTTACTATAGTTCGGACAAACTAAGCTGGCCGGTATGACAATACAATTTTTTTCCCGAAGCGATAACTCTGTGAGAAAGTCTACCCAAAAAATTCAAAACCGTGTCATGTCATACCGGCCATATTAGTTTGTCCCCACTATAATAATTTATTTGCTCAATACTACTACTTACTTATTCTGGGTAATAATCTATCATTATAAATATAATCTCTACGCGGAGTTTTGGCCGGAACTTGGAAGTGTCATGAGGTGCTCTTGTTTTAATTCATTATTTTGGTGATATTTAGTGTTATATTGCATAATTATGGTGGTATATTATCCAATATAGTTCTATTAAAGAGCTCAAATGAAGTGAATTGAAATAATTGTGCTAATCAAGTGTTTTTTTTTTGTTGCCGCCAAAACTCCTCGATAAAGTCTTGGTAAGGTAGCCACTGCTTTACTTCGACATATTACAGATAATAAAATAGACAAACCAAACTTGACATTGGCAAAATGTGAACACAAATGCCATTATAAAAAAATATAATATATAATCTCTACGCAAATGTCAGATAAATTCACAATAATAGATTATAAAGTAAAAAAAAAAGCGACGATAGCCAAGTTGGGAATGGAACGGTCTGCCGAGACAATGTCCGCAGGTTCAAAACCCAAGGCACACACCTCTGAATTTTCGAAGTTATGTGTGTATTGTTTATCAATTATCGTTCGCTTTAACGGTGAAGGAAAACATCGTGAGGAAACCTACATACCTGAGAATTCTCCATAAGAATCTCGAGGGTATGTGAAGTCTGCCAACCCGCACTAGGCCAGCGTGGTGGACTAAAGCCTAACCCCTCTCAGTAGTAGAGGAGGCCTGTGCTCAGCTGTGGGCAATATATAATACAGGGCTGATGATGATGATGATAACATTATAAAGTTTACTTTAACTTTTACTATCGCTTCACTCATTAACCCGGTGACTGCATAGTTACCTATACAGAGAAACCGCCAAAATCTTTAGCCCAAAAATGTTTGGAACTTTAAACATACTACCTATGATTTACTGTCGTTTTATTCATTCCTTATAGTAAACCTATAGTTTACCGTGAATTCGGCGAATAGTTTTAGAACGTAGCCTATCGTACTCATGACGTAAATATGTACGAGGTATGATTTTTTTAAATTGAGTTTATTTTTATTGACTGCCTCGGTGGCGTAGTTGTATTACGGTACGACTGCAAGGCTGAGGTCTCGGGTTCGATCCCCGGGTCGGGCAAAGTGATATTGGATTTTTCTATTCAGTATCAGCCCGGAGTCTGGAATTTGTGCCCGGTATGGCGATAGGCTCGCCCCCTATCACATCATGGGACAGAATACGCTTGGCGAAAAGTGGGTGCACTAGTTGCGCCTCTGCCTACCCCTTCGGGGATAAAAGGCGTGAGTATGCGTATGCGAGTTTATTTTAAAAACTCACCAACAAATTCGGATATTATTGTGTTTCTAACGCTAATAGATTTTCTTAAATGGATTCCTTCTAGGATAAAGGTTTTCAGTGAAATCCGATAAAATCAAAATTGTACTCGAAGTACTATAATTACTTTTTAGAAGTACGTACTTCCAATATAAAAAGTTTCAAATTACAGCCATTACAAAATAAACTCTGATTTTAATCGCTAGATGGCGTTTTATACAAATGCTGGGTCGTTACTTGAATATAACTTCAATTATTTTTTTTAAGTATTTATTTATTTGGTAATAGTATAAATTTGAATATTATTAAAAATTGTTAAATATTCTTTTCGTGATTCAAACGAAGAAAATATTGTATCTGAATGTTGGCTGTACTGACTGTCAAATTTATGTTGCCATGTTTCGATAAATACCGTAAATTCCCAATTTTATTAAAGGAATATGACATAACCCTAATGTTCATTTACTATTAATATCTAATGTTTGCAAAGACTCGCCATGAATTACTTATATGAAGCTTTCAAATGCGTTTTTCTGTTGCGTCAAAGGCGCCTATCATTTTAGTTTACCACCATACTTTCTCATGGAATAAATCAAATACTATATTTCCTAAAAATATGCCAAGTAATATTAATTTATGCATAATTACGTAATGACGCTCGAAAACAGAGTAAATATTTGGACATAGTAGTAAATGGATTATTGATAAAAAAATAGAAATACAAATTAATTGTGCAAAGTCGGCTGAACTAAAAACTAATATAGGTTGTAAAACATAATAACCACTAAGCAATATAATAAATTTTATGATATTAAGAAAATGTTTATTGAAAAATATTTTTTTTATTTGTTATACTCATGTAAAACACAATTAATTCAAGTATTTATAATATTTCTCTAAAACTTAAAATTCTGGTATTATCGTAGCTGATTAAGTAACGAATAAATATAGGTACAGTAAGAACTGGCTACTACGACATCGGTTACAACCACGTACCGGTTATTGCGATCAAATGGTGAGGTCCCGTTCGAAGCTCTATATAAACTCCTAGGTAAACAAATCATATATAACGACACTGGATAAAGCGACATATCGAAATATCCTATGTTTGATTTCGTTCATTATTTTATATGTAACAGAACATAGTATGAAAAAGAAATTATTCTGTGAAATCAGCATCGAAATTTGTTAAAAAATAAAGCAGCTATATTTGACAGCAAAAGTGTGGGGCGTGGTGGGCATATCGCGCTATCTCTTTTGCACGCACTCAGCGTTATAGATGGTGAAACTTGGTGACGTCACAGTCTGATGTTACTGTTATTTGACAACTTCCCCTTCCATCAAACAAAGCTTTATAACTTATTACTGCGCTAATTATGAAAAAAAAATCCATGGGATTTTGGTTAGCATACATTTTTGATGAATGTATTTAAAAATGGTAGTCACCTACCCTATTTATCGGCTATAGCGACCGATCGTCGTATTTTTCACTAAACCAAAATATTATTTTGATCCATAATGCAATGTAAAAAACCACAATGACATAAGAAGGATTATTTTATTGTTAGGTATGAAACTTTTATATTTTTCTGCTTTTTGTCATAATTAGACCTTTCCTTACTTTACGACTGGACTTACTTTACGGCGCGGCGGCCTAGATTTCTTCACAGTAAACTTTTATATTTCATTTTATTGCCATTTTGTTTGCAAACCAGTCCACATTTATAATTCACTATAAATATATGTGTTATAAATAAAGAAACTTCATTAATTATTATTTTATTTTCATTATCATCATCAGCTAAGTCATGATTCCCTAAAGATTTCCAGACGGAACTGGCAAAAGCAGCGTGCATTCAACGTGTCATTTCATTTTACAACGTATAAATAATAATAATAGCTAGGTACAGTACGGTACGGTAGGATGATAAAAAGAAATAAGCAAATTTCTAATTTTTAAAAGTTAACACTAAATTAAGCGCCACATGGCTCATCTACCGCTATCGATATTTTTAATATTCGAAATCACATATCTGTTTTGCGTTCGCAACCCTTGTAAAGTGTTAACTCTTTTACCGAATAAAATGTGTAGAAAAAAAGTCTGAAAAATCCAAGTCTAATTAATTAATTGTCGTGATCGGCCGTATCGTTAAAATTATTACTATAATCTGTGTATTCTCATGCTATAGTTGTGGCAACACCGCGCGTCGTACATCATTTTGATTCAGTTCGAAGTTGGTTCTAAGTCGGCGTGTTTTTGTTTACGTTTTATTTTAATTAGAAAAACTTTTTACCACCGTCTTTTATAAAACAATAAAATTTAATAACGGTCTTTAATACACGTGTTGTGTGCCACTGTGATACATTGTGCTAGTGTTAATTAGTCATCACTGACAAAGTTTTAGTTTTTTTGGTGATTGTGAATTTACAATAATATGAAAAGTATTATTTAGGTAAGTTAACATATAGGACACGTTTATGTGAGACCATGACGTAAACACCTTCGTGCAGGTTTGTTACGAAATGTTTACAGTTGGGATGTTTTGCCTTATTTGTTTGGGTTGCAAAATTCTTTTTGCTCGTGGTAGTTGACCTCGATACAAGCTAAAGTAGGTACTTGAATGCAGCTTTCCTCCAAAGATTAAAATCTTGTTCAGGTTTTGTAAATCTCTGCCACACAAAGTTTTTTTGTAAAGTCTAAAAATTATTTGCAAAAAGTTTGCATTTATGCAAATAATGCACTTTTTTTATGAATTATTATATTTTTTGCTATCGCTTTAAAAATGATTGAATATACTATCTTTAATACTGCATCACATTTAAAATAACTTATGGAATCTATAAATCATGTGTTTTCCCTCCATATTTTTATTAATGTAGGTATGAACATAGATATAAAAAATAAATTATAGACAATATACTTTCTTATTAGAGTTAGGTTAATAACTATAAAAAAAAACTAAGTTGAAGTTCCTTCTATATTCAAATTTATTTCTGAAATATGCAAACTAAGTTGTGGTTCCTTCTATATTCAAATTTATTTCTGAAATATGCATGACCATATCGACGCTTGAAAGGCAATAATATCTAAGCGACATTTAGCAAATTTTTCAGTAGAGCGTTTTAAAGTTTTGATTTTGACAAAAAAATCGTAACTAATTAACCATTTGCTGCATATAAATAATTATAACTGTTTTAAGAACCTCTTAATTTTTGACGTTTTTTGAGTTAAATTAACAGCCCTGACGATTATAAATTAAAAAGTTAACGTCGCTTAATTAAAAATTACCTAAATTTACAAACAGGTAAAATCATCTAAATGGATCATCTTATGAATACCGTAACAAGTAAATTTAATGAAATACAAATATTTTAAAATGCGCAGTTGGTAAAAATCACATAAGGATATCTAAACATATTAATAAAATCAAGTAAAAATATCTATAGCTAAATTATTGGGTCACACGATCGTGGAAAAACATAAATATGTGCATAATATTGTAAATCTTGTTATTCCTACAAACATTAAACTATTTAATAATCAGTCAATTTTAATAATAATCAACATTTGATTGTTAGATAAACATACTTACATCCAAAATATAGCATAATGATATAGAATTTGTTAATAGCCAACACTTATTTCTTTGGAGGGAGTTTCTCGCCTCAAATATACGATGAGCGGAAGGACATACAAAACTGCCTTATCTGAACATTTACAACGGCTTGCTTAAATATCTCTGTGTAAGCAATAATAATACAATTTATTAATTGTGTTGGAAACTCGTAATTTTCTCTCTAAATTTATTTTTGCTGAAAGTACATACATACGTACACACCCACGCCCTTAACCCAAAGGGGTAGACAAAGACTATTGAGCACCACATTCTACGATCTTGACATACGTCTTCCACAAAGGTTTTTCATAGTACTTCGCAAAGACAAGTAAGTGTGTATAGTGTATACCAAAATGAAAAAGAGTTCAGGAAATAGTTGAGCAAAAGAAAGAAAAAGGAACTAGACCACAAACTTTCTCGTGAATCCAAAGCAAACCTTTCACTATTCTGGAAACAAATACGGTTGATCAGGGGAGAGACGGGGACTTCAAAGATAGGAGTCATCAGAAATGAAGATGGAAGGGTGTTTAGAAATAAAAGGGAAGTATTGCTTGGAAGTCCTACTTCAAAAGACTTTTTAAACGAGGCGATGGGGATATAGCAGGTGGTTAAGAGGCTATAGACCTGGCTTACTCGCAAAACGAGGCTAATAATGAGATTACGGAAAATGGAATAGTGAATGCGATGAAAAGTATGAGGTTAGGCAAGGCTGCTGGGTGTAACCATTAAAATGCTGAGATACGGCAAAGACGTAGTAGCAAAATTGTTTTGGCTACTTTTTAATATGTGGTGCAAAACCATTATTATATCCATTTTCAAGGAGAAAGGGTCACAGCAAGAATATAAAAACTACCGCAGAATAAGCCTTCCCTGTGCTGCCAGTAAATTGTATGCCAAGGTCCTCATTAAGAGAGTGATTAATGAGACTGAAAAAAAAGTGTGGAATGTCCAAGCAGGTTTGAGAAGAGTAATGAGTTACACAGATCAAGTCTTTTACATAAGGTGCATAGCGAAAGAACATTTGGCTAAGTCCAAAAATGTCTTTTATACCTTCGTAAACTTGGAAAAGGCTTATGGTCGTTAGCTGAGGAATGAACTATTGTTAACATTGTCTTTAATATATGGGATTGAGAGTCACCTGGTGAGGACTTTGAAGTCTCTATACGAGAACATCGACGGGAGAGCTGCAAGGCACGAAAATTATGTGAATGATGTCTTTAAAGAGAAGGGAATGAAAATTAATGTGAGCAAGACAAAAGTGGTTGTGATAGAAAGAGGTCTGGGCACGTGGAGAGGATGAGTTCAAGACAGATCACGAAAGGTTAAATACCTTTCGAAAGCTTTCCAGCTAATGTGGATGGTACGGCTGGAAGAGGGCACCCAACGAGAGCGTGCATTTATCAAATAAATTATCTCCAAAAAGGGTAGGTCAGGATTAGCCTCAACCGGCAAAAAAGTATTCGGAGAGAATAGGTAAAATTGGAATTAAATTATTATTAACATATTGTAATACATAATAATGCAACGTAAATATATTTATTACAAAAATAAATGTTTTAAAATTATAAAAGTCTATTTATTTGTAAAAAAAACTCACCATATCTACGTAAAATTGAGGCAAAATCATAAAAACGTCGGACGGCTGTCCTCTCTTAGCGACAACCGATACGCGGCGTACACGATCGCGCGCATATACAAATGACACTTTCAAAGTGTTTCGCAAGCGGGTGTATTTACTTTATTATGAACAGGTAAATATCTCTTAGCAATAAGTATAACCACCTGAACATTCCCGGTAAAATTATCTATGTGACATCACTGAAGTTAAAGGTTGTCAAGTAAAAATATCTAAGTATAAAAAATAGAACTTATATTATTCAGGTAAAATTATCTAACCGACTAATAATTATTTATTTTATTTTAGGTAAAATTGTACATATGTACTATTAAGTAACAAAATATTTTATTAAGCTGAAAATATCTAAGCACATAAATATGGAGAGTATGGATCCAGGTAAAAATATATCTATGCCAAAGCTATAATTTTTTGTGTAGGTAATAAACAACTAATTAAAAAGCGAGCAGTTTTTTATTTCAAGTAAACATATAGATCGTTGTCCTAGAGCTACGAAACCAGAATCAATCGACGCAGAAAAATCTGGCGATTCCAAATATGTATATAACTCATTTTAGGTATTTTTGTCGCTTAGATATGATTGCCTTTCAATCGTCGATGTATTTTCCCTCCATATTTTTATTAATGTAGGTATGAACATGGATATAAAAAATAAATTATAGACAATATACTTTCTTATTAGAGTTAGGTTAATAACTATAAAAAAAAACTAAGTTGAAGTTCCTTCTATATTCAAATTTATTTCTGAAATATGCATGACCATATGGTATCATTTAGGTCAACAATATCCTCACATTGAATAACAAGAATCACCTGTTTTAAAAGTAAATATTATAAGTTGGTAAACTACTCAATTGATTAATGTTTCTAAGAAAAACAAGTTTTACTCATATTTTTTGTTAAATATTATATAATATATTAAGTTTAAATTTGGAGCCTTACAAATATTTTAATCATATTTCATAATATAGTTCTAAACTGGTTGTCTAAAGAACAGTCACATTCTTTATTTTATGATTTGTCTATGGGTCGAACTCTATTTCATTTTCTGTATCTATGATTTTTGTCTGTCTGCCATATTGTACGGTCACGTTGTAACTTGTATTTTCAATATCAATACATACTTAATTTAATCACGCTTTGCTTTAGTGTTTTACAACATTTAATAAACCCAATAGGTTATGGGCCCAGTAGCCTAGTAACAAAAATTAAAATTACGAAGACGAAAAATAAACATAACCTAGGCGACACGTGGTGTAAAATCAAAAATGAGTTCAAGTAATCCGTTGGCGTTAATAGAGAAACTCACTGGTCGTGAAAATTACTCGACATGGAGATTTGCGCTCAAAACTTACCTCGAACATGAAGATTTATGGAATTGTATTGAAAATGCGGATGGCTCGACTGTGGATCCCAAAAGTGATGTAAAGGCGAAATCAAAAATTATACTACTAGTGGACTCGGTCAATTACGTTCACATTCAAGAGGCCAAAACAGCCAAAGAAGTATGGCATAATTTGGCAAACGCCTTTGACGATTCAGGGTTAACACGCCGTGTGGGCTTACTACGTGATCTCTGTACAACGACTCTTGTTGGATGTCAAAATGTTGAAGAATATGTTAGCAAGATAGTAACAACAGCTCACAAATTACGAAACATAGGGTTTAAAGTAGACGACGAATGGCTGGGAACGTTGCTACTCTCCGGTCTACCCGATACATACAAACCTATGATTATGGCCATTGAAAGTTCAGGCATGCAAATAAGTGCTGACTCCGTTAAGGCCAAGATCCTACAAGATGTCAAATTGAGTAACAGTGACTCATCAGCTTTTGCAGTAAATTATAAGAACAAAAGTTTCAAGAAACAATTTCAGAAGGGACCACGCTGTTATACCTGTAACAGATATGGACACATAAGTACACAGTGTAAGCTTAAATCAAAGAAGAGGAACAAAGTTGAAAGTCAAGAAAGCTCAAGCTATGCCGCTGCATTCATAGCTTCAATGAGTAACAGTGATGCCTGGTATGTTGACTCCGGTGCCTCTACACACATGACCAAACACAGTATATTATCACAAGAAACAACCCCACTTATAAATTCTATTAAGGTGGCAAATGACAAATGCTTAGCAGTTAAAAGCTCCGGTCAACTAGTTTTAGATATGTGTGATGATAAAGGTCAGTGTAAGAAAATATTATTGCATAATGTCCTGTATGTGCCAGAATTAGCTACTAATCTGCTATCTGTCAGTCAGATAATAAAAAACGGTGGTCTAGTTAAATTTAACAGTAAGGGGTGCACGATAATGAACAAAAACAGGGAAATAGTTGGAACTGCCAGTTTAATCAACAATATGTATAGGCTAAACACATATAATCACCAAGCATACATATCTGATGTTGATCAGGAGGACATATTTTTATGGCACCAAAGAATGGGCCATTTGAATTTTCCAGATCTTGAGAAGATAGTAGAAAACACAGAAGGTGTACAATTAACTCAGAAAGGAAATAAATTATTATGTTTAACATGCTTAGAAGGAAAACAAACACGGTTACCTCTGAAATACAATGGATCAAAAGCATCAAAATTACTAGAGCTGGTTCACTCGGACATCTGTGGTCCAATGGAGACCATGTCAATAGGAGGAGCCAAGTATTTCATTACTTTCATCGATGACTACTCAAAGAAGGTATTTGTTTATTTTCTTAACAAAAAATCAGAAGCATTTGAGAAATTTAAAGAGTTCAAAGTTCAAGTGGAAAAGCAATTAGAATGCAATATCAAATGCCTGCGATCTGACAATGGTCTTGAATATGTCAATCATAATTTTTCTGAATATTTAAAAGGAGCCGGTATAATCCACCAGACTACAATACCATATACGCCTGAACAAAATGGTGTGGCCGAACGCATGAATAGGACTCTAGTGGAAAAAGCAAAATGTTTATTAATAAATGCCAATCTTCAAAAATCATACTGGGCTGAGGCTGTACATACATCTGCTTACCTCATCAATAGAACTCCTACTTGTTCATTAGCATATAAAACTCCAGAAGAAATATGGTCCGGGCGGAAACCTAATATAAGTCATTTAAGAATATTTGGGTGTGAAGCTATGATACATCTTCCAAAAGAAAAGCGAAGGAAATGGGACCCCAAAGCACAGAAAGCTAAATTTATTGGATACTGTGAGAATTCCAAGGGATATAGATTCATAATCCCGCCATATGGGACTGTGATAAAAAGCAGAGACGCAGTTTTCATTGAATCAACTGTCAAAAGAAAATATGCTCCGGTGGATCTGACTGAGCATGTGTCTAATCCATCATCTGACACAAAGGAGAACAGCTCATCCGAGAACTCCAGTGACATATCAGACTCCACAAATAGTATTGCTGAATACTACTCTGATCTCAATAACTCTTCTGACAGTGAATACAAGCCACATGTGCCTGTTAAATCACAGCCACATTCTAATATAACACTGAGACCTAGAAATAAATTAACAGTTTCTAAAGAGAAAAATGTATATGAGAAAAATCATCTCTGTTATAGTGCTAATACTGAACATCAGGTTCCACTCAACTATAATGAAGCAGTCAATTCAACTGAATCTAAAAACTGGCAAATGTCCATGGAGAAGGAATTAAAATCTCATCAAGATAATGGAACATGGACATTGGTTCAAAAGCCTCAGGATGCTAAGATTATTGGATGCAAATGGGTGTTCCGCATCAAGGATGAACCAGCCGGGCTTCGTTATAAATCGAGACTGTGTGCAAAGGGATATGCTCAAATAGAAGGCATTGACTATGATGAGACTTTCTCGCCGACAGTGAGGTATGATTCTATAAGAATATTATTATCTATTGCAGCTCAGCATAACTTAGAAATTATCCAGTTTGACATAACTACTGCTTTCCTTTATGGTGAACTGAAAGAAAATATATTTATGTCACCACCAGAGGGGCTGGACTGCAATCCGAATATGGTATGTAAACTTATAAAATCTATATATGGCTTGAAACAAGCACCAAGATGCTGGAATACAAAATTTAATACAGTCCTAGATAAATTTCACTTTGTTAAAAGCAATGCAGATCAGTGTGTATATATTGGAAAAATCAATGATTTTCAATGTTATCTTTGCCTGTATGTGGATGATGGTTTACTGATATGTGAAGACAAAACTACTTTGATTACAATAATAAATCATCTTCAAAAGAATTTTGAATTAAAAGTACTTCCACTTACTAATTTTGTGGGAATGCAAATTGATAAATTTGAAGACTGTATTTTTATACATCAAACCAAATATATTGAACAACTATTAACAAAATTTAATATGCAGTGTGCAAATCCCAACAGCGTTCCTGCAGACCCTTATAAAAGGCTTTTAAAGGCTGAAGGTAAGCCTGAGAAAAGTTACCCGTATAGAGAAGCAGTGGGATCTCTCATTCATGCAGCAATTGTAAGTAGACCGGATATAATATTTGCTACAAGTCAAGTCAGTCGATTCTTACATTGTTATGATGACTCCCACTGGAATGCTGTCAAAAAGATATTTAAGTATTTAAAAGAAACTAAAGATTATGGCTTATGTTACTCATCTAAAACAGAAACCACAGATTTAATTGGATATAGTGATGCAGATTTTGCCAATGACATTGAGACAAGGAAATCTGTAACTGGCTATGTGTTCCTTAAAAATGGAGCAGCAATCACTTGGTCATCTCAGCGTCAGCAAACTGTAGCCTTGTCAACAACTGAGGCAGAATTTATGGCTGCTTGTGCAGCAACAAAAGAAGCAATTTGGTTAAAACAGTTACTATGTGACGTTAGTGAATATAAACAGAACTCTGTATGCATAAATGTTGACAATCAAAGTGCAATAAGTGTTGTGAAGAACAGTGACTTTCATAAGCGATGTAAGCACATTGATATCAAGTATAATTTCATTAAAGAAAAGTATTTAGAAAAGGTTATTAATTTAAAATATGTTCACACAAACAATCAATGTGCTGACATGTTTACAAAGGCACTAAGTAAGGATAAATTTGTGTTAATGAGACAAAAAATTGGTATGTACAAGTATAAAGGTGGTTAATTTTTTTGTATGTAATGTTTTAAAGTGGAATAATAATACTCTTGTTATCTTGTTAAATTATTATTTAAAGAAGGCTCAAATTTGATGGGAGTGTTAAATATTATATAATATATTAAGTTTAAATTTGGAGCCTTACAAATATTTTAATCATATTTCATAATATAGTTCTAAACTGGTTGTCTAAAGAACAGTCACATTCTTTATTTTATGATTTGTCTATGGGTCGAACTCTATTTCATTTTCTGTATCTATGATTTTTGTCTGTCTGCCATATTGTACGGTCACGTTGTAACTTGTATTTTCAATATCAATACATACTTAATTTAATCACGCTTTGCTTTAGTGTTTTACAACATTTAATAAACCCAATATTTTTATCTAATCTTCAATAAAAGTGTAATGTTTTGTATCAAAACAACTATTTTGTATGATTTTTTTATTGAAACTTGGATATGAAGCATCTTTATAATTGTAAAAATATTTTGGCCAGTTTGGCTTTGTTTGCCCAATTTAAAAGCCATTATTTGGGATTTATTTGGAAGCAACTTTGTACTTGAAAGAAAGAATAAAAGAAAACTATTTGGTTGCTCTATTATATACAGGAAATTAGTGTTTACTCAGAAATCATGAAACAAGCCCTTGTGATGAGGCAAACAAATTCCTTGCTTGAAGTAAGCATAGTGACTACCATTTGCCAAGCTTAACCGAAAGGCACTGTCTCACACCCCTCTACCATCCCGTGACTACCCCTATTAGAGTGCATAGGCGTAGAGGGCAGGCCGGGTGTGCCATACCCACCTTAGAATTGTGTGGTGTCCACCCCAAGGATTTTGAGACAGCCTACTACTACTGTAATTTTTTAAACAAACTAAATTTTTATATCAGCAAGCACACAGAAATAATTTTATTCTTTAAGTCTAAGACACTGGTCCCACCTGGAAAACGTCTCTAGCCATGTCAATGTTTGTGTGCGAAATTACATCCAGATTCTTTCAGCGGTTTCTGAACAATTAACAGCAGCTTGGCTTTGCCCCTGGCATTGCTCAAAGTCCATGCCATGTACGATCAGGACCATTAGCTCATTTGCCTGCTTAGGCAATAAAAAATATTCACCAACTTCCAGTACATTTAATTAATAGCCTGTTTCACAATCCTCAAGTAAACGTTATGCATTGGCTAATGTATGAGAACCTTTTCTATTTGGTTGCCTTATATCATATTCAATGATTAGCATTTATTATAAAAGATACCCTAACTGGCTTAGGAGACGAATTTGAAAACCTGTGTTTATTTGTAATGCTGGCTTAGGTTGCAAAAGAAAGTTTTCTATATTTACTGGTGGTAGGTCTCTTATCACACCTTTAGAATGAAAACGACACAATTTAAAACAACCAAAAATTGAGTTATCGTTGTAAAATTACTTAAAACTGATCCCTTTTTTATAAAAATATAATAAAAATTTTATTTTATTTTATTTGGGTGGCTCACAGCTAACTATAACAATAATCAAAAATAAGAAATAAATACAATAAGCCAATCACGAGCCACCACAGATAGAAAAAAGGCCTGATTTAATAGTTTGGTCCTTTTCCCGATTGAATATGACTGTGTTTGAACTATTGTTGTATTGAGAACTTCGTTTTAAGTCATTTTATGAAGATAACTCAATTTTCGTTTTTTTGAATTGTGTCGTTTTCGTTCTAAAGGTGCGATATGTAAGAGTCCATCTGGGTAGGTACCACCACAATGTCTATTTCTACCGCCAAGCAGCAGTGTGCATGCACTGTTGTGTTTTGGTTTGAAGGACATTGTAGCCAGTGTAACTACTGGACATAATGAGACTAACATCTTATCTCTCAGGATGACGAGCGCAGTGGAGTGCCACACAGTACTTTGTAAATCAAGGTGCTGGATGGTGTTGCTACTGTTTATGAGTGGTTGTATCGCTTACCATCAGGCGAACGACATGCTCGTCACGTCATTCAATGCTATAAAAAAAAGAAAAAAGGTACTTGATAAAAAATTAAAGGCCTTGCCTCTTATTATGTTACGTTTTTGTATGTCTTGGTCATGAGACAATGTGGTTTTTTATCTCACAATATGACTAAACGGCTTTGTCATTAAAATATGATAAACTTATTAAAATAATAATATTCTGTTATTGAAATTAAACTACTATTACGGACTATATCGCGGTTTTTTATTTATTTTTCTCCCGTCGTTTCGAAAGGTTTGCAGCACTTCATGGTCACGGGGTGGACTCAATGTCTAACATTCGCGTAAACGTTAGAAATCATAATAATATTTTGTTATTGTTCTCATAGCAGGTTATTTAGTCTGTGAAAAAATTTAATAGGTTTTATGGTAGGACACAAGTTTTATGTCCAGGGTAATCATTGTAGTTATTTAAAAAAAAAGAAGTAACTTAGGCACTAATAGTACTTAGTTTCATAGATCTATAACATCAAAGATGTAGGATGTAAATAATTTCAGTCAACCGTGACTAAGCTATTTATGTCTGTGTCTATCCTCTTGGCGATAAAAGCGTGAAGTTATTGTATTTACTACTAGAAAAATCTATGAGTAGTTAAGTACACTATGTAGAAATATAAAATCCAATGTGTCTAGGATTCCATATAATTAAATATACAAATGAGAAACCGTTCAATGCCATACAAGTTTCCTTAAGAAACATAACGTCCCTTGAGTGAGTATTGTGTGACAATTTACATGATTGCATGTGTGTGATCAACGATGAATGTGCAGTTTATGTTTGGGTATGTATGAATTATATTAGGGCTGTATACCAGGAGATGGTGGGGTATGTACCGTAGTGCCCCCATAAATAATTGAATTGTCTTCTTTTATATAGGAGAGCAAGACGTAATAGTCTGTTATATTTTATCAGAGATACTGACAATAAAATCTCCTGTTTTCTCATACTCTTAAGGTTAAGTTTCAAATGTCCAATGGCTCCAATAAGTTATGCCAGCGCTGATGTATTGGTATAGCTTTTTCTACTTTTGCTGCCAAGCAGTGTTCCCCAGTCTAGTTTAAAGGACATTAAAGTTGACACTGCACATTATGATTTATTTATTGTACACCAGAGATATAAAGCATAAAACAAAAAGAAAAGTGATTTATGAGACTTATTCCCGATTTCACCGCAATCTAGGAGCTTAAATTAGAGTAGGGCTTTTTGTTTATATATTTATGTGACAAATCGGCCCTTAACATCTCTTTTTGAATGCAATAATTGCATTAATGCTTTGTAATTCGTGTAGCGTGTAAAGATAATTGCAACTCGATATCCTGTTGTACATAGTATATACTATGTACAACAGGACAGTACGCGGGAATATATTTAATAGTCAATAAATCTATAACCAAATTATTCCACATCTATATGCGTAAAGAGTCTGGTATGACCGTATCATGGATTCGAACACGGTACACCGGCTACAAGTATCTAGGGCTCGTAAATATCTAGATAATATTAATATTTTGCCCTGCTCACGTTTCCGAAGCTCCAGCTTCGACGGGAAAGTAATATCATTTATTTATGGCAATTGTGAATACTTGGGTTGTGAACGATGAGGTGAGGGTTCATTTCCCTTGTAAAATATGGTTTATTTTACATAAATAACCTGTTAACAATGGTTTAATTACGCGCAAGGACGCTACACTACGGCCCTTGTAAATACCTGCGATGTACAGAAAGTCGGACCACATCAGCCATTCTAAGACATTAATAGAAGACTACCTCGGTGGCGTAGTTGTATTACGGTACGACTGCAGTGCTGAGGTCTCGGGTTCGATTGCCGGATCGAGCAAAATGATAATGGGTTTTTCTACTCAGTATCAGCCCGAACTCTGGAAATCTGTCCGGTGAATGGCATTAAGCACGCTTTCTATTACATGGGACCTAACATAGCTGGCGAAATGTGGGTGTGATACACTTCTACCTACCCCTGAACAGGGAAAAATTCGTGATGCTATGTATTTATATGTATGGATGTTAGCAACGCTCCTAATATCCTTCAAACCATAACACAATAGTATATGCACATTGCACAGGAATAGATAAAACAACTCTAGCCTTAAAACTCGACCTAAGCAGATTCGCAAATTTCTGAGACTTGTTTGTACCTCTTTTATATGACTATAATCATCAGTATTTTCTGATGATAATTACTTCTAACGAGACAAAGCCTGGTCATCATTACGGACGTCAACAAAAGACGAGCGTTGCGAAACGACACCGATTATAATGTATTAAAATGCAAAATGTACACTGGCTTTCGTCGCTTCGTGACGTAGGGCTGTCACTTGTAGATATTTTTTTTTATATGTTTCTTTTTGCAATCTGTTGCTTATAAACATTCAGCAAACGGTCAAGGGTGTGAATTTTGTCTTGTAGGGCCATCAGTCCAGTGACTCATGCCCTTTTTTTTCTTTTTCTTTATAGATCTACAGGGGCTTTTCTTTTTAACCTGATAAACTTTGTGTCATTTTTCATCAAATTCATCGCTAATATGTTAGGATGTTTGTGTAACCTGTATTTATATCGCATCATTACGTGTTTGATCTCTTCTTTGACTGTTCTAATTTTTAGATCGTGATGGAGCTGTTGATTTGTTACGAACCACGGTGCGTTAGTGATGATCCTCAGCATTTTTGACTGGAATCTTTGGAGTATCTAACTTGTAGAAATGAAATTATAATACGTATGGAATCTGTAAAAATATCGTTTCGGCTCCACTCGTGTAATTTTTTCCCGAAATAATAGTAATCAAAATAAAATAATACATTGTTACTTAAATCTAGTGTAGATATCTATTGGTGAGACAATTTTTAGAATCACACATAATTAGTGGACGATAGCCTAGTTGGGAATGGAACGGTCTGCCGGGACATACCTGAGAATTCTCGATAAGAATTTGAGGGTATGTGAAGTGTGCCAATCCGCACTAGGCCAGCGTGGTGGACTAAGGCCTAAACCCTCTCAGTAGTAGAGGAGGCCCGTGCTCAGCAGTGGGCAGTATATAATATAGGGCTGGTATTATTATATATTATTATTACACATAATTCCAAAGAAAGACCTACAAATAAACTGTCATTATTATATCTGTTTAGAATCATGAGCCGACAATTCTCCTATATCATTCAACTGACCGTTGTTTTGTATTTTCGATCTGGATCGAACGTCGCAACCCTGGGTCATATCGTCTGCGTTGTTATTTGCAATTTAAATATACATTTCCGTACGTATTGTGTTCAGTAACGAAGCATGACGCTGGTTACGTTTCGGGTATTTGTCGGACTAATGTCTCTTAAGTACATCCATTTGAATACTTTAAAAGTGCAAAATGCTTGACGTTCTTGGATTACATCGAATTACATATCAGAAGTTTGTACCGCCTCTTTGATAGTATATGGTGGTAGGTCTCTCATTATGTAAGAGGCTGTCTGGGTGGGTACCACCGCAATGTCTGTTTCTATCGCCAAGCAATAGTGTGCATGCATAGTCTGTTTCGGTTGGAAGGACATTGTAGCCATTATAACTACTGGACATAATGAGACTTAACATCTTATGTCTCAGGATGACGAGCGCAGTGGAATGCCACACAGTACTTTGTAAGTCAAGGTGCTGGATGGTGTTGCTACTGTTTATGGGTGGTCGTATCGCTTACCATCAGGCGAACGGCATGATCGTCTCGTCATTCAATGCAATAAAAATAAAAAATAAAACAAAAAATATGGGCTGTTAACCGTTGAAGTCCAAGGCTTGTTTTGCCAGAACAGACAATAAAATACAACTAAGTTGACCTTTAATTTAATTTTCGAGGGTCAGGCAGTGGTAGATGGTTGTATCACTGCCGACCCCTTCAGAAATGGACCTACATAAATCAGTTTTATAACTGAGTGAAGAGACGCCCAGACACTCAGGTCCCTCGTTTTGTAATGGCGCCTGCCCAAAGACAGCAGCACACGACACTCTGAATTACAATGTATGCACTGCATTGGTCTCGTCCCCCGAGATATCATTATGTTATATGTATAATTGTGCCTAAGTTCCGTTATTCGTGCATTGTCATGTACAGTCAGCCACAAAAGTACCTGAACATATTCAAAACTTCAAACGCTGCTATACATTAAATTCAATCGAAATATTATTTTTTCTTTATCTAAAATAAAGTAAGCCGCTTGAAGTTTATTTAAGTAAAGAAAAAAACATTGTTGATAAGGGCACAAGAGTTGAAAGGCAATTTGAAATTTTGCATTTGTTCAACTACTTTTGTGGCTGACTGTACATACTTAATTGTACTTTACTGCTGGTGATAGGATATATTTTGATATCCATGTTGCGATCACAGTACACAAGGTTTTCAAACGTCCTATAGTGACCCACGTAATTGTGTCGCGTTCCGGGTTCATCCTGTGTATCCGGTTCAAACAGGCCAGCATGATTGTATCGACTGACGAGGCGTAGTCAGTCGACACATTATATGTCCGCAGGTTCAAAACCCAAGGGCACGCACCTCTGAATTTTCTAAAAAGTTATGTGTGTATTCTTTGTGATTTATCGCTCTCTTTGATGGTGAAGAAAACATCGTGAGGAAACCTGCATATCTGAGAAGTTCTTTATAGGAATTTCGAAGGTATGTGAAGTCTGCCAACCCGCACTAGGCCAGCGTGGTGGACTTAGGCCTAAACCCTCTCAGTTGTAGAGGAGGCCCGTGCTCAGCAGTGGGCAGTATATAATATAGGGCTGGTATGATATGGTATGGCACTTCAAATTGGGGTTGGATTTAGGGAAGATGTTGCGTAGATGTTGCAGACTATATTTGACTTTACAACCGACTGTAACTGATCTCCGGTGTAGCATTGACTCTTAGTTGTGGAGAAATCACTTTTGCCTAACCTGAGAAAATGTGGATCTTCCAGCCCGTAGCGCGCTGACTGGATAAAGACTAGCCTTTCATTATACTGTCTTTCATTGCGGATACTTCATTGGTTAGTCTCTCGAGACACCTGTTTTGCGTCACGTGTGTGCACTATCGGATTCTCCAGCCACATGCATTTTTTTTTTGCATGAAATGACGAGACGAGCATGCCGTTCGTCTAATGGCAAGCGATACGACCACCCATAAACAGTAGCAACACCATCCAACACCTTGAGTTACAAAGTACTGTGTGGCATTCCACTGCGCTCATCATCCTGATTCCTGAGACATAAGATGTATAGTCTCATTATGTCCAGTAGTTACACTGGCTACAATAAGATCTACCGATCTCATGTAAGGAGACAGTAAGAGTCGCTGTCGAGGAATATGTCGAGGAAGATATAATCATCATCAGTTGTTACAAAATACTTACATTTACATAGCATCACGGTTTTCCCCATTCGATGGTATAGTGGTAATCAACACCCACATTTCCCTAGATATGTTTTTTCCTATGTAGTGGGTTAAGAGCCTATTGCCATTTACTGGGAAAAATACCAGACTTCGGACTGATACTGATCAAAAAATCACATTACCCGAGCTGTTACGAAATATTTTTATTGCTTTGCATTGGGAAGATATTAAGTGCTTGCTAACGTTTCCGTTTACTCGAAACAGGATGCGAGCGATCACTGTTATTTCGTAATTTTTCCTTTTAACGTAGCTTTCTAATTCGAGACAATATCATCTAAGCGAAACTGTTTGGAGTTATGACAACATCCGTTTTCTAATGCATGGTTCAGACGTTTTTGGGATTCCGAAAAACTCATACAAAAACGTGGTTTTCAAGTAAATTTTCTGTGATACTTAGTCCCTTTAATTCACTATGTAAATCTACAGCTTGGTTTTTGTATTTTTGAAGTTATACTTCTTTTGGCGCGTTAGGGAAAAATGATGAGAGTAAATTTTTACGATGCGCGCGCACACCGTCACGAAAAACCGACACCCTGAAGTTAGCTATAACATTTTATTTTTGAATTTTGAACGTAGAGTAACGCGAAAGATATTGAAGTTATACTTCTTTTGACGCGTTATTTAAAAAGATTTTTATCTTATTACGCCAGAGAAGTATAACTTCTAACGCGTGTACATAAGTACACACACACTTTTGTTCTACAGTTTGGTTTTTTAAGTGACCACACTGCATCTGATGGTGAGTGGAGTAGGGACGAATAGAGGGCCGACTGACGAGATTACTCGCCATGCCAGTCGACACAATTATGCCGGCCTGTTTTGTTGGCCTGTTGGCTCCATTAGCCCCGTTAAAACCATAATGTCTATTTTTGCCGACGAGCATATTGCATGCACTATTGAGTTCCGGTACTGACAATAGCCAACGTAGCTACTTACTGGGCATTAAGTCCACTCATTGCTTTGTAATTTGAGGTTCTAGATGGTGATGCTACTGATGGGCGGTCGTGTCTATTACCAGGCGAGGCTCGAGTATCGTCATTTAGTCGCATAAAAATCTTAAGTCCATAAACATGACCATAAATTAATAATGTATTTGATGAAGGACACTTATTGCGGTTGTGTTATCAAATAATCAATAATGGGAAAATAAATTCTGCGGTGGCAACTCGCGACCATATTTGGTTTTGATGCCACTGGTCGAAATTCGACCGCAACTGATATTTTTTTTCCGCACTCCCGAATCTCACAAATAGATACAACTTTTTTTACTTCACGTATTAATACTTATATAATAGATCCGTGTTTCATGTGGATGCCAGGGTTTTGAGAAACTCTGAGTGTTGGTAAAAATTTACGAAAAACATTGTGTTTTAATTGGCAGGTAGACTTTTCAGAAAATAATCCAGACTATGAGCTCAATATAGTGGGAGAGGTTTTATAAAATCGGCAAAGCAGTGACTACACAGGCACCAATCAAAATTCATCATCAGCCACATGACGTCCACTGCTGAACATAGGCCTACCCCAAAGATTTCCAGACGGACCTGTCAAAAGCGGCCCGCATCCAGCGTGTTCCTGCGACCTTTATCAAGTCGTCCGCCCGTCCGACGCTCCGCTTGCCAGTACGTGGTCTCCACTCAATATAATCAATCATAATTAGTGTTGTCTAAATAATGATACCGATGAACGAGAGATTTTTGCATCAACGCCACAATCAAAAGTATATCTTATAGTTCCAATTCCAAGAACTAGTACATCAATACAATCAACACTCTATACCTAACCAAATTCTGCATACTGAAACTGGGGCGCCGGTGCATGCGTCTGTTTAATTATGATGGTAACACTAGCCGCGGCTGTACGAATTGCTTCCTTTGCCCGGATCGTGTGGCGGGGTCAGTGTGCCGTTCATTGATGGCTCTATTGTGTGTACTTCCTTATATCGTTGTGGGTAGTGTTTTCCTGTTTGTTACGTCATGGATGATACGTTTATCCCAAGTCAGTAAATATGGTGCAATCGTAATTTGAGTAACCTTTTTTGTTGCTATTACCTTTAAAATCCCAGATTTAGGAAAGTTACTTTTTACACGCTTTATATTAGCTTCACTTGTATGTTTGTATGTACACGCTTTTTTTTTACAATAAAATTCATTTTTTTCTTATTTACACTATTCTTAATTCAAATTTATTTTCTATTTTTTAGTTCGATTTTCTATAAAGCGTGTTTTTTAGTTTTTTATAACTATTTTTTTTTTCATCGAACTAGAGTCTGTTAAGTGATGGTAATTTCCTTTGTGAATTTGTAAGGATGTGCGACACAAGTTTTAAACTTAGTGCGCATTCTAACGGAGTTATTGTAATCCAATTGCATTGTAACTGGTTTCTAAATAAATAAATAAATTTGGCGACATTTATATTTAAAAAAAATAATAATATGAAAACTTGTAAATAATCGTACGTTTGTTAGAAGTTAACGAGGCCACTAGATAGAATTGGGACTCAAATAGATGAAGTATACCAACTACATATTATACGGCAAATTGCAAAATAGAAATTACACTAAGAAATTAGAAATGAATTCAAGAGTCAATTTATTGATCATAATATAAGCTGAAGTTATTGCATTATTAAAATTCTTCATAACTATCAATCTATATTATGAATAATAAGTGCAATAAATCAATTCGAAAGTCGCATCCACACACTCGCCGAAACCTAACAAAAGGCATTGCGTCACAGTCTAGCCCGTTGGCCCACTGAACTGATTCGCGGCGTATCTAAGTCATCCAATTTGCTCAATTTGTACTTTCTACCGCCCACAATGGCCACGTCATTTTATATTCTAACGCCATTATTGCAAGTGTCAAGATTGTGTGAATTGTTTTTGTTTTTATTGGTGATAGAGGACCATCCATAAACAAAGAAATAGTTTTTGAGTTTAGATTTAGTGTATAATCTGTAAAACTAACCCGATGATGAGTATTTTAATAATTTATTATATTTAACCGTATGCTCGTTTGCCCTCTATAACATAAAAAAACTAATAGGAAGCTGTGTTATCCCTTAATGCTACATCCTAGTAATTAATCCAAAAATGGTACCGGAAACGGACTTTTACGCAGACGAAGCCGCGGACCAAAATTATATTTTATGAAAGTGGGTGATGAATTAGTGTTCCTTGTTGATGGGCTCAGGATTAAATATATTATGTTACTCATATTGAATCATCTAAAGTGTACGAAATCCGGAGCAGGTCAGTTTGTTACAATGCCTAGGCAATTCACTCGGCTATCTACTGTCCATAACAGGAGAAACATCCAGAAAGATATTGAAATAAAACTATTTTGCGGATTTCATCGCGATTTTTAATTAATGTTTTCTCCCGACGTTTCGAAGGCTTAAAAAACCGCGATAAAATCCGCAAAATAGTTTCATTTCAATGTCTAACATTCGCGTAAATATAAGAAGTCATTATCCAGAAAGATGTCCGCTTTTTAAATGGGTACTGGGCCTCAAAATCTAATCAGGCTCAAACTTTAGGGATATTAAAGGGGCAAAATATGGATTTTGGTTCCAATAAAAACATATTTGTAGACGCCTCCATTTATAACTAACCTTTTAAAAAGATTCATATTTTTTTAGCAAAATAAAATTACATAAATCTCAAAATCTGAGGTCTTTAAAATTAAACGATTTATTGTAACAGGCTAGTTTTTAGGATTTTTATCCAAATATACCTATATAAACTGTCTTGGTTAGAATTTTAGGCCTGTTTTGGACATGTCCTTTTAATTACAAATGATTTTGCGCTCATAGTTCCCTGATTCATATTAAGCCATCAGCTGCTGCGACTATAATAAGACGACCAAATACAAAAGTGACGCTGTCAACCCTGCTCCCAAATAAACTTTGATCATAATATGTGTGCTATTTATGTTAGCTGTTTAATACGGTTAACAGAAGATAACGTTGTGAGTAAAGCATATCATAAATCACGCGGCAGTCGCACTGATTATTCCATAGAATTAAAATCCTTAGATTATGCATTGATTGCCCTGTGCGATACCTCTAATTTGAGAAATATTCATCCATTTTGGAATTTGTAATAGTATAATTTTATGGCATGGTCTGTCCAACTGTCGCGTAGTGTATCTTAATAATTTTACTTAATATTCTATCTTCTCACGTAATAAATGTCTTGTCAAATAACTTAGCAAACCCCCTATATACTAATATGCCTATTGACCTCTACGAATTAAATAAATGGCCCATATAGTGCATAATTACCTGTTCATTATGAATACCTTGGTGAGGAAATTAGAGGTCGCCAGGTCAATTAATGCAGCTAGACTAATGTTTGTTTGGTAAAATTTTGTCGCAGGTCTGGTTTGTTCTGGATTATTAATCCGTGTTTAGACTAGCAAGTTCTTGCAGCAATATATTGCGCAAGAACTTCCAGACGCGTTTACAATATCGGCAATATTTTGACAAGTCTATACACATGCGACTGCAAGCTTTGAAGGCTTCAAAATATTGCAGAAGACAGCTTGCCGTGACTGTTTTCGGAAGATGGTGTTGAAATTGTAAATGTAGGTATTGTTTGTTAAGCCGGCTGAAAAACCTAATAAATAATATAAATTAGATATTGAGTCCTTTAAACGTAACTCGATAAATTAAGCAGACCGGCATAATTGTGCTAATCAAGGATGATTACTGGTTGGTTTCTTGAGCATTTCTCAAGTGTAGCCACTATGCCGAATTAAATATAAGACGAATACCACCAGAACATAGTTCTTTTAGATCTCAGTAAAAAGATCACCGTTAAATATATTTTTTTTATAATTATTGTGGCACAGGCCACAGATATGCTGGCCTCTTCAATGTATTGTAGATTAGTAAGATGCCGTTGTAGTGACGTCACCGTATGGCGCAATCGCATGTAAATATTTGAGGGTGTAAGTAGTGTTGCGATTGTCGATAATGTTTTGGTTTGAGTCGATGGAAATATTTGAGATATTAATAATGTGCAAGTAAACAATTTTTTTTATAGATTAGGTTATTATTGAGCCAAATAATACAACTTAAAGACCCTTGTTAGATCCATGTGGTTTAATAAAAAATAACTTTTTTACTATATGATTAGACACTACATTGAGTTGTGTACTTTTGCTTTATTTCCCATCACATTCGTCGTACATATCGATAGTAACGCAATGATCAAATATCATCCGTATTCCATTCGGAACAGTCGATAAATACGTGATTGTATTTTTATGTTTTCACTCGCATCGGTAACGCGGATGAGCAGCGCGTACCGAATCATGAATGATGCCGGCAGTTCCGCTTACTTCCTTTACACAATCTTAAAACTATAATGTTCTTTTTTTAAATTTCGTAATTAGTTGTGTTATTTACTGGCTAGTTTTTAGGGTTCCGTACCTCAAACGGAAAAAAACGAACCCTTATAGGATCACTTTTTGTCCGTCTGTCTGTTTGTCTGTCTCTGTCGATCTGTCTGTGTGTCCAGACTCTTTTTCTCAGGAACGCGTAGAGATATCAAGTTGATTATTTTATCAAATACTCGGGTATACGGTCTCTTTCAGCTATGAAAAAATCAAACTTGTAAGTCAACGTGATCAAAAGATATGACCGTTTATGTCGCTTATTTTCGCATTTTTTTTGATCTCGGTTACTTTACTTTGCATACCTATAGGGTACTTCCCGTTGACCTAGAATCATGAAATTTGACAAGAAGCAAGGTCTTATAGCACATGTAAAGGAAAATATCTGAAAACCGTAATTATGTACTTTAATAAAAAAAGCTAATTTACAAACTTTTAAAATTTGATTAATTAATTATGGCGAACTATTGAACTTATATACTTAGATACCTTATCTACAGTTTTGTCGGAACCCTCGGTACGCGAGTCCAAATCGCACTTGTCCGTTTTTTTCGTTTACTTTACACAGTGTGTTAAAACTATAATTAAGTAGATTTTTTTATTTATTTCGTAATTAGTTTTTTAATTTTTTACTTGCCAGTTATTATTTCGGAATTATTTTAGAGATAGTGTAAGAATTGAATCGTTTTTTTCGATAGATTTAATAACTACATTGTAGAAAGTTTGTTTCAGAGTTATTTTTTATTGGAACATGCGCTATCATGAAGTTCTTTTGACGCAGTCGGAACCCTCAGTGGAACAGTTATGTTGGTTTCACTGGTCTTACGGCCCAATGTCGTCACTCGGGAGTATAGCATCATCCGAGCGAGCATTGGACCGAGTCCCTAACCCTATGTACACCCTACACCGGCATACCAACCAAAACCCGCGGTGGCCTTCTTCGGCGCATGCGGAACGGCCCCGGGGTATCTTGTTGCACTAAGATAGCTGCACGGAACCAACATATTGCATCGATAGCTTTCTAAAAAAAAAAACTATTGACATTTCCGTTTTTCTCAACGTAATAAACGATGAATGAAGTTATTCCTAGCTGAAGATTCACATTTGTATTATAATTATCAAGCTAATAATAACTTCTACTGATATCTGTGCAAATGGCGTCAGGAGTCATCGGTCAAGATTTTTATTAAGTACTTGAAATCATATGTATGCGTGTTTGCGCATTGAGTATAAAAATTGTTATAATGTAAATGTGTTCGATTGAAAATTTTACCATCTTTATGAGTTATGCGAGTGCAACAACTTTGGTACCATTTTGAAATACCTTTAATTTTGATTTGATTTTAAATGTTTCTTAAATATTTATAAAGGGTGTAAAAGACAGCCTACCGAAAAATGATACCAGGTGTTCAGTACATGATTCTGATACCCCCTGCGTTTGAATTTTTCGTCGGTCTTTTCATGAATTTTGTAATTTTTTTTCAATGATAACGCAATAAAATCGATACTATTCACTAACACAACCCCACTTTCATTAAAATAACAAGAAGTACATTATTTTCATAATAACAGAAATGTATGTAGAAAAGATAAAATGTACGCACGCGCCCCCAGTCAGCTGTTTTGAAATAGGTATACAACGCCACGCGCGCCGCGTGCAATGGCCTCGCTGCGCCGCGCCGGGCGGCCGGCCGCCGCGCCGGCCCAAAGGCGCGCCGACGCGCGCGGCGTCCTTTGACTACGAGCGACGAGCGTTGCGAATTTCGGATTATAGAAAATGTGGATTGGACTTATTTAATTTCACTCCTCAATTCATTAACTATGAACGCGAAGTTGTGTTTTTTATGAAATAATAATGAAATAACGTTTTTTATTAGTGCTAAAGTAAGCCTTCTTTTAATTATTTTTTTATTTAACATTAAAAAGTATTTACAATATCAGTTGTAGGAGTTTAAAAAAAAATCTTTGTTAGCTAGTATTAACGGTGAAGGAATATCACAATTTTCCAAAACTCGTAAATGTGATCAACTACCATACTTACCACATCATTACAAAACTTGGGTGCACTAAGCAATAAAATCTTTTCATTTGTGACGAAACAGGGAATCTTATTTATATAAATGCCCAACTATGGATCCGGCAAATTATTCGTTATTAGGTACTTCAAGACGCAAATAAATTTAATGAAAATGACCGATCCAAATGTTATAAGTCTAGGTAATTTCTTTGAGCGACGCGTGCGACTCGCAAGTAGGTCTACTTTTGGCCCCTGGCGGGTGGCGCGGCGGTTTGTTTGTTAGTTCCGACGCACCTTTCGTCTTGTGCGGATCGTATTTTTTCGTGACGTTCTTATTAATGAGGATTTGCGGTTTATGGGTTTGTTCTTTTCTCAGGATTTCCAGGAAGAACAAGTGTTTTTTTAATGTCTCGGGAGCGGAATAGTGAAATACCTTGACAGTTTCAGTGCACGTGAATGATAATGTGTTACGGTGAAGCTCGAGGCAAAGAGCAACAAGCTCTTCGACTTTATGGAGAAAAGTATCCTTATAATCGGCACCCAATTGATAAGCGTGTAATAACTCGGGCGTATCAACGTACTTTGGATAACCAGCCGGTAGTACCCAGACAAGAAGGGTCTGGAAGACCCATGTGATATTATTTTGTCGAGTTGAGTTGTGTTAGTCCTCGTATCACGCCGCGGTGCTTTAACCTAAGAACGTATTCGCGCGGTACCCCGCGCCGGCTACTGTAGAGTGTAGGTAGATTTCGATAACTACGCAATGGATTACATACATTTCTGGACCAAGAATTACGAAATTGTTATGCACACATGTCCGGTACCCGCGGACATCTTTATTTTAATATAGGCATATAATGCTATTTTACTTAAAAAAATTCGGTAGGCTGTCTTTTACACGCTGTATATCAAGCCTTTTCAGAAAGAACGTAGAACTGAAATATGTAATTTTTAATGGCGTTTTCCTTATTAATTCTATAATATTTATGGTATTTGCAGTATTTAGTTACAAAAAATAACTTTTTATAAAATGTAAGAAATATAATAAAACATGTTGGAATTAAAAAAGAAAAAAGCCATTGTAATAATAAGTGCGAAATATCGGTTGAAAAGTTTCAAGTTTAAACCAAAACAAAGCTTGTAATGCATCGCTAAAGAATTAATGGTTAACTCGAAACAAAGTTCACTCAGCGGTTTTCGTTAACTGTAACCAATGACAGACGATAACTTCTATTTTCGGTTAATGTAACCAAATGTTTCGTCACAACTTTATGGAAGTTATGGGTTATTTTTGATTGGGCATGTGGCATTTTGAGAACGGTGTACTTTTGGAATTTTAGTAAGTTCAATGGTGTGTGTATTTTGTTTTTAAATAGGCCGGCATAATAGGGTAGTTTCCTTCGTTCTATTTTGTACATTATTTTATATGTAACAAAAAATAATACTAAAAAGAAATTCTTCTGTGAAATCAGCATCAAAATTGGTTGAAAAATAAAGCAGTTATTCAAATGTCAAATATTGTCGTAAGATATCCCGCTATCTCTTTCGCACGCAGTCAGCGTTATGGCCGGTGATACACGGTGACGTCACAATCTGATACTACTGTTAATTGTCAATCACCCCTTCTACCAAATTTCAAAGCTTTCTAACTTACTAATTATTGCGCCAATTACGAAAATTCTTTTTCCCTTCGATTTTGGATGGCATACATTTTTGATAAATGTATTTTAAAAAAGTACTCAACTAATCTATTCTGTTCACTGGCGAGGAATAATCTCACGTTACTCTATCTGAACCTCACTCTGATTACCATCAGTTTCAGTTTGGGTCTCTATTCCGTGCCCATTAAAATATATTTTGATTCATTAGAAAAAAATGTAATTTATGCTTTGGAAACTTAGAGATATTATGCCAAGATAAACATCTATTTAATAACTATGTCTCAGAAAATCTGTGCATAATAAACATAATTTATAACATCTTATATTGTTTAATAGCAACGAATCTATTCATAAATATTTTCCGCGTCGGTTGCATCTCCTAAATAAATCTTACTCTCGTCTTACTTCTTACCAATATCATAAACTAGCTTTTGCTGAAAAAGTATTCCCGGTATAAAAAGTAGCCTATTAACACATAGGTCATTAACGGATTTGCCTGGAATTTGGTACACGGGTAGACCATGCCCAGGATTAACATAGGCTTTTTATCCCAGTAATTTGATCCCATGGGAATTAATGGAATTTTTAAATAGATTTTTAACTAGATAGCGCTGGCGTCGTTTTGTGTTTTAAAGGTAGTTGTGGTAGGTTAGCTAGGCTAGGGCCTGTAGTGTCCTCACCGGTGAGGATCGCAACGCATTCCTCCCATTTTTTTTTTATAAAAATGATCTCTTTTTATTGAAGTGAAAACTTCTTTAGGCGTTGAGCACTTTTTGGATGGGTATAAAATGTTACAACTCGCGTCAGGATCACGTGACCCCGATCGAATGCGTAGGAGCTTTTTTTTATATCCCCTTTCCTGCCAGCCCGATCTGGCTTTTTAGTTTTCATCATTGATTTTAATCTCAATAAAAATGTCGGTAGTTATATAAGTGACCTTTTGTATCAATAATAATTACTATAATCAATTTAATGTATCTTGACTTATCATAAGTGCAACTAAGTTCGCCTACGTGATGAATAAAGTATTTTATTTTATTTAAAGACTTGTAGCGGGAATTGCTTTTCACGCGGTCGAAGCCGCGAGTAACGCCTACCATTTAAACGTATTTTGTACCGGTCTATTATTCAATAGCAATTTCCACGAATCTATTTGGCGGTGGCGCGTTAGTTGAATCTCGTAAATAGATCGTATCGTTTCGCTTGGCGCATTTGTTTATCTGTGCGTGGGCGCAGCATTGTTGATTTGCACATTTGATGATAGTAATGTGAAATAAAAATCTCGCAAATTTGCTAACAAAAGTCGAAATGTATGTACAATATCAATTGTAATGTCCAATGGTTTGACGATTTTTTTATGAATGTACAGTCAGCCACAAAACTAGCTGAACAAATTAAAAACTTCAAAACGCTTCTGCAAGTTCACTCCAATCGAAATATTCTTTTTTCTTTATCTAAAATAAAGTTAACCATGTGAAGTTTATTTTAGTGAAGAAAAAACAATTGTTGATACTGACGCAAAAGTTTAAACGCGATTTGAAATTTTGAATTTGTTCAGTTACTTATGTGGCTGACTGTACATGCATAAAAAATCTACTTTGATTTATTTTTCGATTAATAAAGTGACCGTGGCCATATGGTGTGTTCATTGCTCGCTTGGTAAAATACTTGTAGTAAGCTTTAAAAACAGGCAGGTCCGCCTGGAAATCATTAGGGGAGGCCTATGTTCAGCAGTGGACATCATGTGGCTGATGATGATGATTGTGAAGATTTAAAAATTCAATTCAATTGATAATAATGTAGGATGTACTTACGGTTTACAAATTGTATACCTTGAGGCAGTAACTCCAATAGTTTTCCACATTTCGAAAAAAAAATTGAAAAGGCACAATATTGATGGACCGTATTATAATTTTTAAAGTCACGACCGTGCATAAAAATAACCGTTGGTTCAGTCTGTGGGAACAGAATTCGATGCGCCCGCGCCGGTGACAACGCGAAATGCGATTTAAGAGTCCGTATACGATATTGCCGCGCATGAAAATAGGTATTTATCGAGCGGCGGGAGCAGTGAGCATCACGTGTTTCACGAGTCACAACGCCGATGCGTCCGCGTATAACGGTGTTGATACTTGCCTTATTATATTTATAAGGTTGTCGACTATAACACTAACTTGTAAACCCTACTTAGCTGTAATAGTTTTCCTTTTAACTACGTTCAGTATACACTAGATTTTAACAAAAATTTGTCCCTTAAAAGTTAATATTTCACAAACGAATCTATAATAGAAAAATAATGTTCACACACCCACAAGTTTTGAAAGACCTATCCAACGACAACCCACACAATGGGATAGACGAGAGAAAAAAATCTAGATTTCTGTAGTTCAGTACAATTTTTTTTTTAACGCGTAGTTATTTAATGTCTCTGAAATACAAAATAGCAACGAAAATCTGAAATAACATACAAATACCCACTTTATACAGTATTCATCAATATTTAGTAGTCAACTTAAAGTGTCAAAACTTCTTGATCGTCGTATACCGTTCGCTTGGTTCGCCGCACCTTGGGTCTATTCAGCAAAAACAAAAACAGACAAGAAAATTAAATTCCAAGTGAATAAAAAAAATCAACGTCGTAATTTCATAAAACTGAATAAGCCATTTGATTACTACATTAAATAGTAACTAAAATATTATTTAGGTATTTTATGCTGAGAAGTAAATCGACTACAACCGTTTTTCTTGTATAGAAAGCTACAAATACAGTTAAACTACGTGTGAATATCTCGTCATTTCCCTTCTGACATTTTATGGCATAATCTTATTACTATTTGCCTCAGAACAATAAATAGTCATAGAAGCCATACTAAAATAGCCACTAAATATATATATGTATATTAATACTATTTTATCTTATAGCTTTGATAAGGTGTCAGAAAGAGATGCATACTCTTTCATGTATTTGAATTTTACTTGGCTTTGACAAGTTTTAACGTAACTTTTTTATGCTAGTTATGTGACAAAGTCGAATTTAAAAATATCGATAAATAAAAACGTTTTTCACGTACAGTACGTAATTCATATAATTGCGACTTATATAATTGCTGTTTTAACAAAGATAATTAACAAAATGCTTAAAATGGCGGGTTCAAAATAAAACGACACTTTTAATGACAAAATATTTTCTTAGTTTAAGACTAAATAAAAAAATAATAATTTTGGAGTCCCCTGAATGAATTTCAGATAAAAATAGTGTAGGTTTCATGTTTTGATAGAACACAAATTAATAATAATAATGATATCAGCCCTGTATAAACACTGCCCACTGCTGAGCACGGACCTCCTCTACTACTGAAAGGGGTTAGGCCTTCGTCCATCACGCTGGCCTAGTGCGGGTTCGCAGACTTCACATACCCTCGAAACTCTTATGGAGAATTCTCAGGTATGCAGGTTTCCTAACGATGTTTTCCTTCAACGTTAAAGCGGACGATAATTGATAAACAATACACACGTAACTTCACGCTTCTTTGTACAATATTTTTTTTTTTTCTTATTTACACTATTCTTAATTCAAATTTATTTTCTATTTTTTAGGTGGCTTTTCTATAAAGCGTGTTTTTAGTTGTTTTAAACTGTTATTTATTTAAGGTATCATCTTTCCAGAATCTTAAATGAAAACTTTAATGTTAGTGACATTATCGACAGCTTAAATTTGTCACATCCCTATAGTAACTGAAATTAGTTCTACATTTTGAATTAAAATGCAATGAAAGAACTCAAACTTTATTTGGAAACTATAGTTAATGTAATTTGAAAGCATATTCTGAATATCTAGTCATTTTATAATAAGAAAAAATGCAATTCCTGCAGGAAGTCTCACTCTCTCTTCTTTCCAGTTTTTTGTGATATGCAAAAAATAACCAAACACGCCATGCTAAATACAAATTCCGAGACACATTTGACACATACATTTTGTAATATTTGAGTTAATATATCATGAAAATCAATATTTTAAACTAAATAAACGTTTGTCGTTCACAATACGTCAGACACATTTGCAATTTTACTAAATTTAGGTGATTCCGTCATTTCGAAACATGACATTAACGATCACATATTTTTAATTTAGGTGCATAATTTTAACCAATGTATCCAAATTGAAGTGGACGATAGCCTAGTTGGGAATGGAACGGTCTGCCGAGACAATGTCCGCAGGTTCAAAACCCAAGGCACACACCTCTGACTTTTCGAAGTTACGTGTGTATTGTTAATCAGTTATCGTTCGTTTTAACGGTGAAGGAAAACATCGTGAGGAAACCTACATACCTGAGAATTCTCCATAAGAATTTCGAGGGTATGTGAAGTCTGCCAACCCACACTAGGCCAGCGTGGTGGACTAAGGCCAAAACCCTCTCAGTTGTAGAGGAAGTCCGTACTCAGCAGTGGGCAGTATATAATACAGGGCTGACTGCATTCTATCCAAATTGACGTTTCATCTCATGACTTGAAATAAATAAAATCGATGAAGTATTCATTGTTTCACTCACTCTCGTACAGAAGCTGTATTATCCGCGATGCATAATGTGATATTTTGCAACTTTTATTTTAGTTCGATATAGTTATTATAATTAACTTGAGCTATTTGCCAAATTTTCTCCAAAGATACCTGGTATCTGCTAATTTTTTGCTCTTTTTGAGATATGATGAAAAGTAGTGAAACACACTACGTGTTTTTGGAGAATACGTGGCAAGTAGTAATCTTATGCCATAAAAATGTTAGAACGAAAATTACAAGATATTCTTATACATATTATGTAGCTTTCCAAACAAGGAAAAAGGTTGTAGTCTATTTAGTCTTAAATCCATCTTAAAATACCTAAAGATAATTTTAGTTACTAGGTTATATAATGAAAATATATAATCGAATGGCGTATTTAGTTTTATGAACTTCGACATTGATTTTTATAACTTACTTTGTCCGAAATTTTTGTCGCATGATACAACGTGCGCCGTCGGATCGTCGGTAGTCGCCGCGGTGACGCTAAAACAAAAAGCGATACGTCCTCCCTCTGGCAGCGCGTGGCGCGGTCTGGCTAGCGCGCGAAGTGCATCTCCTAATTTATACCGCAAGATTTGCGTATTTTTACGACTCTCTTTAGTTATTTATTTGCTAATATATTAATTAAATTTTATGCACATCAATAGTATAAAATGTATAGTTTATAGTGCTATTTTTATTTTTAGAAAAAAACACTGATTTTACTTACATTCGGCGTTACTTTTGGACGTATATTCTCGAAAATTTCACGACGTTAACACTTTAATTTTGTATGATTTTACATTGAAAATAAAGAAATTGTCTTGTTTATTTTATTAGCGTTGAAATAGTCTTTCCGATGATGTATTAGAAATGAATCAGATCAGTTTATTTTTTGAATAATCACGATGAAAAGTTGACTGAAATAGTTGAAATTTCGTATACGGCCTCTTAAAAAGAATCTTACGTGCAGTAAAATCCGAAATTGTGATCGTAATACAAGGTTTTTCTTAAGAAACTAGCGCCAGTAACACCAATAAATTTCCGTCCCTCTGCACCACCTTAAGGTCGACTGGGAGATAATGCCTTAGGCATTAAGTCCGCTTGTACTTTACGTTTGTACAAAGTTTTAATAAAGAAATAAATAAATTGTGATAAAAATTTAACTAAAGATTTAATTTTGCGAAGCGCCGGTTTCAATTTTCAAGTCACAATGTACTTGTGTACGTTTTTGACGAGTTAACGGGACGCGGTAATTTTTTTTTTAATGTCGCTAGCGTAGTGACCAGTAAAGGTAGCAACACCATCCAGAATCATTACAAACTAGACTCTTCCTTCTGAGACATAAGAGAATCAGCCTAAGGTCCGTAATGACTCATATGCGAGAAACCTAGTCATGTAACTTTTATCCCTTTTAGTTTGAAGCGTGAGCGCTTAGCACACATAGTGCATCCACTTTTGGCCATGCTTATTTCGTCCCATAATTTAATAGGGTCGAACCTATCGCTTGATACAAGTCGCAGGGACACGCTGGATGCAGGCCGTTTTCAACAGGTCTGCCTGGAAATCTTTAGGGGAGGCCTATGTTCAGCAGTGGACGTCATGTGGCTGATGATGATGAACCTTTCGCTATATCAGGCATAAATCGTACTCCGTATCGTTTTTCCGTCTTAAAAATTACTCAGTCGCAGGAAGTCGTCGGAGTCAGGAAGTTGGCGGTGTGATACCCCCGTGCCTCGGAAAGCACGTAAAGCCGTTGGTCCTGCGCCTGATCTCTCTCCGGTCATGTCGAATTGCCGTCTCACCTGACTATGAGAGTGAAGGAATAGCGAGTGCACCTGTGTATTGCGCACACACTTGTGCACTATTATATGTCCTGCGTGCCTGACTGATCTCTGTTGAGATTGGCCGCCGTGGCCGAAACTGGCTAGGAGGATTTCATTCATTTCAAATCGTACTCTGGACGGGTACTACAAAGAAATGTCCCCCGTACATTGTTGAGTGAAACTCCCAAGACCCATAACCGAATCAGATTCGCCTCCCAAGCTCGCTCCTATCGTAAGCTATTTATCTTGTTTGCGATCGTTAATTCCTCCAGACGTTTACTCATAGCGATGACATCACTATCCCAAGAACGTGTTTAAGGGCCTTCCCACATTGTAGTTACCTATAATTTGCTATTCAAAAGGGTTCCACGCTGGCTGGTACGCCCCGGTTATTTCACTAATGGTATAAGTAAACGATTTTGTTAAGTCTGTATGCTATATGGCAATTTAAAATGTTAAATTGTACTGCAGTGCTGAGGTCTCGGGTTCGATTCCCGGGTCGGGCAAAATGAAATTGTTTTTTCTACTCAGTATGAGCACATAATACTAAATAGTGCGACGTAGTATCAGCCCGGAGTCTGGAAATGTACCCGATATGAAAACAGGCCCGCGCCCTATTACATGAGATCATGGTATGTAGTATCTGTTTTATTGCGCTCCATTTTCCGGGATAACGGTCCCGCCATATATTTTCCCGGGATAAAAGTAGCATATGTCCTTCCTAGGGCCTCTTGCTATCTATATAACAAATTGATCGCAGTTTCAAGCGAAAAAAATCTGGGATAAAAGTCCCGCTTTGTATTGTTCCGGGATAAAAAGTAGCCTAAAACCTTCCCTGGGCCTCTTACTATCTATATAACAAATTGATCGCAGTTTCAAGCGAAAAAAATCTGGGATAAAAGTCCCGCTTTGTATTGTTCCGGGATAAAAAGTAGCCTAAAACCTTCCCTGGGCCTCTTACTATCTATATAACAAATTGATCGCAGTTTCAAGCGAAAAAAAAATCTGGAATAAAAGTCCCGCTTTGTATTTTTCCGGTATAAAAAGTTGCCTAAAACCTCCCCTGGGCCTCTTACTATCTCCATAACAAAGGAGATGTCCGCTTTTTGTATGGGTGCTGGGCCTCAAAATCTTACCAGGCTCAAACTTTAGGGATATTAAAGGTGCAAAATATGGAATTTAGATCCGTAAAAAAAATGGTTAGGCCCCTCCATTCTTAACTAACTTTTTTAAAAACGTTCATATTAAGTGTAGTTTTCAAGCCAAACAAAATGACATAAATCTCAAAATCGGAGGTCTTTAAAATTAAACGATTTATTGCAAAAGGCTAGTTTTCAAGAGCTCTATCAAAATATATATATAAATTGTCTTGTTTAGAATATCAGGCCCGTTTTGGGACATGTACTTTCATCGAAATCTGTTTGGTACTTTTGGAATTTATCGCGTTCATACAGACAGACGCGGCTGCGGGATTTTGTTTTATAATAAGTTAGGATTAGACGATTAGATTTTACTCAGGCATTGTAAAACAGGTCCTAAATCTCATAATTACGTAATATTTGATACCTTTTCGAAACCTTTGTAAATCTGCGCGGTTTGTCTACCGTTCAGCAAGGCCTACAAAACGTAATGTCTCGCCGATCGGAATAATAAATTCAGCGAATACAACAGAATTTATGGCCTTAAGTGTAGGCTAGCCTTGAATACCTACACGGCTGAGTGTACGATAATAAAGTCATTTTATTATTTATGGTGTGTTTTGAGAATTATAGGTATAAATCGGATAGTTTAGACGAGACGAGTGGGTTATAAATAAATCTATACTAATATTATAAAGCTGAAGAGCTTGTTTGTTTGAACGCGCTAATCTCAGGATCTACTGGACGATTTTGAAAATTCTTTCACCAATAGGAAGCTACATTACTCCTGAGCGCTATAGGCTACTTTTTATCCCGGAAAAACATTTACACGCGGGCGGAGCCGCGCGCAAAAGCTTATTTCCAAAAAAAAACTTCACCCCCGCCATGTCTGAAGTCTGAACGTGATAAACTCTTAAAACTATCGAACAGTCTTCGATGAAATTTGGCATAGAGATAGCTTAAGACCCTGGGCATAGGCAAAGTTTTATCCTGGAAAAAATATGTAACGGGACTTTTATTTCGGAAATATTTTCACGCGGGCGAAGCTGTCATAAAAAGCTAGTACTTATTTATAAATAAAGTGAGGTCTAAATTAGCAAGAAAATTGCAGAAGTTGATTTTTGCAAGCTGATTTTACCGTGTAAACAATGACGGCAAGCAGATTTCTGCAAATTTTGAAGCTTGCAGGACTTCCGAAGTGCGTACGCAATATATTGCTGCGAGAACTTGCTAAAGATCGTCTATAAATAATAGCAGTATGTATTAGTAGCATTCATAAATTTGGCATTTAATGCTCTGGATATGCACTGCGCTCCTCAATATAATGAATCAAGTGTTTTAATACGGACACGACGAAATGACCCCCACACACCTGATGTTAAGTGGTACAATGCTGTTTAGCGGCAGAATTAGACATTGCGGTTCATCATCATCATCATCAGCCACAAGACGTCCACTGCTAAACATAGGCCTCCCCCTTTGATTAACTTTATACCTAGATAGACACTGAACGTTTCAAACGCGTCGAAAAAAATAGAGGCGAACTGTTCCCCACTAAATGAGTTCGAGTGAATTATTTTTTTGTTATTTTTCATGGATATAATTGTCTCCCCGCTTTAATAGAAGCCATGTAATAAGTCGTATCATTATGCGCGCACACAAGGATATGCAGAATGATGCAGCGATAGCGTATGACACAGCTGTCACGCATACTTGCTTAAGAAAAGTTGGCCAGTTTGTTTTAGTTTCATTGCAGCGTGTCACTCTATCTAGGTATATAATTAATCAAAGGCCTCCCCTAAAGATTTCCAAACAAACGTGTTAAAAACGGTCCGTATCCTGCGTGTTCCTGCGACCTTTATCAAGTCTGTCCACCTTGCACTTGACATTGCGGTTACGCTTACCTAATCGGACTCTTGCATACTAGACTTGCCTTGCATACTTGACTTCCTGAGGAGGTTTTGCACTCATATGGGAAATAAAATTCATTACCTATTTTGCGAGTATACAAATGAACTGCTCTAAACAAAAAAAAAACAAATACTTAATTGTGTTTTTTTCCTGGTATTGTATTATACCTTGAACTGATTTGGAAAAGAGCAACACTAGAGTTTCTTGCCGTTCTTCTCTGGTGAGAACTGCTTTCCGAACTGGTGGTAGAGTTAATATTGACGGAATCTAAATCCTACTAATATTATAAACTCGAAAGTTTGTAAGTATGGATGTATGGATGTTTGTCACTCTTTCACGCAAAAACTACTGAACGGATTTCGATGAAATTTGGCACACGGGTAGATTATGTCCTGGATTAACACATAGGCTACTTTTTATCCCGGGAAAATATAAAGCGGATCTTTTATCCCGGGAAAACTTATTCACGCGGGCGGAGCCGCGGGCAAAAGCTAGTAATGTATAACATTTTATGGGTTCGAATAAAATTATTTCATTTCATGTCACGTAGTAAAGTAAATGAAAGAGATTGAACTGTTTCTTGGTATTGTAAACGTAGTATGGATTTATACAACCACAAAAATAAAACTACAGGAAAAGCGTTTTCAAAGAAATGTTATCGTTTCGTAGGCACTACAAATCCTCGTTCATAGGACCTATAAATAAGGCCTTATACTAAACTTCTGTGTTCTGTGGCGCTAATCTCAAAACCATTTGGTGGCCGCAAATGAGTCAGTCAGGAATTAGAACGCTTTATGTTGTATGTCGCGAGCATAGTGGATAATTAGGATATTGTAGTTCCGACCGGTATTTGAATTTGAAATGGTTTTGAAAAACTGTCAGTACTATGTTTTATTTCGTTAATGATTCATATCACAGGATTCTAGCTAAGCGTTGAAGGAAAAAATTATAAGTAATTACGTAGTATTCCTTTTATCTTTTAAAATTAGTTAGATTTTATGTTACTAATTCATGCTAACTAATTAATTACATGACACGGACGATAGCCTAGTTGGGAATGGAACGGTCTGCCGAGACAATGTCCGGCGGTTCAAAACCCAAGGCACACACCTCTGATTTTTCGAAGTTATGTGTGTATTGTTTATCAATTATCGTTCGCTTTAACGGTGAAGGAAAACATCGTGAGGAAACCTACATACCTGAGAATTCTCCATAAGAATCTCGAGGGTATGTGAAGTCTGCCAACCCGCACTAGGCCAGCGTGGTGGACTAAGGCCTAACCCCTCTCAGTAGTAGAGGAGGCCCGTGCTCAGCAGTGGGCAGTATTTAATACAGGGCTGGTATTATTATTATTATTATATATAATTAATTACAGTTTAGTATCGCTCTAGAGTCTTATATAGTTGTGTCAGTTTTAAAACATACGAGAACCTGCGAATTATGTAAAAACATTACAACTTATTACGAAAATCTGTCCAAAACTGTAAAATCACGAGATCTGCATCAATAAAATTTTAATGTAACGTTGTATTAGTAGTTTCTTAGAATTCCTTTGCCTTTTATACCACAAGTAGCACATAGACATGATGTGTGGTGTTGCAGTTTATTTTAGCGTGGCGTGATGTCATCCCGGCCCGCCTTCGGCTTACAATTTACTATTCCACTCATATCAATAAGCATTATGTATAGACTATAGAGTATAGACTATGCTATACAGGTTTGTCCAGCAATATTACAAGTTTTGAGTTTGTTTTAGAAGTGTGAACTGACCTTATAATGTTTAAATGTTAGACATAAATCAATGTTTTTATAAAACGGTGTATTTTAAATACAGTCTGCGAGTGGCGCGCTAAAACTGGGCTATTTTGCACAATCGGCCTTAGCAGTGTCGCCAACTTAGGGGTTTTGCCCCCAAATTTAGGGGGAAAAAACTTGTCTAGGGGGTTTTTTAGGGAGGCAAAAGTTTAGGGGCTTTAAAATTTCGTTAAATAACAATAAAATAATATCTAAGTATAATATTTTCCTATGATTTCGATGTTGAAACATGCATATATATAAATGTTTAAATATTAACACTTTACTCTACGCTTGCTTTTTTATCCCGTTTTTGGATAATATGTCTTAAAGAAGTATGCAATTGGTAGATCCCGTAGGGCTTCGTCGGTAAAAAATAAATCAACCAGACACGTTACAAACGTTGAAGCAAGTTAATTGGCAAATAAAGTTGACAATACCGCGAATACTTTTTTCTTTGTTTTAGGGGGTTTTTTGAGTTGCCTTTAGGGTTTTAGTTTCGTGTCAGCATCAATTGAAATTTGTCGTCTAAAGAATGTTAAATATAATTTCCTATCCTTAAATATTATAAAACTAAGTCACCAGCCGGGTTTGTCTGTCTTAACAAGATAAACTGAAAAGTAACGAACGGAATTCGATTAAATTTAGTATTGAGTTAGCTTGAGATATACTTAAAGTGAGATTTTTATCCAGAAACACTCTTTCACGCAGACGAAGCCGCGAGCGAAAGATAGTATGATAATAATGAGAATTATGATATGCCGAGCTGCTTTCACGTGTCATATTGTAGTTTGTTGTGACAATAATATTATGTTATATTTCAAAATAAGTCGTTTGTAAGCATGTCAAAGAAGCCTCGATCTGATTAATCCATTTTCGCGATGGATTGAAAAAGGGATCGTTTTTTAAAAACAGCCGTAATATCGTCTCTACGTAACCCTATAAAGGAGCGAGATTATTTATACATACATCTAGACATTCACGCTTATTCCTGAAGCGGTAGGCAGAGGTGCACCTAGTTCACCCAATTTTCGTCGTGCGTATTCCGTCCTATGATATGATATGCGAGCCTATCGCCATATCGGACACAAATTACAAACTCAGAGCTGATACTGATTAGAAAAACCCAATATCATATTGGCCGACCTGGGGATCGAACCCAAGACCTCAACACTGCATTCGTACCGTAATACTACGCCACCGAGATTATTTATGTAAATACTTTTTTATTTATCCACATGTTAAAACGCCGACGTACATTCTACACCATTTTATCTCAGATAATTGTCGATCGCTTTGGCGGCTGACGGCACAAACTAATTTGTAGTCTATCTGTAAAGGATAAAGTCGGGATTTGTTTGGATGAGAGCGTGTAACAACTTTCATATCCTTTTCCCACGGTGACATGAACATTAGGGTGGGTCACTTTTGTATGGAGAAAAAAAAAAGTTATTTTATTGACTTGTAATAGCAATAAAAACGTGTCTTGTGGTTATATGAACTATTTCAGAAACAATTATAATAATCGGATACTATTTTCTGCCTCCGGATATAACTTGAAATTTTGAAATATTTTAAAAAATCTTGTTACTGATAACTATTTTAACTGCTTATTATTTTAACTAAAGGTGGATTTAATTAATAAAAAAGATAAGTAACTATACTGTATTTTAATTAATTATATAGTTATACAGGCATAAGTGAATAGGTTTTCCTTATGGAGTTACTCTATTCTACCCAAAAATCCTTTTCACTATCAAAAGTTTGGCATAAGGTTACGAGACTCGATTAAGCTTTGATGAACCCCTAACATCCTAATTTCGTGCAGAAAGTTCCTAAAGCTTTCTTAAAAGTTTCCACTGACCTCCCAAAAACAAAAAAACGCAAAAAATCATCTTTTTTGTCACCTCCTCAAACAATGAGAGATTACAGCTCTTCGGTCGAGATTTGCTTTGGGAGAGGTGGTTCTGTAACAGGATACTGCTAGTTTATAATATCGCAATAAACTCTTGCATCCATGGTTTACTTCTGGAACCTGAAACAGCCTAATTTTTTAAGATTTTTCAACATTTTCACTCAAAATACGACGCAAAACCAACTCTTTTATATATTTTTCAGAGTCTGAAATCCCAGTGCAACCAGTAGATTTTCAGGAGAGGTGAAATAACTGTTGCGTTGTATTACCGATATTTGAGCACTTGTAAGAAAAAATATTAAGTAAAATTTTGCTGGAAACGAGTATAGAAGTGTTTAGAAGACCTAAACTTTTTTTAGTTATGTTAGGGTAAGATTTTAAAATATTTTAGAATTTGAGGTGATAAGTTTTAAGTATTTGCTGCAGTATAACATGTGAAATCATTGCTATTGATGTCTTCTTTCATTATGCTATCTATTTTTAGGATGACAATAATGGTAACTTCTTGAAAATTTGGTTCCTTTGTCCTATTTTTGGCTTATTTTATTTCAATTTTCGTCCACTCTTAGCACTTCAATACATCTGACATCTTCGTGTAAGTCAGAGGCATAATATAATCTTTCAAGTCACTTGTATTACCAAATAGAGTAAATTTAAAAGCTTTTCGAATACAATGAAAAAAATGAAAGTAACACAACTTTGTTCCAGCTAAATGCAACGCAACTAAACGACTAAAAGATCACTTTGCGATTAATGAAATATTTACATCTAACAAGGGTATTTTTAATGTTTTTTACGGTACCGTTGTAATATTAGACCTCATTTTAATATAAATATAAACAGTTTTTAAAGCATAAATGGTGCATATTTATTATTACGATTACTTTGAAAAATTAATAAATTTAATGAAAATTTCAAAATTCAAACCTGATCCGGAGGCAGATATACTATACCTATTACAAAAATATTTTACACACGCCATACCAGCCCCAGGTGACACAATATTATTGCTATTAGAATAGATAATTACAAAAAAAAGTTTTTTGACCCACCCTAATGAACATATTGTATGAATGCAATTTATTGTTATTAACATATGTGACCATATGTTGTATGTGATTGTTGATGCGATCAGTTATGACACTGACTGAAATGTTGTATATTTCATCCTTACATTATATAAAACAACTGCCTCGGTGGCGTAGTTGTATTGCGTACGCGTTACGAGTACGATTTGCGCGCTGAGGTCCTGGGTTCGAATCCTGGGTCGGGCCAAAAAACATTGTGACTGGGTTTTTCCATCTTAAAAATTACTCAGTCGCAGCTCGGAGTCAGGAAGTTGGCGGTGTGATACCCCCGTGCCTCGGAAAGCACGTAAAGTCGTTGGTCCTGCGCCTGATCTCTCTCTGGTCATGTCGGATTTCCGTCTCACCGGACTATGAGAGTGAAGGAATAGTGAGTGCACTTGTGTATTGCGCACACACTTGTGCACTATAATATCTCCTGCGCACCTGGCTGATCTCCGTTGAGATTGGCCGCCGTGGCCGAAATCGGATAGTAAGGGTTTTTTTTTATTATAAACGCGAAAGTTTGTAAGAAGGAGGCAGGAGATATTATAGTGCACAAGTGTGTGCGCAATACACAGGTGCACTCGCTATTCCCTCACTCTCATAGTCGGGTGAGACGGCAATCCGACATGACCGGAGAGAGATCAGGCGCAGGACCAACGGCTTTACGTGCTTTCCAAGGCACGGGGATGTCACACCGCCAACTTCCTGACTCCGAGCTGCGACTGAGTAATTTTTAAGATGGAAAAACCCAGTCACAATGTTTTTTTGGCTCGACCCGGGATTCGAACACAGAACCTCAGCGTGCAAATTGTACTCGTAACGCGTACGCAATACAACTACGCCACCGAGGCAGTCAAATAATATAAGTAGGATTACTGAGCATTTTCGGTATTACCTGCCAAGTAGTGCTTTGCATATTGTAATTTAAAGTTCAAGTGGTCCTACTTGCTCGCTGCTACCTACTGTTTATGTATGGTCGTGATGCTTATCATCAAGCGAGCTGTTTGCTCGTCTCATCCGATGTGTATAAAAATACAGTAATTAGTAATGATAAACAAACATCCCCAACAACGCATAAATATAATTATAGCTCATGTTTATATCGCTATCGCTAAACCTGTTTGTAATTTTAATCTTTGAATCTAGTAAGAATTTTAATTAACATATTTGTTTTGAGTAATAAAAGTGGTATTAATCTGCAAATCTAGCAAAAGTAAAAGTTAATTTACGAAGTGAGATTTCGCGATTGTTTTTTTTAGAGAAAATCATGACTAATACATTTTGCGTGTAAGTGTCCAGCAAGTTCGGAGTGGACGAATTTTTGTTTAAGGAATTTCACAAACAGTAATTAGTAGAAAGGATATGCCAGTTTTTTATAGAAATTAAAGATGAGACCAGCAATCTGTTTTTTATTGCCTTCGAAGGCAGACGAGCTAACGGAAATGTTGGAAAATGTTCACTGTCGCCCATGTGTATCGGTAATGCCAGTAGCACTAAAAGCTGCTGGCAATAGTAAAAAACTGTTTTAAACCTCGTTTGAAGGACATGTCTAACCATATTAATGCTTTCAATAGTAACTACTCAATCCAAACTTGGAATTGCAAAATGTGCCATCGTCTTGAGACGTTAAATGTAACGAGTGACGAATGACGTCTTATATTGCCCGGGAATCACAAAAGTATGTGTTTTTGCGAAATCTTGAAAAAAAAACAATTGCTCTACCTCGAAATCGAACCACGAATGAATAAACGAATACTTTGCCACTACAACGGTGATGGTTACATAAATAATTGTAAACGTGGAACTGTTTATTTTGACTCCGGCTAGATGACGTGACTGGATGTTTCTCTTGTTTGCGTTACTAATGATCTTTTGCAGTAATTTGTGTGTAAATACTGATTACGACAGGTACCCGTAACATAAAGTATATATTCAAGCTATATTTAAATAAATAATATTTTTAATAGAGGTAACTTAAACTTAAAGGTCGCAGGAAAACGCTGGATGCAGGCCGATTTTGACAGGTCCATCTGGAATTTTTTACGAGAGGCGTATGTTTAGCAGTGGATATCATGTGGCTGATGAGGATGATGATGAACGTAAGCTTCAGATCACGCATTAATGAGTGTGATATTTTACATAAAGTTTACTAGAAGTTCAGAAAGCTAAAATAATCATATGAGAATCCAAAACATAAAAAATATGAGCATCTAATACATAGTTATAATTTTAATGAAATACGATCGAATTTTGACCACCGTGGGTCGTCTAGTAATTACAAAGTTGAACTGTTTATTTTGACTCCGGCTGGATGACGTGACTGGACGTTTCTCTTGTTTGCGTTACTAATGAGCTATTGCGGTAATTTATGTGTAAATACTGATTACGACAGGTACCAGTAACATTTATATGCGATTCAATGTTTATTTCGGTGTTATTAACTATGAATTTCAATTAATAATATGGTATTATTACCATGGATAATGTGAAATGACTTAAATCAACGCCCTCGTAAGTCTTTCGGGATAAGAATGGGTTAAAAGTATAAGCCACCAGGGAGAATGAAATTTCCTATAAATACTGAATTTCATAATAAGGCAAGTCCTAGAGATTAGCGCGCTTAAATACTTCTAGAGTTGTAATGTAAGGGACAGTTTCACAGGTTTTAATCATGTTTTTGCAATTTAACAGATGTATTAAACAGCTAATATAGATAGTACTCATTTTGTTACCATTTATTTAGGAGCATAGATTAATGTGACTTTTGTATTTGGTCGGCTTACACATTTATGTGAAATTGACCCTTAGTAGCAAACATATGTCTACATTTAAACTCCTTCATTTTATTTCTATTAACCTTCAGTGTCACAAAGTAATATAGGACTTGTACTACATTGTTTTTATCAAGACCTCTACTGTACTCTGCATCAAGGTTGTTAACATAACATTGTTTCCACAAACTAAATAGAAGATAGCATCAGCACATTTGTCACACGGACTCCTTGCAGTCCGTACAAATTCCGAGATGACATCGGATTTTAAATTCTCATCGAAACGCTTTGGAAATGCGTCTTTGTATTCCACACACACACACACACACACACACACTATCCCTTACTCTTCGCCTTTACCTCCAAAGGGTTAGGTTAGCACAACTAGTGCACCAGCTTTTCGTCCTGTGTAATCCATTATTCGATAGCGGACGAGCCAATCGCCAAATCATGCTCAAATTCTAGACTCTGGGCTGTTACTGAGTAGACAAACCCATTATTATTGCCCGAAACAGGGATCGAACTCGAGACCTCAGCACTGCAGTTGAACCTTAACAAAACTACGCCACTGAGGCAGTCAGACTCTTAAGTAGGTCATTGAGCTGACGTAGTGGCCCGAGATACCATTACTAAGACGTCTTTGTGACCCGTGTAAAAAAGCTAAGGTTGAACATCCTAAGATAGACTAATTACTCTTTAATTAACTCTACCTTCTACTGAAATTCTCATCAAAATCGGTACAGTTATTTCAGGATTAGAATTAACAAAGGAATAGATAAAAAAAATAAAACACGTTTTTATGTTTTGATAGCAAACAGCCATAGAGGCACGCTATTCAGGAATTATTTATGTATTTAAAGTGTAGACGTTAAGTACGTGTTAATAATGAAGACTCTGACGCAATTGGGTCATGTTTCAATTAGCTATATAGCTTGCCTTCTGTTTGCTGCATCATTGTATGCTCTCATTACTAACACTTGGCATAATATAATAGGGTTGTCGAATCCTGCGTTTTCAGCTAGATAGACATCTTTAGAAATCCATAGTTTTGAGCTCTCTGTTACTTGAATCGTCATCTTAATGATTGTTGTTTTGCTTAATTACTTTGGTCTAGATTTCAACATTTAGAACTTTGGCTTTCTTTTCTGTGCCCTCGATCTAATCCTTTTGTGATATTCTCTGCCAATATTTAATCTCTTTCTACATTTCGATGTCTAGGTAATATTATTAACTTTTGTTTTATTAAAACTTGACCCATCAAACTCTCAGTGCAAACATTATTATTACATTAACTCACTTTTAAATAGCTTAAGAATCGAACCCGAGGTATCACAATCTATACGTAAGAAATCGGTTGGTGGCTGCACATTGCCTGCCATGACGTAGAGGGATAACGCAGTGAATTCTTCGCAAGACAGGCCAATACAATCTTAGCTCTAGCGTGACCACTCCATCAGTGATCATTATTCTTGAGAGCTAGACCTTATCGAGACCTCAATTGACATTTCAGTTATTGTAAAACTAGTTTCGCTAGTCCTTGAATAATAAATGTATTTTAGTCTTTCCGTTAATAATAAATTCGGATGTGGTGCTATTTGCAATTTGCCAGGACAAATATATTTTTTATTTATTCTCAAATTGACAACCCTATTAGCAATAGCAATGATCGTTTCTGTGAAACCGTTGTAACACTTAACTTTAATTTAGATTGTGTAATACCTAGAAGGCTAGGCATAGACTACAATCAAATTGATTTACATACAGTGTTGAGCGATGATTTCGTTGAATCAGTTTCGCAGTACAACCGTCTAGCATATTGTAGTATTGTTTTATAAGTAGGTGTGGAGGCAATTAAGTTTTATACAGCATTGCTAGTAGGTTTTGCTACACACAGATTTCACTCGAGGCTCAGCACGCGTGTTAAGAGTTATTCCCAAATAAAATTCCCGCTTTATATTTTTCCGGGGTAAAAAGTAGCCAATGTCCTTCTCAAGGTCAGGCTATGTCCTATCCTGGTCAGATATGGCTATACTACTGTTATTTGTGTCTATATTCTGCTTCGTCTCATCATCTTTATACATACATGTATAATACAAAGTCCCCCGCCACGTCAGTCTATCTGAACTCGACAAACTCAAACTACCGAAGTCCGAACGGATTTGATGAAAGTATTGAGATAGTTTTAGACTCTGAAAGGAACATAGACTTTTCACACACGAGCAAATGCTGATATCAACAATATCGAAGCCAATGACCGACCCAATAACCGTGTTTTGGTAAATTTTGACAGCATCTGTTATCAAACGAGATTAATGGGATAAGATGTGTCGCGAGACAAACATGATAACGGATTTGTATGCTTTACCTACATGGTTGTTTCGAAATGGCCTCGGAACCTTAGCCCTTGGACCTGTTTTATTATTGTGAGCATAGCCTTAATTCCCATGGATTTTAGGGTTTTTCATGTGCGATAAGCATTGGAAAATCTTTCGAAACTCTCCTTAAGCTATACTAGATCATTATTGTGAACATTTATTTGTTGGGAGTTTACAGTTATTTAAATGAGATAGCTTAGTTGGAAGATTGGTAAAATTCAAGGAACTTTGTTAGTTTACTAGTTGAGGCACTTTCTTTCTTTCCTTCTGATAGGTCTATAACTATTTCTTGTCTTAATTTTTGATATTATATTAAATAAAATTTTAAAAAATCTATCATTATGCATACTCTTCAATCATAATAGCTATAAAGATTTAAGACAACTTACTGAACGCAAGTAAAATAAAGTAAAAATAAAACAAAACTAACCATCGTCAAATTATGATCATTGCGTAAAATGAAACTGTATTTTGTCATTTCATTTCACAACTGGTACAGGGAAATCGAAGATTTTTCACGCACCATTGTAAAATAGTTTTTGTGAACACTAAAATTATATGTAACGGTGATATTAAAGTAAATATTTATTTATTTTATGGTCCGATACGTCGACGAATCGATGTTTCTATTTAGATATTACGTAAATTATTTTTGTAACTGTTGTGTTAAATGCCGTTGTTTCTTTGTTTCATCTTACCCCCGATTTTGATGCTTTAGTCCATTGAAAATTAACGTTGCATTTGTCAGAGAACGTAATTTTATTTTTTATATGTCAAGGTAGTTTAAAGTTAAATCCAAGTTTGTAGGGTCGTAAACCTTGTCCCATGGCCGCCATCTTGGAAAAAGGGGTACAGATGGATTTTATGCTTTATCTGACAAACTGTTCGTCGCACAGATAATTTGTAAAAACATTTTTCACACACACACTCACGCCTCTTATCCCCGAAGGGGTAGGCAGAGGGGCAACTAGTGCACCTCTTTTCGCCGTGTGTAATCCGTCCCGTGATGTAGTAGGGGGCGCGTCTATCGCCATATTGGGCACATTTCCAGACTCCGGGCTGATACCGAGTACAAAAACCCAATATCACTGCCCGAGCCGGGGATTGAACCCCCTCAGCGCTGCAGTCGTACCGTAATTCAACTACGCCACTGAGGCAGTCAGTGTTACGTATTAGATAAGGCAAATACCGTGTATGGACACCATTAGATAATAATCTCCGGCCACCGGCATTGCGAGTTATGCTTCCTATGTAATCAAATGTTACATAAATACGTTGTAAATTGTCTAAATAACTCATATTATACTTTCTAACGTATGGATGTGAACGGTTGTGTATGTCAGGGGCTTTAGCGGCGGCAGTGGAGAATCATTCATCCATTGGGTAGCCAGAATATCCCGCCCTCACACCCACCACTACAACACACACAGGATCCACAATAACACGCATTTTATGACAACAAGCGGTGAAACTCGGCGAGTCTCTGGGAGCACTAATTGATTAAATTATAACGTAGATGAGGGTAGGCACGATCTCGAGGTAAAACTGTGTAGTTACACTTACCTGTACCGAAAATCCTCACACGCTAGTATGCTTAATTTGTTTGCCGGTTATTATAAAAGGTGCAGTTTAGAGCTCATTTGGCTAATAACTTGGAGTTTCTGGTGGTGGTATAACCATTCAGTGGCGATTCATCTCCAAGAGCGGTAGATAGAAATTTGCCGAGCTTAGTTGACTTATGTTTCAGAGTGACAGGCCTCAGTTGCCGTTCTTTTGGAGTATTGTCAATTGATTTGGGATATTTTGAACTAGGTACTGGATGGTGTTGCTGTTTTTTATTGGCAGAATTACCAAATTAATTGCAGATTTTATAGTTGAAATTGTACAACACTTTCCTGCATAAGTTATGTATTTACAAAACAAATGTAAATATATCATAGTAAAATACATTAAACTGTCTGTCATTGTTAGTGAAAGCCAACATTATAAATTCTAAGCATCGAACCCGCGACCTTCATTCGCCCATGACTCGCGCCGCCCACGATTGCCATTGGATATGAGTCAGCGAATTTCGCCATTGTTCTCGAACATTCCTAATCTGTCCATTACGCTTCGATTTCTATGAGATTTGTGATTTGTATGAATATTATTATATTTTACGATAATGGTTAGTTTAAAATAGACTATGTATTCAAGCCTAACGTAGCTTTGGTATTAGCGGTTAGTGAAAGATTTTTCAATATCAGTTTCAGAGATTACCCGTTCCTATAAATATTGAATATTTATTTCTTTTTAACACGCTTTTATTAGCTTCATAACGTATGATGAAATAAAAAAATGTATTTTATTGTAAAAAAGAGCGTGGGATGCATGGTGTCAATAGTTATAAATATTTTATTGACAGATATGAGTAGAAGGATTATCATTTTCATAATATTATCTTAAAAAGCACCCCATCCTTTTTTTACAATAAAATACATTTTTTTTTTTCTTATTTACATTATTCTTAATTATTAAAATTTATTTTCTATTTTTTAGTTTGATATACTATAAAGCGTGTTTTTTAGATATTTTTTTTATCAAACCTAATGAGTGAATGAGTTTTTCCAGGATAAAGAAAAGTCCCGCTATATATTTTCCCGGGATAAAAAGTAGCCTAAAACCTTCCCAGAGTCTCGAAACTATCTCCTTACTAAATTTCATCGAAATCCGTTCAGTAGTTTTTTGAGTTTATCGCGTTCAGACAGACGGGGGACATTGGTTTACAATATGTAGTCAAGAATAAATGAGATTTCACGAACAACGACTAGACAAATAAAAAGCCATGAAACTGTCCAATTCAACAAAATATAAACAAGTTCATTCACTTTTTATAACGTGCGAGTTCGTGCATAGAAAATTACGCCAAACAACAAAGGTCCGGAAAATAGCGAAACGCGTTAGATGCGGGCCCTTTCGGAGCTGTCAAAAAACTGTTTAAGTATTATTGAGATAAAAAACCTTTTTTTTATGATATAGGGGGCAAACGAGCATACGGTTCACCTGATGGTAAGTGATCACGTTATTTGTACGTGCGAGTGTTATAAGGTGAGCGTCATGCTCGTCTCGTCATTCAGTTGCAATAAAAAAAACTCCATGTCAACGTCTTGGGCTGAGGAGTGCAGTTCAATGTCTTGTACAGGATTGTTGTTCTAAGTTTTCTCTGTTTATGGCCAGTTGACGCGCTCATCGTCATTGAAGTAATTTATCATCATCAGCCACATGAATTCCACTGCTAAAAATAGGCCGCCCCTAAAGATTTCCAAACGGACCTGTTGAAAGTGGCCTGCATCCAGCGTGTTCCTGCGCCCTTTATCAAGTCTTCTAAAGCTACGTAATACTTATTTGGTATCACTAATATTATAAACGCGAAAGTTTGTAAGTATGGATGTATGGATGTTTGTTACTCTTTCACGCAAAAACTACTGAACCGATTTCGATGAAATTTGGCACACGGGTAGATTATGTCCTGGATTAACACATAGGCTACTTTTTATGCCGGGAAAATATAAAGCGAGACTTTTATCCCTGGAAAACTCATTCATGCGGACGGAGCCGCGGGCAAAAGCTAGTTTAAAATAAATTTATTTTGACAATGGTGTTACCCTTCTATAGGACGTCAATGTGCAAACATAGTAAAAGCAGAATTAAATCATTGTAGCTAGACCTAAATCTGGAGTTTATGGTGGCATTGCCCGTGCCAACTGTTAATGGTACGTTTCGGAACGCGACTGCAGAATTTACAATATGCATAACGTGTAGCAATGTAAACACATCACTACAAAACTTGTTAACATGAAAATTAAACCGCCGTGAAAACTGAAAAGCAAAAAATAATATTCATTTTTTATTTAACCTTAATAGCTAATATATACGTATGTATATTTGGAGTCGATGCCTAATTTATTCTAACTATATCGCTAATTCATTCATATCTGTCTGCGCTACGCATCGTGATACATACATAGTACCACGCGTCTATCCCATAGGGGTAGGCAGAGACTATGGATTGCCACTTTGCTCGAATCTGGCACACTATTTTCGCTTCCTCTACCTTCATCAATCTTTTCATGCCGGTTCAGGATACTTTTGATATCGCATCGTGGTACAGAGGTACAAATTCGTGTTGTTATCATATAGATGTATTGGTTGGGGTGAATGCACTCTTTTGCCATGTTATTTAGCTATGAAAAGAATATCGAATAGCTTAAGTTCTACACAGCCAAATTAGATCAGGTAGACGTAAACTACTGGCCAAGTTATGTCGATTTTTTCGGTCATATACAGAACCGTTCCTTAACCCGAACACACGTGGTACAGACAGCCATAAACGTATCTCATACGTATGCCAATTAAACGGGTGGACCCGGTTTTTATCGCTCAGGCACTTTGCAAACGTTCAAGTCGAGACTTGTGTCAGAGTTGGCTAAGATTCGTACATTAATAAATGGATTTCTGAGTGTCGTCTATACAGCTGTGCTTTACAACTAGAGGTAGAATCCAGTGATTATGAAGAGAATCGGAAATTGTTCTAAAGGTCTACTAAATTGTTTTAATAGGGACTTTAAATTATTTGTATAAGAGCGACATTGGACTAAGTTAAGTGCGAATATAGTGATCGAGATTAGCAGGTCGTAACTTCACAGTTGAAGCAGATATTTTTTAACCGACTGCAACAAGAGGAGGTTATTCAATTTGTCTAAATTTTTGTTTAGTGATTTTTTATCCCACTGTATATATTTTTTTTTTGATAGTTTGATGAACTCCCGAAGCGATGTACTGCGGTACAGACAATATTACTTTTAAAATTAAAAAACAAACGTAGGTAGCTTAAAACCCACCGTTATTGATTACAAACTTGAAATCGCGAAGACAAGGTTATACGGCGGTGTGCGTCGTTTTTGGGTCGACTTGAAACCCGCAGAACTTGAACTGGTTTACTAGATTTATGTGCACATTGACATGAAGGCGGCGGTGATAAGTGGTGTAGTGAGGCTGTGAATATGTGAGTGCAGGTTCGATATGTGGGTAAAAAATATTTTATTAGTTTGGGCTAGATTAAATCCACTGCCCAAAATTTTATTGTAAAATGCCAAATTTCATCCAATTCCGTTCATCGGTTACAGATTTACATATAACAAACATACAAACGCTTCGCAAACTTTCGCATTTATAATGCGAAGAATATTAACTAGCTTTTACACGCGGTTCCGCCCGCGGGTTGTTTTTTCAAGACAATCGTCCTGCTCCTACCCTAGGAGTCAAACTGTCTCCATACCAAATTTCATCGAAATTGGTTTAGGTAAATCGTGAAAGCGTAACAGAGTTATTTTTGCATTTATAAGGGCGGTATTAATAAATCGATCTCAAGTTTGAGTAAAATCTCATGTCTACATTTAATGTATTGAACTGTTTTTTGTTTTTTTTTTTTAGGAGCTTTGTCGAATATTACGACCAAGTCGCTCCATGCGTCCACTTAAATACATTTCTACAGAGTAAACATTCACCATAGTACACTTACAATATTTTTTTACCAAAACCCTAGCCCCTTCTGACATAGGAGCCGACAACATACTATTAAAATCCCCTATATCAATTGAACTATTTAATAAACCAAGCTTAAGCTGTCATTTGAGAGTTTGTTCTCAGCTGAGTAAGCGCTGTCAAAAAAACAAAACTATGCTGTCAAAATCCGTTGCATAATGTCACTTAAGATGTCACTTGAGCTGCTGTTAATTTGGATTTATTAAATAGCGACTATCTTAAGGTGCCGATCTTAATTTAAGAGCGTCTCAGCTGATATCGCACTTCAGAGCGAAATTGAGATGCATTTTCATCGCCCTAAGTGTGGATGGATAAGACTGCATTGCCATTTCCGTCTTAACCAGAAAATGCCAGATGTGCCAAAACCTTGGCATGTCAACACCCATTTATACTTCTGTAGTTTGTACCAACGACCTTATCAATTGACGTGAACTTTGCCCCGCTTATGATATACAGATCCATATTAAGGCCAATATGGTCATACGCTGAGAGTGGTTTTTGGGTCAATGTTGCTCTTTTGTTTGGGTAATTATTTAGACTTCGTTTATCGACTGTCAGATTTTTGTTGTTGTTGAAAAATGAGTTCAGTTACGGGTGATTAAGGTTTGTTTTTAGTGGAGTTGTCGTGTGGGGTAATTTTTGGGTTTAATGTGTCTCTTATCAGACAAAATTCAAGTTAATTTTCTTTGTATATTTTTTTTTCAAGAAATTTGTAATGGCGTAATATTTACTCAAGAAATTATTTCTTTTATTATACCGAAACAAAAGAAGAGTTGCGTAAATGGCGAAATGGACGCCCACTCACTTCATTAAAGGTTGAATTTATTTTTTTATACATGATACACAGATATCTCAACTTTAGATCGATAAAATTATTTTTATCGATTAAATTTAATCCATGTTAAACAAGATACAAAAGTCGACGCAAATACGATTTGATTAATCGGTTATATTCTGTTTACCTTTTTTGCATCTCGCAATGCGTTTCAAGGAACCGACCTCGCTTATAAGTTCATACACATATTGTATGACATTCCTGTATCGTTTACCAGCTTAGTTCTGTCTGGTTTTGCAATAATTATCATAGCTTAAATTTAATCTTACTAATATTGTTAACTGAAAATCTTTAGGGGAGGCCTATGTTCAGCATGTTTACTGGTGGTAGGAATCTCATATGTAAAAGTTCGTCTGGGTGGGTACCACCGCAATGTCTGTTTCTAGCGCCAAGCAGCAGTGTGCATAAACTGTTGTGTTTCGGTTTGAAGGACATTGTAGCCAGTGTAACTACTGGACATAATGAGACTTAACATCTTATGTCTCAGGATGACGAGCGCAGTGGGATGCCACACAAGGTGCTGGATGGTGTTGCTACTGTTTATGGGTGGTCGTATCGCTTACCATCAGGCGAACGGCATGCTCGACTCGTCATTCAATGCCATTAAAAAAAAAGCAGTGAACGTCATGTGACTGATGCTGATGATGAATATTATTAACGCGAAAGATTGTGAATTTGTTTGTTAAAAATAAATTAGGAAACCGATACGATTAGGATGTTTGCTATACACATAGGCCATGTTTTGTTTTAATTAATTCATAGGCTACTCAATCTCCTAAATTTCAATGCATGCTGTGGCAACTAAAGGTAATGCATTTAAAATATTTTTAGTAATTTGTAACTTTTAATTAATTTAATGTAATTAAAACTGATTGTCCTTAAACAATAAGTAAAATAGATAGGATATATAGATGGATATAGGATGTAAAATGGCATAATCGATATATAGGATATAGGATATATAATATATAAAGCTGAAGAGTTTGTTTGTTTGTTTGTTTGAACGCGCTAATCTCAGGAACTACTGGACCGATTTTGAAAATTCTTTCACTAATAGGAAGCTACATTACTCCTGAGTGCTATAGGCTATTTTTTATCCCGGAAAAACTTTTCCACGCGGGCGGAGCCGCGCGCAATGCTAGTAGGATATAAAGATAGAACCCAACATTTGTTTAGTATGTTAATGCCCGTAAAGATCACAACATGAAGCCACTTGCTCATTTGCCGGTATATAAAAAATCTTTATATGATTTCGAAGAACGTATTAATGTCGCTATCTGAATTGCAAATTGTATGAATGTATGAATGAGTCACGTAATATTTAATGAGTGGTGATAGACGGCCGTGGCCTTGCGCGCGTCATTGTCGGTTCGATGCCAGGAAAAGTGGACGTTATTTTTTGTGTGCTAAAGTACATCTTTTGTTAAAGTTAAAAGGAAATTCGTGTTTTAAAACATACTGTATAACTTAATAGAGGAACTCTGTATTTTTTTTTTTTTTATTGTAAATAATACATTTTTTGTAGTGTCTTTGTACTAATGATAAATGAAAATAGATCCACAAAAGAATTATGCTCAGGGAAGTGTAGTTTCACATGAAAGATTGTTTCATATAAAGTACATTTTATTTGACAGTTATCGTATTAAACAGCAAATGTAGATTGTACTCATTTTATTACCATTTATTTGGGAGCATAGATGCGTGTGTGACTTTAGTTTTTGGTCGACTTATACATTTACTAGCATTTGCGCGCGGCTCCGCCCGCGTGGAAAAGTTTTCCCGGGATAAAAAGTCGCCTATAGCACTCATGAGTAATGTAGCTTCCTATTAGTGAAAGAATTTTCAAAATCGGGCCAGTAGTTCCTGTGATTAACGCGTTCAAACAAACAAACAAACTCTTCAGCTTTATATATTAGTATAGATGTGACGACTAACATTTACTCCGAAGTTGTTAAACAGGCCCTTAGAATCGCGTCCATGATAGGATTTAAGTGACGAATCACAGCTATGAAATATTTTTAAATTTAAAAATGAACGGTTACAGCGCTGGCCGTGGGTATAATACAATGCAAATACCAAAACTAGTATTCAAAATCATTAAAATATACTATTATTACCAAAATAGGTAAAACAACCTTTGCAAAACTAGACGGTACATAATAGCTTCCTTTGCCTATGTTTACATTTCTATAAGGATAATAACGCGGAACTTAAATGCCATTTTAGGCGCACAACGTGCCCGCATAGAAAACGCAATGAGCGAGCCAATGTCGTAGCGATTGTGATTCTAATCGCGTGAACGTGATGTCACGTTGGTGGGTCAAGGTATGAGAGATGGGAGGCGAATAGATGGAAAGTAGGTAGAGAGTAGAGAGAGTACTGGACATAGAGACTTAACTTATGTCTCAGGATGACGAGCGCAGTGGAATGCCACACAGTACTTTGTAACTCAAGGTGCTGGATGCTGTTGTTACTGTTTATGGGTTGTCGTATCGCTTAACATCAGGCGAACGGCATGCTCGTCTCGTCATTCGATGCAATAAAAAAAATGCAACGCCTCTTGACGTCATAGTGTTGTCGTGGCAATTTTAAAATTATCGTTAATTAAACTCGTTGATGATTCTTAGCGTTTTTAATAGATAAAATTTAATTAAGAACTACCAAAAAATTACATTAACTATGATTCCCGGATAGTTCCTACTATATTTACTTAGGTTTTAGTTGAATATATAATTTGTTTTGTGTTCAGTGTTTTTTAACCCAAAAAAGTATTTATTGACTATACTAAATCACCAAACTATTTCTATTTAGTGATATGGGTGATTAAAACTAAAAAAACTACTTTATAACAGCATAGGCTTATAACTTGCGCCCAGCTCACAAGGTTTTACCCAAATGACAGTCCTAAGGACATTTTGAAACAAGACATACTTTGTACATATCTCTACATATTGAATCGAGGGGAAAAGGTCGTATACATTTATTGAAGGGAATTGTAAATTAGGTGCTACAGGCTCCAAACACACACATCAATCCTCGGAAGGTGTAGGCAGATGTGTAACCAGGGCACCCGCTTTTAGTAATGGGTGTTCCGTGTCATGTGATAGGGGGAGAGCCTTTTGCCATATTGGGCACAAATACAAGACTGGACTGATACTGCAAAATACAAGGCTTGCGTCTCAAATGTCTTTCCCTGTATAAAATTCCACTTTGTATGTTTTCGGGATAAATATGCCCTGTATGCTAATTCAAGACATGGTCTGCCTGTATGCCAAATTTCATCCTAATCCGTTCAACAGTTTCAGTGTAAATTTTTAACAAACATCCAAACATCTTTACAAACTTTCTTATTTATATTAGTATAATTTTTCCTGCCTCGGTGGCGTCGTTGTATTACGGTACGACTGCAATGCTGAAGTCTCGGGTTCGATCCCCGGGTCGAGCAAAGTGATATTGGATTTTCTATTCAGTTTCAGCCCGGAGTCTGGAATTTGTGCCAGATATGGCGATATACTCGCCCCCTATCACGTCATGGGACGGAATACGCACGGCGAAAAGTGGGCGCATTAATTGCTCCTTTGCCTACCCATTTAGCGATGAAAGGCGTGAGTATGTGTAGCATGTGTGTCAATTTTCCTTGAAAGGGACCATATTAGGTAGCTAGTGAAAGGCTGGTAGGTTAGCTAGGTTAGGGCCTGTAGTGTCCTCACCAGTGAGGATCGCGACGCGTTCCTCCCATAATTTTTTAATAAAATAATCTCTTTTTTATATCCCCTTTCCTGCCAGCCCGAGCTGGCTTTTTGTTTTTATTCCCAATAAAAATGTCGTTAGTTATATAAGTGACATTTAGTATTAACAATAATTATTAATACAATCAATTTACTGTATCTCGACTTATCATAAGTGCAACTATGTTCGCCTACGTGATGAATAAAGTATTTTATTTTATTGAAAACTATGTCATCATATTAATTTGGCATTATATGTCATCATATAGATAACTCTAGAACAAAGATGCTATTCTCCACTCTATTAACACCATGACTTGATTTCACGCGCGCTAAGTAATTATACGCTGTAGTCGACCTCTTTTCTACGCCATGGTAATTATTTCAACCTTGTAAAAAAAAATAAAGGGTTCCGCAGATGCGGCTTCTGATTGGTGTTCTCACGTTAATGGTCTGATTACCATCTGAGCTAATGTTAATGAGGTATTTAATTTCTGTTGCCAGATGTTTGCTTTGTAATACCCACAAATTGAGTTAAAAAATAAACAAAATATAGGCAATATACAAATATACAAAAAAATCTGTGCGCGACCAAAAAAATACAGATTTTACGTCTATAAAGAGTTTACACGGATAATACAGTGCATTTCCGCTCTAAAACGATTAATTTCTTACCTCAAAAGTCATTTCAAACATTTTGTCCACCCTAATTTCCCCCTATGACGTTAACATTCCCCAAATTTGGGGAGAAAGCACCAATCTGGAAACTGTGTTCTGTTGTGTGTAATTACGTGGCAGATACAGATTACTAGACAAAATGGCAACTTAATAGAACGGTTATATGCGGCCAATTTAAAAACATACATATACATATACACTCACGCCTTTTATCCCCGAAGGGGTAGGCAGAGGCACAACTAGTGCACCCACTTTTCGCCATGCATATTCCGTCCCATGATGTGATAGGGGGCGAGCCTATCGCCATATCGGGCACAAATTCCAGACTCCGGGCTGATACAGAGTAGAAAAACCCAATATCACTATGCCCGACCCGGGCATCGAACCCGAGACCTTGACATTGCAGCCGATACAACTACGCCACCAAGGCAGTCAGTTCAAAAACGTCGTACTTGCCAAAATGTCCCACAAAACGGGACATATCGTCCAACCTTGTTGTTTCGCGGGAAAATTACGATGTCGTATCGATACAGCGATTCGAGAGGGTGTCACCCTCCTGCTCATAAACTATGTGCAAACAATTATATCGATCTGTGGTTCGATGCTGCGGGGAAAGGACGTGAAAGAATACACACTATTCACTGATTGATACACTTTAATTCACTGTGAATACACTAGGTTTCATTCTTAACGGATATCTATGATAACTGAGCCGAGGACACGTTTTGCAGTCTCTTTTATATTTTTGAGGGTATGTTACTTGTCAAATGCCCTACCACACAACTCTAAGTGTTGCCAGAATATTTTCTCATAAGTTCCTCAAGAAATATTTTTAATGATTGCTAAAATAGTAATGGGCTAACAGACGGAACAACAGACTGATTTTTTATCTCACTAATTGTTGTATATATATATAGGTACGTAATAATGAATGTCAATCTGGTGAGGGTAGGTGATAATAAATCAGTTGTTGTCTAGCACTCGAGTTGTATCATTCAATCCTAACATGGTGACAGCGGTTTTAAGTTATTTGCAGTATTATATTGTGATTGGGGTGGCTCGATTGCGAAATAAGGGTTTTATTTTCGCACAGGAATAATATTCGTAGTTGGTTGTGCTAAATATACGCGGATTGCGGTGAATCAAAATGGAGCATGCACGACCGCCATTAGAGCTAAACATGGACAGTACCGGTGGGCCTGTGGGCCGCGCCGAAGCTTGGAGGAAATGGAGGCAACAATTCCTCTTGTTTGTCAAGGCATCAGGAGTGCATACGGAAGCCTCGAGTGTGCAGGCCAGTTTGTTGGTAAATCTTATTGGACCGGATGGATTTGATGCGTATCAGACGTTTACTTTCGAGAAGGAAGCCGAGCGTGATGACGTCGATATATTATTAAAAAAATTCGATGAGTACTTCGGAACTAAATCTAACACCACTCTGTTAAGGTACAAATTTTTCACGCGGAACCAAGAAGAGGGTGAACCTATTCAACAGTATGTTACTGCCTTGCGCCTGTTGAGCAAAAATTGTAAATTCTCGTCATTAGAAGACGATCTGATCAAGGATCGAATTGTATGCGGAATTCGTCAAACTACGGTCAGGGACCGCCTACTGAGATGTGAGGAGCTCGACCTCGATAAGGCGATAAAAATCTGTCAAGCGGTGGAGGCCTCCCAAGAGAGCGAAATTCAAATGTCGAGTGGCGGCGCCGGTACAGAGAGCGCTGCGCATGTCAACAGTGTCGGGTACATGGTGCGCGGCCGGGGAGCGCGGCCCGGACGGCTGCGAGCGCCGAGCGCGGGCGGTGCGGGGCGCGCGCGCCCGCTTGCTCGCCCAGCTGGCGGCGTCGACCGCGCTAGCGGCCGCCGCGCGCATCCGGGGCCTTCGGCTCCGTGCTTGGCCTGTGGAGGCCCGCGCTGCTATGCCGGGGCTGAGTGTCCGGCAAGGCGAATCACCTGTTTCACGTGTGGTAATCGTGGACATTTTGCGCGTAATTGTAAGTTGAATAATTTAAAAAATAATAGCGGTGTTAATAGAGTGAATCGTGTATACGAATGTGAAGGTGATGATTATAGTGATTCGGAGGTTGATGCGTTTTATATTTCGACCATTGGAGTCGGATGTGAAAGCGGGGTCTCAGAAAATTGGTTCCAAAAACTTTCGTGCGCCAACGGGACAGAAAACTTTAAATTAGATACGGGAGCCGACTGTAACGTATTATCTTATCGCAGATTTTGTGAATTGGGTTTTGACGAATCGCTAATTGTTAAAACAAAAGTACCGTTATTGTCATATACCCATGATGTAATACCCATTAAAGGAATTTGTACTTTGCCGTGGTCTTACAAAAATGTTACTTATAGATTAAAATTTGCAATTGCCGATATGAATTGCAGTAGTGTGCTGGGACAGAAATCATGCGAGTTTTTAGGGTTAGTGAAGCGAGTCAGGTCGATTGAATTGTCTAAATACGATGATTTATTTCAAGGCTTAGGATGTTTACCGGGTAAATATCACATAGTGGTTGATCAGTCTGTCCCGCCCGTCGTATGTGCATCTAGAAAAATTCCTCACGGGTTACGCGATCGGTTACAAGCAGAGTTAAATAAAATGGAACAGGTAGGTGTGATCAGAAAAGTTACCAGTCCCACACGATGGGTTCATCCGCTAGTATTAGTTGCGAAAAAGAATAACGGCATTCGTGTGTGTTTAGATCCGCGGGAGTTAAACAAGGCGGTCCAGCGAGCGCACTTTCAGCTTCCGACGGTATCCGAGCTGGCGTCACGACTACACGGCGCGCGATTTTTCTCTGTTTTAGACGCCAACTCCGGGTTTTGGACAGTGGCTCTGGATGACGAAAGCGCTGATTTATGCACATTCAGTACACCATTTGGTCGTTATCAATTTGTACGCCTTCCGTTTGGAATTAGTTGTGCATCAGAGGTATTTCACGGAAAGTTACGTCAACTTTTAGAAGGTCTAGAGGGGGTAGAAAATTATATAGACGACGTTATAGTTTGGGGCGAGACAGAAGAAATTCATAACAGACGTCTTAAAGCATTATTCGAGAGGTCAAGACAAATTAATTTAAAATATAACAAAGAAAAATGTAAATTCGGTGTTAAAGAAGTTACATATTTGGGGCACGTGTTCGATAGGAATGGCATTAGGCCAGATTATGAAAAGATCAGGGCTATCAAAGAGTTACAATCACCTAAGGATAGAAAAGAACTCGAAAGGTTTTTAGGTGCGGTTAACTACCTATCAAAATTTATTCCACATTATTCGGAAATAGCAATTCCTTTAACAAACTTACTCAAGAAAAATAATGAATGGCGTTGGGAGGATAGTGAGCGTAATGCGTTTAATAAGTTGAAGGAAGCGGTGACGTGTGCGCACGTGCTGGCACTATACGATCCGGCGCAGCCCGTAGTGCTGTCGGTAGACGCGTCGCGCGATGCACTGGGCGCTGTGCTGCTGCAGGGTGGCCGCCCGGTCGAGTACGCCTCGCGCACACTTACTGACGCGCAGAGAAGGTATGCGCAGGTGGAAAAAGAAATGCTGGCTATCGTCTTTGCGTGCGAACGGTTTCACCAGTACGTTTATGGTCAAAAAGGGGTTGTTGTGGAATCGGACCACAAACCATTAGAAAGTATCTTCAAAAAGCCCTTGATGTCCGTCCCAGCGCGCTTGCAACGCATGCTACTTAGAATACAAGGTTATGATTTGATTGTTACATACGTACCTGGCAAATATATGTATATTGCCGATATGTTGTCTCGTGCGCCACTTCCCGAGTTGTATAGTGAGGAAATACATAGTAACGTTGTGTGTCAAGTTAAGATGGTAATAGAAAACATACCCATATCTAATGACAAGCTAACTTTGATAAAAAGAGAAACTAAACGAGATGAAGATATGCAATTGCTAATAAATTATATAAATGATGGCTGGCCAAATCACAAGCATAATGTCAATAATAAGATCAAATTGTATTGGTCATTCAAGGAAGAATTATTTGTTGTTAACGATGTAGTTTTTAGGGATAATTTAGTGATAATTCCTGCAAAATTGAGAGAAAATATGCTTAAGATAGTACATGAGGGTCATTTAGGTATTGATAGGTGTAAGCGGCGCGCGAGACAAGTTATGTTCTGGCCTGGTATATCACGGGACATAGAATTGTTTGTAAAGCGGTGTCACACGTGTCAGGAGCACTCAAACGCACCCTCTAAGGAACCCATGCTACCGATCGAAATTCCAGAGCTACCGTGGTATAAAGTAGGTTCAGATATATTCGAGTATAAAAGAAAATACTATTTAATTTTAGTAGATTATTATTCTAACTTTACAGAAGTCAGTCAATTAAATAATTTATCGTCTTACGAAGTTATACAAAACATGAAGGAGATGTTTTCACGACATGGTATTCCAAGTGTACTGATTAGCGATAACGGAACTCAATACTCGAGTCGCGAATTCAAAAATTTTGCACAGAGGTGGGGATTTGATCACCTGACATCTTCACCAAATTATGCTCAATCAAATGGTAAAAGTGAGCGCGCAGTTCAGACTGTAAAAAATATTCTAAAAAAATCAATACATAGTTCGGGTGACTTTCATCTTGCACTTTTAAATTATAGAAACACACCCAGGAATGGTTTGAGTTCTCCTGCACAGTTATTAATGGGTCGAACGCTCCGATGTCAGCTACCGGTACATCCTAATATTCTTAAACCAAAATCGATCGACCCATCTGAATATAGGGTGATGGTTGAAAAACAAAATGAGGCAAAAAAATATTATGATGAACACGCCAAAACTTTGCCTAAATTAAAACAAGGTGACACCGTTATTTGTGTAGATGGAAAATCAAGATGTAGGGGGAAAATTTTGAGCCATGCCTCTGCTCCTCGATCATACATTGTACAGACTAAGACTAGTGGTAGGTACAGACGCAATCGGCGCCATTTGATTAAGTGTCAATCTGAGGTAAAATCAGATAAAACCAGTTCTAGCTCTGACGAGGAATTCAGTGAGGCATGTACGGATGCAGGCATAAAAGATGAAAACATTCAAGTAGAATACGATGAACAAAATAATAAAAATGGTGGTTTACCAATGCCTACACTCGTACCACTCACTCGAAAAGCCAAAAAAGTTGCTGAGCAACGGATTTTGCAGCAAAGCTCGAAATAATGTTGTTAAATAGTTAGTGCATAAGTTTTTTTTTTTTTCCCGCTCTCATCCAAAGGGAACAATATTTTAATAATTACGAGTTATAATACTAATAGCCTACCCAACTACCTTTGTTTAAATAATTTAGTATAATGATGTACCTACCTAATTAATGGATAACACTATAAGGTACGTAGAACATAAGTTTTTTTTTTTTTTTTTTTCTTTCATTATAGGGGAAGATGTTGTATATATATATAGGTACGTAATAATGAATGTCAATCTGGTGAGGGTAGGTGATAATAAATCAGTTGTTGTCTAGCACTCGAGTTGTATCATTCAATCCTAACACTAATAATATACCTAAATGTGAAAGTTTGTAAGATCAACGCTGACGCCTTTGAATGGATTCGGATTAAATGACACTTGGATAGACCACGTCCTAGATTAATATAAAAGCTTTGTATCCCAAAATGTACAGATTGTTATACCAGGAAAGGTCTTGGGGTTTAGAATAGCAAGAATACTTGCAGAAGTAGACTTTCCCAAGCAAATTTATCGTGTACAATCACAGCAAGCTGACCTCTGCAAAGGACATGTCCAAAAACGGGCCTAAATTCTAACCAAGACAATTTATATATATTTGGATAGAACTCCTAAAATCTAGCCTTCTACAATAAATAGTTTAATTTTAAAGATCTCCGATTTTGAGATTTATATAATTTTATTTTGTTTAAAAACGACACAATGTGAACTATTGAAAAAAGTAAGTTATAAATGGAGGTGTCTAAAAATAGTTTTTTAATGGTTACAAGATCCATATTTTGCCCCTTTAATATCCCTAAAGTTTGAGCCTGGTTAGATTTTAAGGCCCAGCACCCATGTAAAAAACGGACATCTCCTTTGAAGCTTGCAGGACGTGCGACAGTTCGCATGTATAGAGCTATTGAAATATTACTGCTAGTGGAAACGCATTTAGTCCTTTTTTTTGTTTTTTGAATGGGCTCACGTTTGTCCGCTATCCGCCTGATGTTAAGTGATGATGCGGCCTAAGGTGAAGCACGCTTGCCCAGAAGAAACCGATTCACTCGCGACTTGAAGAGTCCCAAATTGTATCTATGCGGAAATAGACACGGAAATAGTTCATGCAGAATATAACAAGAGCCTGCTCGTCTCTTAACGTTACACGCAAGCGAAGCCGCGAGTAGCACTGCGAACGCAAACGCAAACACCACCACGCTGACCTAGTGCGGGTTGCCAAACTTCACATACCTTTGAAATTCTTATGGAGAACTTCTCAGGTATGCAGGTTACCTCACGATGTTTTTCCTTCACCATTAAAGCGAGCGATAATTCACAAAGAATACACACATCACTTTTGTAGAAAAGTCAGAGGTGCGTGCCCTTGGGTTTTTAACCTGCGGAAATTCATAGTAGTATTCGTGTTTCGGTAGTCCGTTCTACTCCCAACTAGGCTATCGCCGCTTATCGAATGTTTTGTTTTCTTCTAACGAATTTTGAAATTGAATTTGAAGGAAGAAGACAAAACATTCAATAACGAAAATAGGTTTATAAACTGTTGATGGATGAGGTCGTTAGTGTATATTGATATGTGAAGAAAATACTTTGTATCCCATCTTAAGCACATTGCGCGCACGGAGAACTTTGAGATTTGGCATAATTAAAGTTAAAAACTTTGATTAATTATATACCTAGATAGAGTGACGCGCTACAATAAAACTAAAACAAACAGGCCAACTTTTCTTAAGCTAGTATGCGTGACAGCTGTGTCATACGGTATCGCTGCATCATTCTGCGTATCTTTGTGTGCGTGCATAATGATACCAGTTATTACATGGTTTCTAATAAAACGGGGAGAAAATTATATCCATGAAAAACAACAAAAATTAATTCACTCGAACTCATTTAGCGGGCAACATTTGGCCTCTATTTTTTTCGACGCGTTTGAAAAGTTCAGTGTCTATCTAGGTATATAATTAATCAAAGGTTAAAAATTATGAATTGCGATCGAAATTCGACCCGTGGGCGGCCACTAGTTAATATAATTAGCACTAATAGATTTCTTGTGTTGACGCCCATATAAACAATAGTTTTTGAACGAAACTGAGATTTTTGTTTAGTCAGTTACGTAAACTGTGGGCCGTTTGAAGGTCGTACGACTATGTAAATCTTAGAGCATTTAGTCTGATGTAAATAGACCGGTTGTGTCTTATTTGATAATGCAACCAGAGCCCTGATAGTGTTATCGTAATTCTCTGTTGAGATTATTCTAGAACAATAGAAAATTTGTAGATTATTCTCTAGGACCATAATGTTAAATGGCAGTCATCATGGTATTAAGATGTCTAGGCGTAGCTGCTTATAGCGATAATTTACAACGGCATTAGGGTATTCAACGATAATGGCATTTAGGTATGTGAAGTCTGCCAACCCGTAGCGCATCAATCAGCGTATTACCGATAGTTCTAATACTGCCAAGATTTTGTTAAAAATTTGAAATTTATTCCCGATTTGCCGAGAAATTCACTACTTATGACAAGACGAAAATAATAAAGAAAACAAATGTAGTTACACAATACATCTAGGCTATTCGTTTTGTTAAGGTGATTTTTCCTTTAATTTTTGCAACACTACGATTTCTGTATAAGGCATAACTTTACTATTTGCAATGCAATCAGCCCTGTATTATATACTGCCCACTGCTGAGCACGGGCCTCCTCTACTACTGAGAGGCGTTAGGCCTTAGTCGACCACGCTGGCCTAGTGCGGGTTGGCAGACTTCACACACCCTCGGAATTCTTATGGAGAATTCTCAGGTATGTAGGTTTCCTCACGATGTTTTCCTTCACCGTTTAATGTGAACGATAATTGATAAACAACCAATAGCCTACTTGGGAATGAAACTGTCTGCCGAGGCAATGTGCCGAGGTTCAAATCCAAGGCACACACCTCTGACTTTTCGAAGTTACGTGTGTATTGTTTACTATTTATGCACAATATATTCAATTATAGTGACTTAGACCAAAAATAAATCAGGAAAACTACACACCACATCTATACAGTTGGCAAGTTTGAAACGCAACGCACACAAACGTATTGTATTTCCGTTCATCGCTCACGTAACTCGAGTTTATTTTAGACGGTACAAATTTAACTGGGCGTTTTGTTTATTTTTTTACACGGTTAATCGATTGCTGTCGATGAATACCTTTTGGGTGTAGTGTTAAAGTCGAAATTGATTACCTACTTTGTTTCGACAATGTATCTTGATTTTTTGATAGATTGGTTGAGGGTTTTGTAAATATTTTCATAGGCAAAGGTGACATACATAACATATGTGGTTTTACTGGTGGTAGGTCTCTCATATGTAAGAGTCCGTCTGGGTGGGTACCACCGCAATGTCTATTTCTACCGCCAAGCAGCAGTGTGCATGCACTGTTGTGTTTCGGTTTGAAGGACATTGTAGCCAGTATAACTATTGGACATAATGAGACTTAACAGCTTATGTCTCAGGATGACGAGCGCATGGGAATGCCACACAGTACTTTTTAAGTCAAGGTGCTGGATGGTGTTGCTACTGTTTATGGGTGGTCGTATCGCTTACCATCAGGCGAACGACATGCTCGTCTCGTCATTCGAAGCAATAAAAAAAATGTAACATCTGATGTTTAAGTGTATCGAAATTTTATATCAAAATACTAGGAACCAAAGTTGTGATGTCTTTAAAAAGCGTAGGGTATTGAGCCTTATCTAACTTACTGATGCTCGAAATATAATCTTGAGACTTAACTAACTTACAATTGTTCGAAATTAAATCCTATTTTCACTAAAATAATGTTGAATATCTGGAATAGCCACATTCCTAGACACTGTTAAAATTAAAAATGCGGTATTTGTGAAAAAAAAAATGGTTGGCATTTCCCGAGACACCGTTGAAAGGACGGTCATTAGCATACCAGACAGTGTCAACTGTCAAGGTTAGGTCTGTTGCTAATTGTGTTATCTTTTTGATGAATATAATGAAACTATAAAGCCCTGTTTCACAAGCTTCAATTACAGGACATGTCCATAAACGGGCCTGAAACTTTAAACAAGACAATTTATATATATTTGGATAGAACTCCTGAAAACTAACCTTTTGCAATAAATCGTTTAATTTTAAAGACCTCCGATTTTGTGATTTTTGTAATTTTGTTTGGCTTGAAAACTACACTTAATATGAACCTTTTAAAAAAAGTTGGTTATTAATGGAGGGGTCTAAAAATATATATCTAAGTTCCATATTTTGCCCTTTTAATATCCCTAGAGTTTGAGCCTTGTTAGATTTTGAGGCCCAGCACTCATACAAAAAGCGGACATCTCCTTTTATTTGACAGTTAACGTATTAAACAGGTAATGTAGATAGTACTCATTTTATTACCATTTTTTGGGAGCATAGATTAGAGTGTGTCTTTCGATTTGTCGTATTGGTCGGCTTATACATTTATGTTACGAGTAATATTTGCTCAGAAATTGCAAAACAGGTCATACGTATAGAATATTGAATGTTTACATTTCTTGGGTATACAAATTTAACTGCCTGTATGAAATGCAGCACTAAAGAATCATATTGTAGTATGCGATACAATGGTTATCTTTTAATCATAGGTCGGCTATAAAACAGTGGACGCTCATTTGAGAACATAGATGACATCAGTATTTTTTATTGTCTCATTCTTAAGTAGCAGTAACTCAAACGAGCTGAAATAGGCGCTTAACATCAAATCTCAAGATGACATGTCCAAAGTAGAATCACTTTAACGGTTTATTTTAAAAATCGAACTTGATCGTTCTAATATTGATTAAAAACGACCAATTGGAATAAAGTTCGACATGTTTACAGACAACTAGATTGGTCTATTATTATTTATTACCAATGATTCGTAGTTACGGATTAGGAATTTAAACCGGATATATGCAGGGCGCTTCAACAGGTCCATTTAGAAATCTTTAGGGGCGGCCTATGTTCAGTAGACTTTGTGTGGCTGATGATGATAATTAATTGAAACCTGCCGCGTGAACAGTTGCTATTATGTTTAATAGGCGTTTACTATTAGTTTCCTTCGCTCATCACCGAATTTTACAGTTTGTTAAACGGAAACCGTTTCAAAAGGTAATTAGACCACGCGTTTCTAATTTGGGTGTCAGATATTGGGACGATGCGCCGCGGCCGTGTCGAAATGTAGGAAGCTCGTACGGATGACACAATTTGTAGTAGCACGCACGATGCGGCTGCTTTGTGCTTCTGCCAAATATTCGATAATGGATAGTCATTAATCGTGAACCAATCCTTTCTATTGAAATAAAACTATTTATTTTTTATTTTATTTTTATATTTTGTCCCGACGTTTCGCCCCGTGACCATGAAGGCTGCAAAGCCTTCGAAACGTCGAGAGGAAATATACATTAAAAAACCGCAATAAAATAGTTTTATTTCATTGTCTAACATTCGCGTAAATATAAGAAATCATTATACAATCCTATCTATCTCAATTTTTTGAGAATTTTAGCTTTTGACTTGCTTGGAATTTTGAGGCACATTTCAAGAAATTGCTACTGTAATTACCGTATTTCATCGTTTTTATATTTGCTAAATCTTTGGCCACTTTCAGTTTACTTGTTTTCTTTGCACATTTTTTTTTCTCTGGTCTAAAATTAATTTCTTTCGAGTTAGAGGTATTGTTTCTTCACACGCGATATTAATATCAACTTTGTACAAGATCATTGATATAGATGGTAAGAAATATTTGTACCCGTCAACGCGTCCTAAATATCTAGGTACAACAATATCTACAATAGAATAATAATTATTTATCGCATAGTTAGTATTGTTTGGCAACAATATCGGTATGAAATCTAGATAGAGAACAAATCCAAAGTTAAGCTGACCCAATTTCAGTGGAATAAACCGTGAAAACGTAGTGGAGTGTACACTAACCTAATCTTAAAGTAATTTTATTTGTTATATATCTGTACACTTGTTTGTTTTCCTAATAAAATAAAATAAAATAAAATAAATAAATAAACAGGAGATTTCGATGGAACCGTATGAGATTTCCCTTCCGGCATTATAAATCATCGAATGATCTAGAATTTGGTTTATGGTGGTATTTTTGCAATTATGGCATGCGAATATGCGTATATGAATTGTGACTAAATTATTTTATGGGTGTCTGACTTCCCAAATCTATACTAATACCTATTACAAAGCTAAAGAATGTGTTTGTTTGGTTGAACGCGCTAATCTCAGGAACTACTGAACCGATTTTGAAAATTCGTTCACTAATAGGAAGCTGCATCACCCCTGAGTACTATAGAAGTCTACTTTTTATCCCGGAAAACTATTTAACGCGGGCGAAGCCGCGAGTCACCTAGTCTATACTAATATTATAAAGAGGAAAGATTTGTTTGTTTGCATTGAATAGCCTCCGAAACTACTGGACCAATTTGAAAAATTCTTTCACTAATATAAAGCTACATTATCAGCGAGTAACATAGGCTACTTTTTATCCCGGGTAAATATAAAGCGGGACTGTTATCCCGGAAAAACTCATTCACGCGGACGGAGCCGCGAACAGAAGTCTAGTATTTAATATAATGCAAACGGCAGAACTAGGATAACATAAAGTGTAAGTTACTCTTTTATTTACCACTAGCATTGCGCGCGGCTCCGCCCTCGTGGAAAAGGTTTTCCGGGATAAAAAGTAGCCTATAGCACTCATGAGTAATGTAGCTTCCTATTAGTGAAAGAATTTTCCAAATCGGTCCAGTAGTTCCTGAGATTAGCGCGTTCAAACAAACAAACTCTTGAGCTTTATAATATTAGTATAGATATTTAAATAATAAGGTAACGTACAAGTTTCGTCTTGATCTGTCGACGGAGGCTCAACGAACTGGTACAAATTACAGGCTGATTGAAACCCAGGACGTAAACTATCGCACTAACAAGACCTATTTAGGTTCATCTAGAAACACACAGTGCATACAATAGGTTACGTGGAAGTATTTTCTAACTGCAAGATAGCGTATTTACAGCATTCTGAAATTAATATACTGTTGCACTGCTAGGCAAGACCCTTCTTAATACTATAGTGTTTAGGCCTTAGTCCACCACAAATCGAAATTCTTATGGAGAATTCTTGGTAGGTTTTCTCAGAATGTTTTCCTTCACCATCAAAGCTAATGATAATACTGAAATATTCGTGTTAACAAAAGTCAGAGGTGGATGCCCTGGAATCAAACCCAATACATTGTCTGAATTATTCCATTCTGTTATCGATGCTGACCAGAAACAATTAATAAATAAAAATTAGTAAACCATGATTGACATTAGAATTCAATCCTACATCTATCAATACTAATATATAAAGCTGAAGAGTTTATTTATTTGTTTGTTTGAACGCGCTAATCTCAGGAACTACTGGACCGATTTTGAAAATTCCTTCACTAATAGGAAGCTACATTACTCCAGAGTGCTATAGGCTAAATTATAGGGCGGGACTTTTATCTCGGAGAAACTTTTCCACGCGGGCGGAGCCGCGCGCAAAAGCTAGTTTTAAATGTAATTTGTGACTACTGTAATACAAGCAAGACCTATTGACCTCCATTTTCAAGTTTTAAGACCAGAATTGAATAACGATTCATAATATTTATGACAAATTATAGTTCCTAAAACATCAAAACCTAGTTTGAATACCCACGCTATCTATCATTTTAGACAGGTTTAAACAAAAGTTGGTCTAGATTCTGGATTTAATACATTGTTCTAATGCCCTCATAAAAGATTTGGGGATATGTGTTTTAGACCGAAAGTATTACAGAACAAGTTTCGTCCAAACATTACAAGGGGAACTGTCGTCAGTTGCGATTGCTTTGTTGGCCTTTGGGTAACTAGATTGGTGTTAAATCTTAAGCCAACTCTCTGTGCTACTGACCACGATTCTGGTGAGTCGGTTAAGGTAAACATTACTGTGCCTGTTAGTCCTAAATCCTAATCATCAGAGTTCAGTGTATGCGGCTCAAAAGATGACGATTCCTAATTTAAAATAGTAATCTTGTCCCTTATTAATTCGTTGCTAGGCTCAATAAATTTCATTCACGATTTATTAAGCCATTCAATTGTATATCGTTACGCCACTAAAATAGTTAACAACGGATATCTGTCCGTACATGGCGCAGTACTTGTCCTTAAACTCTAAAACTGGACCATTTAACAGTAACACAACCTTACATCACATAATAACTTCCTTTCATTTCGCCATAAACCATAACCCGTGTTGAATTTTAATAAGCGCGCCATCTTTTCAGTGCGATGATCCCAGAGATGACGTCAGTGGGTTCGAACGACGCGATTGGTCCCGCGTGACGTAACCGCATCGTGATTGGTGCGCCGTGACGTCAGCGCGCGTGTGATTGGTGGCGCGGGACGTCACCGCGCGCTGATTGGCGCAAAATGTCCGGACTGCAGGCGAGGACTGAGGAGACCATCAACGGCGTGGACGTTAGAGAGCAGGGCAGCGCTTTGAGGTCAGTTTTGAATACTTAACGCATACTTGATGTGTGACATAGATACGTAGATAATTTAAAATGGGGCCAACCAAAGACGTAGCGAACAGATAAGACTGGCCCTCCCTCATTTGACCTTGTGTTGGTATTTGGTAAGACCTTACACGATATTGAAGGATACGGTTTGTATCATCTTTCCCGCTGTCAAAGGTATGTGATGAAATGATCTTGCACACGCTTATAGAATCATATTAGCGTAAAACGGACAAGCGTAGTACATATATGTGTGCGTTTGTATCAACAAAAAATTGTACTATCAATGTAGTAGTGACACTGAAAGTGATAGAATTTCTTGTTAACTTTAATAAGCACATGGCATGGCGCGTCCTTTCTAGATGGTCTAAGGGTTAACCCTTCTGTCTAAACCAAAGGTCTAAACAGACACTACCATAGTGGAGTTCCATTAATCCTGTAAACAATAATGTCTATAAATATAAACCACAGTAAAACCTGCCGTCTGACATAACAAGTATATTTGCAGATAACTCGGATTTTACGCCACATTTGAGGTAAAATTTATCGGAACCGCATTATGTCCTGTGACCACAACATGCGCAGGCGCCTGCCTCGGTTCGATCAAATATGCTCTCCATTTGTCACGATGTACCTATTTGTGTTTTATTAATGGGGAAATACGTTTAATGATTTCATCGTTGAGGGAAAGGTATTTACTAATGAAGATAGCCTAGTAGGGAGTCGAGAAGAACATTGCTGGTTCACATCCAAGGCAGGCAACGGTGACTTTTCCAAATCAATGTGGATTCTGTTGATTGGTATAGCTGGGTAACCAAGAGCCTGATGGTAAAAAGGTCCCTGATTAAATGCTTTGTTAGTTTTCACAAGGCAGTGACTTAAGACAAAAGGTCCAGTCCAGTGTAAAATTCAGTTTGAGATTTAGTTACTGGTGAGGGTCTAGGGGCCCTTGACTACGAAGGCCCCGGTGCATAGGGTTGCTACGCTCCTGATTCTGCCAATTATCACTACTTTGTGAAGGAAAATCTCCTGAAGAAGCTCTTATCAAGAATTCCATCTAAAAAATTCTATGGTATGTGTAGTCTGCCAACCCACACACGCCAGCGTGGTGGACTAAGGTTTAAACTCTATAAGCGTATAACTTTATATTCGGGGGTATTTATGTCTCCAATTTTGTAAACGAAACGAACTTTTCTGTTCATACCTGAAAATTATACATAGCTAAGCGACAATTTTTGGACGAATTTGTAAACAAGGGTGTCTGATTATGCTTATTATACGATATTAAATATTTCCTGAACACCATTTGGCAAATAAAAATGTAACGAGCAATTTTTCGCTCCGCTGGTCACCCCCGGACATACGCACATACAATGGCAAAAACAACTTTAACACACTGCGATAAAACATAAGATTGTGTGTTTACGGGCAATTGAATTATCTAATCTGGATAATCGAATCGAAACACTTCACGTTTGTGGTTTGCGGTAAAAACTGAACGTAATGTACCATGATAGTAGCGTAGATGTATTTGGCAGCCGCGTTGAGTTCTCCAGTTCGATTTCCGGATCGGGCAAAAGGATGCTATTTTTTATTTCATTGTTATAACTTGTATACAAAATGGCGAGTCTCGACGAAATAAGTTTATCGAAAAATTGCTACATTGGTTACACCTCTGCGTACCCCTTAGTTATTGTTTTTTTCTTTATTACTAGCATTGCTCGCGGCTCCGCCCGCGTTAAAAAGTTTTTCCGGGATAAAAGTCCCGCCCTATAATTTCCCGGGATAAAAACAGCCTATGTGTTAATCCAGGACATGATCTACCCGTGTGCCAAATTTCATCGAAATCCGTTCAGTAGTTTTTGCGTGAAAGAGTAACAAACATACATCCATACATTCTTACAAACTTTCGCGTTTATAATATTAGTAGGATAATACGGATTCAGCAATGTTACCCTACCTGGTAAGGGGAGTGTGGTTCAGATTGAGGGTTGATTGTCGAGAGATGATCATCCCTTACCAGTCGACACAATTATGTCGGCCTGTTAGAAACCGAATAGACAGTCTTATCATATCACTAGCATTGCGCGCGGCTTCGTCCGCGTGGAAAAGTTTTTCCGGGATAAAAATTAGCCTATGGCATTCAGGAGTAATGTAGATTCCTATTAGTGAAAGAATTTTCAAAATCGGACCAGTAGTTCCTGAGATTAGCGCGTTCAAACAAACAAACAAACTCTTCAGCTTTATAATATAGTATAGATGGGACGGAATAAGTTTGCCCAAAAGTAGCTGCACTGTAAATACTGATTAGTGTGGGATGTATGAAATGTGCGAAAAGTTTGTTGCGACTTGCGGTCAGGTGTCGTTGACTCCGTGCGCTCGCGGGTTCAAGTTCCGACCTTCACACTCGATAGTTCTGTTAGACGTTTTTGCATTACTTGTTTGTTCCAGCCTAGACTTACGATAATATAGAAAGCGATTTGATACAAATGATAATTAAGTATACATGTTGGTGACAAAAAATCTTTGCCATAACATGAAAACCCAGTCTTAAGGCTGAGCAGTCATGTTAGTGTCACCGGTCTTACGACCCAGCGATAAACCACCCGAAGCGATAGTAAACATCTAGTGCTTGGGACTTGGTCCAGGGTGATAGTCGATTGTATGTCATCTCACCGAGCGACTTAAGGTGCTCCCCCAGCAAAACAGCGCGCTAATCGTATTTTTGGAAGCTATCCATTCGGAATCTCTACTTTTAAATTTAAAAGCTAAAATTGATTTGTTAATAAATTATTCGTAAAATAATCCGTATATCGTGCGCTGAAATGTATAGAACGAATGCTCGAGGCCGTTTGCTCGAGGGAGGGTCTTAACGTTGGGTCGTATGACTGGTAGTCCAACATAACCGTCCGTCTTTCCCCACGGACTGAACGGTAGTCCAACACGCTGCCCTAATGCGCGTTCGCTGACATCACATACATTCTAAATGAACGAGAATTCTCAGGCATGTAAGTTCCCTCACGATGTTTCCTTCACCATTAAAGCGAACTATAATTGATAAACAATATCTTCGAAAAATCAGAGTGCCTTGATTTTGAATCTGCGGACATTCGTCCATATACATTACGATGACACAATATCGATAAATAGATAACAGACGTCGCAATCATATTATATCATGTATTAATATGCAATTAAAGAGCAATTGACCTTATCAGCGTGTTATAAACGATCGGGTCAATGACATACATGTTATAAGTGGTACATACACGATTGCCTCTGTAACGTAGTTCAATTTGCTGATAGTTCGATTCCCGTGCCGGTATGATGGGGTTTTTACTCAGATCATTCTGGAAATGTTGCTTAATGGTGCAATTGGTCAGTTTCTTTTTGTTTTCATACGGCTTTGGCAGTGACCCCACTGTAGCTGGGCGTAAGTGGAGTAAGTTCCAAGGATCGTAGGCAAGACGCTTTTAAGCGGTAACGCTAATAAAATGTGCCCCCTGGTATTACAGATGTTCATGGGCGGCGGTCATCACTTACCATCAGGTGAACCGTATGCTCGTTTGCCCCCTATATAATAAAAATATATATATATATATATATATATGTATGGGACTCATGCGATCAATGAGTCTTCCGCACAGATACGTCATTCCCATACAATTTTTATTCCATTGGCGTTAACGCTTGTCGATAAGCATCTTTGATACGGGCTCTGATAGAGTGTGATAGAGTGACTATGCCAGCCTGTTTTAAACCAGAAACACAGCTCTATGTCGTAATTAATGGAAATGTTTTTCTAATGGTTCTTAATAGCACTATCACTCAATGATAGCGTAGCTTTGGACCAAAAATAATATTGTAAACAAACGCCTAATTGACTTGGGCCGATTTGACCACATGCTCATGAAGTCCCTGATGTATTCGGAACTTATCCGCTATATAAACTACAACGTTCATAGGTCTTGAATAGAAATATCTGGCAGAAAAGTCTCTAGTTATATGTCAGATTTATGTGTTAAATAGCGTTACATGTCATATTTATGTGGAACTATATCAGGCACCGGAGATACTAGCCTTTAATATCACCATAAATGATGTATGATTATTGTAAAAATAATATAACATACTTCATTTTCGAAGTGTTTTTTCCCACGTATGGTGACCAAAAATAGGATCCAATGTTCAAACAGTGTCGCGGGACATTCTTATGTCGTAGGTGTGTTGCGAAATAAATGTTACGTAAAATTACTGGCAATGAACGAACTTCATAAAATTACGTGGGTATTGTTTATACATATTGTTTGTAAATATTGTTGTAGTTCATTCATAATACCATTGATCTTTTTCTCACTCTAATATTGCCCTGATTGTCCCTTAAGTTGAAAATGGTTTTAATCCATGTAGAATGTTTTTGTTATACTCAGAATTCTGAAATAATTTGCATTTGGCCCAGGACGTCAATTTTAGTTAAAAATCACACACACACACAGAGAGAGAGAGATAGAGAGAGAGCGAGTGAGAAAACTCAGTGAGAATAATAATATAATTTTAGTTAAAAAACCAGTTAAATCAAACATCTTTTTAAGTTAATAATATAGTTCTTTATAACAAAGTATCAAAAAATTATGAAGATTATAATAATCTTCTACCTGTATTTCAAAGTAGTAATAACAGAAAACAGGTAATTTGTTTAAATTCTCAGAAAAACAAATCAAGTGTAGTGTATTTAATATCACACGGATTAGTAAGTGTGAATTTACATTTTTAATTTTGAATACGAACCAATAATCGCCAACGAATCAACAACTAGAATGAAAACATTAACGAGTTGCATTATTTTAGAATGGCACATTAAGGGGCGATTTCACGTCTTACTGATAAACGCTTTTCGTTATATAAATGTATAAGCCGACCAAACACAAAAGTGACATTCTAATCAAGGAGCATATAAATGTGACATTTGTATTTGGTCGGCTTATACATATATGAGACAAAAAGCGTTTATTAGCAAGCGTTGAATATGGCCCTAAATCTATATAATCTATATATTAAAATAAATGCACGTTCAGTCTATATAAAGATCATGCAAGTATGAATTCACGTACGGAAACCCGAACGATTTTGAAAACTCTCAATCATTAAATAGCATCCCTTTACACAAAACATGAAATAAACATTGCATTCCTTCAATTTTATGACGAAGTTTAAAATATTTCCCTGATGGAAATAATGTTTTAAACAAGCTAGAATCTTTACAAAACAACCTATATTTACACGGAAACGTGACAGATTAACAATATTATTATTAACTGAAATATAATTTAGAAATATTAAATTAAATCTTAATAGCTACTCACCCTCTACGCAATTGTGACATGTTGAGTTGGATTTCAGCCAAAGCACTTGACGACGTGTTGTCTGAATTCAGTACAATTGTGAACTGAAAAACGGGAATCAAATGCATGAAAACTATGCTTTTGTTGTGATTCACTTCATATTGGTAGTTACGGCTAGGCACGTAGTCACAATATGTTTTCCCCATGATTGACTTATATCTTAAAATTCTCAGGAATGATGATTTGGCGGCGAAATGTCGTCGCCGCAGTAGAGGAACAGATGGTTGCGTTCCTCTATGGAAGGGGAAAATTCCCAATCAGGCAGATGTTTCGCCTGACCGGCCGCGTCCCCTCCGATGGTTCTTAATCGGAGGTGGTATATATGCTTCGCTTTGCGCGAATATTGCTATCGCAATTCTCGATCGTGTGGTGCCATCTGTCAATCGTCGATACCACTTCGATGTCTGATGGATGAGTGTCGGGTCATCTAATTGACTATTATTGTAGTAGTCCTCAGCCATGTGGATAGGTGGCGGTGTTGTCAATTATGCCGCCACAATGATGATGTGCACAGGCTGATCCCGGAACGCGACTAGGGGTCGCAATCCGGGATCCCGGATACCGAAAATACCGGACCAAATAAAGGATTTATAAATACCGGTATTGATTTTACTACAACCGGGATTTTCGGTATTTTCGGAATTTTTTAAATTAAATTATGCATACATATATTATTGTCTCTGAATGCGGTAGGCAGAGACTAAGGATTGCTACTTTGCACGATTCTGGCACACTTCTTTGTTTACACCTATATTTATTAATCTCATCATGTATTATCGCCACTTTAGGGTACTATCCATACTAGCCTTATATAAGTACTATCTTATTCGCAAGCCTACCATAATCCATCCTCTTCAAATGGCCAGACCACGAAAACATACTTGTTTTTATCTTTAGTCATTACATCCACTTTGACTTCACACAGATCCATCACTACTTTACCTATTCCGTACTCTATCATTCACAGTCACCCACACATGCTTCTTAACGCTCTAATTTTCAGTGCTTTAACTTTAATGCTCCTTCTACTACATAAAAGAGTCGACAATAACTCTGTCAGTCACTTGTGCATTTTTGGACACCTTCCGACTGTCCATAAAGGTGTGTAATGCCCCATTCACCTGCACTCACTTGGCAATCAATGTCACTTTCATATTATATACCATCAATTGTGTTGAAAAGACTTCCCCGATATACAAAATCTCTTACTCACTGTAACTCTGTCATACTTTCGTCCCTTTTAAACACCTCAATTTTGGTTGATTTTCTTGTTCTTAGTCCCAAAATAACAATCAATTATCCAGAATCCAGTCTTTGATTCAGATTACCGGTCATCTCAAAAAGAAGCGAAACTGACCACCGTTCACCCCTTATCATTGTATCATAGCCTTTTCTAAAGGCGTCGCCATACAGGGAGCTGAGCTGGACGTGGCATTCACGTCGCATTGTCTTGGCGTGCCAATCACTATGACAATGTATGAGAGACGCCACATAGAAACTGCCATGCTTAGCTGGGCGTTATAGTTCCCCCCAATACGCGCGCGACTGGGTTGAACACGGGAAGCTGTTCACTTCCTTCCGCAAGATAACGCACTCGCAGAAGGATGCCATCGCTGGGCATGCCCTCCAGCAGCCGACCATGGTAAACATCACGGCCAGCAGCAGCTGTTCTAAGAGCGCTGCGTTGTAGATCCCAGGTTGGGCACTCCTCGAAATTGTGTTTGACTTCATAACCATTATCACAATGATAGCATACGGCGGACTCTTACTTTCCGATCCACCACAGGAACGAGCCGTCGTGGCCCATCAGCATCTGTGTCAGACGGAATGTCGGTGTACCGTGGCGCCAGTCAAGCCGACATAAGAAGACAGGTGGCACTGTCGTGACGATCCATAAGCCAGGACTCGTGCTCTACAGCCTGGTATGCCACTCCTCCACGCCGGCACTGCCGATGGACGCCAATTGAGCTGTCACCTCTGGCCTCCCTCGAGGCCAGTCACCGCCTGAGACGGGATGCCTCTTCACGCCAAAAGAATACTGAAGAGAGATGTTTGGCATCCAATTCTCATAGCAGAGTAGGTACCAGCAAAGACACTTACCGCCTCGTTGGAGACCGTGATGACCACAGCTACCAAACACTGCGTCTTACGCAGAAGAGCGTCGCATCGAGTAGTTAGGGACTCGGCCTAGACGGGACAACCGTATAAGGCCATGGACTGCACAACTCCAGCGTATACTTAAACCTCGGCCAGGGTTACCGGGAACCAGTGTAACCATGCGTTCTCTCCTGAATATGTTATGAAACAAGCTTGTCGCTATTTAATTACTAATTTAAATGTATATTACCTACAACTTCACTTTGCCTTAGATGTCCAATAAAGAGTTTATAAATAAAATAATAAACAAACTTCTTCAATTCCCGGAAATACCGAAAATACCGGTATACCGGGATTCATCTGAGGTTAGTACCGAAAATACCGGTATTGAAAAAGTACTCCGGTATTGCGACCCCCTAAACGCGACACATGGACCATTATGGCGGGATTTACAAAAAAACTTTACCAATGTGCGCACCGTTTATATTATACAGTTGGATTTAATCAGCTGATTTCTCGTTCTGATTTAGGGTCTGTTTCACAGGTTTCAAATTATATTTCACAGGTATTAAACAGCTAATGTAAATCGTACCCATTTTATTACCATTTATTTGGGAGCATAGATTAGTGTGACTTTTGTATTTGGTCGGCTTATACGTTTGCATGACGTTTAAATGACTAGAAGCATTTAACAGCAAGCGCTGAACTCGACCCTTAGCATTATAGACATATCAGTTATCTTTGAGATTAGGTAAATTGTATTGCAATATTTTTTTTTATGTATTGTCATTCATTAATTATTTTTTAATAATATTAATAAATTAATTTATTAATTAATTTTAAGGATCTCATAATGTTTGTTCATTTTAGGTAACATTGATTCTCTGTAAGTCAATTTTTTCAATAAACGATTTTCATTTAATTTCATTAGTTTTCATAATTTTTTGTCGTAATATGTATTTCTTATCGGTTTTCCCAAAGTCCTTATGGAATAAACCCAAGTTTTAATTGACATTGTCATGGCAAGATAGGGTTTCCTGTTTGTTATATTTAGCTCAAAACTTGTCTTGTTAATTAGGTCACCATTACCAATATTACGTATTAAATATACGTAAAATTTTATCCTTGTTTGGTACGTTTTATTGTTTTTTAAATGTTAGTCACCAATTTACGTCATCCAAATTCCAGGAAGATAAGAATTAAAAATAATACGTTTTCAAAAATAATTACTATGCCTTTTTTTTTATTATTGCACTTGTGTTCACACATTTTGCCAATGTCAAGTTTGGGTTGTCTTTTTTTATTATCTGTAGTATGTCGAAGTAAAACAGTGACTACCTTACCAAGACTTTATCGAGGAGTTTTGGCGACAACAAAAAAAACACTTGATTAGCACGATTATTTCAATTCACTTCATTTGAGCTCTGTAATAGAACTATATTGGATAATATACCACCATAATTATGCAATGTAACCTTAGAGCATTTAGCATTGGTGACATCTCTCTGAATGTAACATTAAAAATCACCAAAATAATGAATTAAAACAAGAGCACCTCAAGACACTTCCAAGTTCCCGCCAAAATTCCCTTTGTAATTCAAATTTAATAGTGTTGCCACTGTTTACGGGTTGCCAGTTGTCACGTATCAGACGAGCGGGTTGCTCCTTGTCATTCGTATATAAAAAAAAACATAAAGCGTTACAGGTTTTTTGAATCTTACCACATACACGTCGAATATCTAAAGCGGGTTTAGATTAGAAAACTTGCAGAAGTAATCTTCCGCAAGCCATTTTTACCGTGTAAACCAGGTATGCTTATCTTCTTCTTTTAAATTATGGCTTCCACCGATTACCTATCGGCGATTCCGCCAATGTCAAGTAATAATAGCAGATACAAAACAATCAAAACAGTATCTAAAAAAATGTAAAAAATCAAAACTATAAGAAAATGAAAAAAAAATAAAAGCCAGCTATACTCAACCTGCGGCCAGTGGTTCAATAAACGTCAGTTAATGACTGCATTTAAACTTCACCTTATTATAGGTATTATTCATTATGAACATTATTACTTAGGTACACTGGTGGTAGGTCTCTCATTATGTAAGAGGCCGTCTGGGTGGGTACCACCGCAATGTCTATTTCTACCGCCAAGCAACAGTGTGCTTGCATTGTTGTGTTTCGGTCTGAAGGACATTGTAGCCAGTATAACTACTGGACATAATGAGACTTAACATCTTATGTCTCAGGATGACGAGCGCAGTGGAATGCCACACAGTACTTTGTAAGTCAAGGTGCTGGATGGTGTTGCTTCTGTTTATGGGTGGTCGTATCGCTTACCATCAGGCGAACGGCATGCTCGTCTCGTCATTCAATGCAAAAAAAAAAAACAAAACCAAAAAAAAACTTTATACACTGTAACAGTTTGTGGTATATGCGAAATGCGTAATATGCTTTATGAATGAGACTATTTTAGTACGGGTTTGTAGGTTTACTGATATAATTTTATGACTAACCAACGGTGCAGTATTATTTGCGTAATAAGTTATCTGACTTCTATTTTAATACATTTGTCAAAGATGAATGTCATCCAAAATCTAACGGGAAAATAATTTTCAAAAATGACGCAATAACAAATAAGTTATTAAGCTTTGAAATTTGGTGGAAGTAGTAATTGTCGAATAACAGTAATCAGACTGACTGTGACGTCACCGAGTGTCACCGGCCATAACGCTGCGTGAGTGCGAAACAAATAGCGCGATATCCCCATCACGCCCATACTTTTGCTCACAACAATATTTCAAATATGAATAACTGTTTTATTTTTCAACCAATTATGATGCTTATTTAACGGAAGAGTTTCTTTTTGGTATTATTTTCTGTTGCATATAAAACAATGTACAAATTATAACATAGGAAACTGCACCATTGAAATGATCTAGCGTTTGTTTCCCAAGAATTTTGAATTTTAGGTACACTCACGACCATTTTGCAGGGGCAAGCCACCGTCTGCCTTGATCATAAAAGATTGAGACATTTTACTTGGCAGGCGTCCCGTTGTCTCAATCAATATCCCAGCAACCAGTCCAGCTAGATCCCATCCATAGACGTAATTAATTCCCATCTGCTCTGCAATAGTCCTTACACCTTGCAGGCGCTGTCTTTGACTGTATTTCCCCGATAAATGCAGACAGAGATAGTACCTGCATGGTGTAATATCCCAACTATATTAAAGTATCTTTAAGGGGCCTCTACGTGTTGGATTTGTCCACGCAAGCCTTCCGAAAGGACCGGCCTTTATGCCGTGATTTTCCAGGCGACAGATATATTAATGATATTAAATGTAATATGAAATATAAATACGCCACCGTGGCAGTCAAGATATTGCATTAGGAATAAACTGTTAAATAATATGAGTTACATTAAATTGTTGAACACAGTTACGTGTGGCACGTGGGTCGGCACCGTGGGGTTTCAGATTCTTAACCTTGGCGCCGCCTTCACGTAACAATAAGGCTTCGCCGGCCACGACACTAATTTTAAACACGGATTTATGTTTATGCATGGAATTTGATAGAGCTGTTTGTGTGAGAGAGGATTTGTTACATTTACTATTAATCTTATTTTTTTAACGCTCGATAGCCTCGTCGGCAATGGAACGGTCTGCAATGCAATGCAATCAGCCCCGTATTATTCTCTGCCTACGCCTGAGCACGGTCCTCCTCTAGAACTGTGAGAGTTTAGGCCGTAGTCCACCACGCTGGCCTAGTACGGGTTGGCAGACTTCACATTCCTCACGATGTTTCCTTCACCGTTAATGCAAGCGATAATTCACAAAGAATACACATATACATTTTTAGAAAAGTCAGGGGTGTGTGCCCTTTGGTTTTGAACCTGCGTACATTCGTCTCGGCAGTCCGTTCCACTCCCAACTAGGCTATCGCCGCTTTTTTAGAAAAAAGAAAACTGTGATGAATGTCGCCACAGGTCATAAAGTAAAACCACAACACTATATAACTTTATTCAACATTATAACATTTGATTCAAACCAAACACTAAACATCAAAGAGGAAAGCATTTTTCAGATGCGACATCAAAAGTCCACAAATCGCTTAAATAAATAAATAAACGGCCACCGACCGCCTGCATTAACAATTAAGCTGAATTGATGCAACTATGAGGGGTCAACGAACTGACGCTGTTTATTCCTGGTTGGCATAGATTAGTTTTGTAGATGGGACATTGCTTTGAGAGACTATGTATAGTATAGTAATAGTTATGTATGTATTAGTATTTTTGAGGGATTGAATTAATGGTTGTGTAGGTTTTCAACTTTGAATTGAATGAATTTCCAATGTTAGTCGCTTTGAAATGTTATGTTCTGGAAAAATATGTAATGTAATTTAATTAGAGTATATATGCATGTAATATGCATAATTTATAATTAAAATTATTAAATACATACATCTGTCGTTGCATTTGGAGGCAGATATGATTTAAGAATCTTCAAGAAAGATCTTGCTTTTACATAAAGCAGTAAAAAATCTGATGAGACATCTGTTTTAGTACAGCGTTGATCCATTAAATCTCCTCATTAATAATTATTAATATAATATACCATTATAACCCATTGTTTAAATCGCTTTCGAGTACAAGTCTGCTATCAAGTTGTCTCGTTAATTCAGTTTACAATTTTATTACTGGAAAGTAGACACGAAAATGCGATCTAAATTCGCGCCTGCGACATACATAATCATCATCCCGGATCAACAACTGTGACGAAGGAATGATTGCTCGGAATATGTGTGTTTTATTCGTATTTTATTTTATTTCTATTTCTAATTTTATTATGCGCACAGGCCACGGAATCGGGTGATTCATTCCGTAGAGACGGCTGTCTGTCTGTGGTTTCGTTGTCATCAATAAAATGTTTTGTGGTGGAGGTGATACTTTTTCTCTGGAAATATCCTGTAATCTATGTTGGTTTTGTATTGTACCAAGAACTATTATTTCGCATTAAAGGTCATTTTTGATATTTCTATATGTACAGTCAGCAGCATAAATATCTGTACAAAATCAAAATTTCAAATCGTCTATATACGCGTTAAGTTAAACTGTAACATTTTTTTCTTCGTTTGAAGTAAAGTAAATCTCTTTTACTTTATTTTTGTGAAGAGTAAGAAAAGATTAGTAGGAACACAAAAGTGTGTAGGCAATTTGAAGTTTTGAATTTGTTCATCAACTTATGCTGCTGACTGTACATAAACGGTCGCCGGACGTCCACCTGCAAGGTGGACAGGCGCACGGGCGTAGCTATAGGTTTCACTTGGGGGGGGTATAAACATTTTATTGTGGGTGGCGTGGGTTCTTGCCTTGCATGACACCGTATTACCCCCCCAGTCACGTAATATATTAGAGTGTGGACATGTTTGGTAGCCCGATCATTTTAGAAACCAAGGGTCCGTACCTTCTGCCTCCCTTATATACGCCCATGGACAGACGACTTGATAAAGGTCGCAGGAACACGCTGGAGGCAGGCTGCTTTTGACAGGTCCGTCTGGATATCTTTAGGGGAGGCCTATGTTCTGCAGTGGCTGTCATGTGGCTGATGATGATGATGTATTTAATTAAAGAACAGAGGCGAAAACCCATACCTACTTTTTGCATTGTAGCGTCGCGTGGACGATGCTGAGTGATGATCGTTTACCATCAAGTGATGAGTCACTAAAGTGAGCTTTAAACTTATTTACCAGCCTAATGAAGTTAAGACTGCCTTGGTGGCGCAGTTGTATTGCGGTACGACGGCAATGCTGAGGTCTCGGGTTCGATCCCCGGGTCGGGCAAAGTGATATTAGGGTTTTCTATTCAGTATCAGCCCGGAGTCTGGAATTTGTGCCCGATATGGCGATAGGCTCGCCCCCATCACATCATGGGACGGAACACGCACGGCGAAAAATGGGTGCACTGGTTACGAACTACTTAGCCCTTCGGAGATAAAAACGGCGTATGTGTGTGTGTGTTCAAACCAATTATTGCTAGTAAGAATTGGTTTGAACACACACACACACTTCTCAATGAGTCTTAATCATTTCAAATACTATTTCACTTGCCAAAATAGATTTATTATTGTAACTACCAGACTGATTGAACCTTTCTACCTTACCGAGAATTTTAAGATATAAGTCAACGTGGGTGCACTTGTTGCGCCTCTGCCTACCCCTTGGGCGATAAAAGGCGTGAGTGTGTATGTTTATTTGGAATATATTTATAAATAAATTTAAAACTATACTCTAAATTGAACACACTAAACCCTATTATTCCTATTTATATTTAGTTCTTAAAACCCTGTAGTGTGCATTATGTCGTCCATACTTACTCATGTCTATCCAGACAGCTGCAAAGCTTACTGCAAGTTCACAAATATCGATAAAAATCCTCCTCCCTACTCGAGATGGTATTATAAATTGGATATATCGATATACCACGACCGTAACAATGATTAATATCGTGACGCGTTAATCCCGCAATGGTTATTTATGGTTATGTCGCTTTTGGTACATGATCCCCACATTAATACCCGTCAAGTGTTAGAGCTCGCGCTGTGAAAGGGTTCCTTATGAATATTTCGATTGACACGTCGAATAAGTTGATTTTTGGCCAATTTCCGTTTTGTTTCATGTTATTATTTCGTTATCTGTAATAAGGTCAAAAAATATGCTTTGCTAAATAAAAAAAAATAAAAAAACCCGACTGCATCAATATCTACCATCTTTATTAAATTCATTGAAGAACTGAAAAGATAGAAACAAGATTTTAAGTTGAATATTTTATTTTGGTTTTGAATAATCTTAGTTGACAGTGTTCACAAACGCAGTCGGAGGCATCTATCTGCTCACTCCGAGATTTTGTTGCTATACCTATATCACCAACCAAATTATGAGAAGTGGGCTTGTTATGAAATTCAATTAAAATGAATCAAAATATCTCATGCTATGAAGTATTTTTATGATGTTAAAAAGGAAATTTATTTTGCAAAACAATAACGTCTAACATTTGTGTTTGACATCAATTTCGAGGTATATTAACCAGTTTTGCATAAAATATTAATAACAGGCAGACAAACAGATAATGCCGAGCAAAGTGACCCCATAAGGGTTTGCAATAATCAGGTACGGAACTCCAAACCCGAGATATATTGCTCGTTGTACTACCGTTGGGACCTCTTTATATCGATTTATGGCTGTTGACTCTATTGATTAATTGACCTTCATTTGTTTAAGTAGAGACGAGCAAGCTGCTCGTCTGGTGGTAAGCAGTAACGCGTGAGAAACTCTTTTATGACGGTGAATCGTCGAGCAAAAGCTGGTAAATAATAAAAGCGACTGGGGATATAGCGAATATAGTAGTCAGACGGAAGTAACTACTTTATTGATTTCTTATCTTTACGCGAATGTTAGACATTGAAATAAAACTATTCGGATTTTATCGCGGTTTTTTATATTATATTTTCTCCCGATGTTTCGAAGACTTCTCATGGTCACGGGGTAGACTGACCGTGAAGGCCATTTCAATAACCACTTTATTAGTTGTAGTAATGAACTAATGAGATAGAATTGGCTCAGGATCGGGGATTTGAGATTATACGAGTATGTAGGTACATGCATAATATGGTATATATATTATAGGCTCGCCTCCTACATCATGGGACACATCTGGCGAATAGTAAGTATCCTGGTTGCACCTCTGCCTACCCCTTCGGGGATAAAAGTGTGATGTGTAAAAGGAAAATGTAATAATAAACAAACTAAGATGATACCTACTCATACGAACAATATTAAGTCGTGGTCAAGGAAATATGCAAGGAGGTAAGCAATGTTTCCTTAAAATACCTATTCTCAAAAACGACGCGTGTTTACAGCTTGTACCAGGAAAGTATAAATATAAACGAATCATATCACGGCCTCTTTAGAGCTGCGTTAGTCATGATGAAAGTAAAGAAATCCTTAAAGGTGCGTTTCCGAAGTGTACCGCAACGGTAAACTGCAGCTGCAACCGCAACCGGTTTTGGTTATTTTACTGCACACATTTGTTTTATTGGAAACTATATTTGGCCGCAACTCCGATCATGGTTATGGGTTTTTACGAATTAAAACGACCGATTGTACATTTTTCGAGGATAAAAAGTAACCTATTGTTTATACAAGATATCGTGTATCCCAGCAAGGGGGGAGCATGGAGGGGCAGCTGCCCATAGAAATTCTAATTCTAAAAAGTTGCCAAATGACAATTATTTATAAGTTTTATTTATTGCACAGTCAAGATCTCGTGAAGCTTTACACGTTGGACTCCCTACCGTTATTATTACAATCGTCGTAGATGTAAGGCTCGTACTACAAGTGAAAAACTTCATGTGCACATCAATTTGACGCACCCCCCCCCCCCCCCGGCCATCTGCTGGCCAAGCTCTTGTATCCCAGTGCATAATTTCATCCAAATCTGTTTAGCGATTATATACGAAAGTTTAAATCACTTTGCAATGCAATGCAATCAGCCCTGTATTATATACTGCCCACTGCTGAGCACGGGCCTCCTCTAACTACTGAGAGGGTTTTAGGCCTTAGTCCACCACGCTGGCCTAATGCGGGTTGGCGGACTTCACATACCTTCGAAATTCAGAGAACTTCCCAGGTATGCTGGTTTCCTCACGATGTTTTCCTTCACTGTTGAAGCGAACGATAATGAATAAACAATACACACATAACTACGAAAAGTCAGAGGTGTGTGCCTTGGGTTTGAACCTCCGGACATTGTCTCGGCAGACCGTTCCATTCCCAACTAGGCTATCGTCCACTTTAGCTCATCGGCTAAATCACTTTAGCTGCTTATTAAAAACCAAATGTTTGGGGAATTCATACAAATGTTTACCAAGTATTGAAACAAAAATACGCTAGCCACGGACGCAGCCAAAGAGAAAATGTGTATGCTCTTTTGAAGGGTTAGAATACAAATACAGCAACTTTATCGACCATCCAATACTTATTATCCGCCTGAGCTATCTGCAGTCGCGTATACGAAACCGTACCTACAAAGATTTGAAAGCGAGATTTGAGTTTTCGCGAATTTAAATATGGTCGGGGTAAACGCACTAATTGTTCATTTAAAAAGAGCGGTCATCGTTTCCGCTCAGGTTATTATTACTTTCACTAGGGAAATTTTTAAATCGGTGAAAAGTCTTTAAGATTGTGAGTGATGTGACATAAGATTTTATTGTCAGTTAGAAAATGACAAAAACTTTACATAAACAAGGACTATAACCCAAGGCTACGGTTTAAATGTTCTGAGGTTTAAATAATACATACTAGGTACAGTCAGCCACATAATTCAAAATTTCAAACCGCCTATACGCGTTCAGTTCAATTAAAACCTTTTTTTTCTTTGTGTGAAGTAAAGTAAATATCTTTTATTTTATTTTTGTGAAGAGAAAATGAAAATTGGTAGGAACAGAAAAGAGTAGGGGCGATTTGAAGTTTTGAATTTGTTCAGTTACTTATGTGGCTGACTTTACCTATTATGAAATGACGATTAATATTATAAAGCTCAAGTTTCTGGTTTGAACGCGTAGTGAGTGGTGTAGTGTCGGATGGGGACGTCCTAGACGTACCTTCATGGACCAAATTGGCGACCTCTTAAGAAAGGGTTAAATAAGGAGTTCTCGTAACCGACGAGCATGTATGAAGAGACTGATGACTGTGGAAGAAGCGAAAGAGGTACGCTTGGATCGTAGCACTTGGCGCACCATAGTCTCTGCCTACCCCAATGGTAGAAAGGCGTCAGTTTATGTATGTATGTATTTTCTGGAACTGCTGCTCTGATTTCAAAAAGTCTTTTACTTTAGAAAGCTACATTATTCTTGATTGCTTTAAGGGGTTTATCGCAGGATTACTTTTCTATACCTATTTCTGTCGCAGCAATCACTATTGTGTTCCGGTTTAAAGGAAAAATAAGCCAATGTTGCTTTATTGGATTTGTCAATAGACTGTATATGCCGCGGCCTAGGGGCGGCACAACTGATCCCAAATTTCTGAAAATTAAACGGCGGCCATATTTTGTGTCCCTTACCTACGAACCTCTTTTTATGCTCCCTACACACATAAACCCGGCCCTGCACTGATACAGGGTCATTCAGTGTTTTGTAATCCTACTAATATTATAAACGCGAAAGTATGGAAGTATGGATGTATGGATGTTTGTTACTCTTTCACGCAAAAACTACTGAACGGATTTCGATGAAATTTGGCACACGAGTAGATTGTGTCCAGGATTAACATATTGGCTACTTTTTATCCCGGGAAAGTATAAAGCGGGACTTTATCCCGGGAAAACTCATTCATTGCGCAGCCGCGGGCAAAAGCTAGTTCAAATATATGGGGTTGACTACGAGGCGAAAGAATCTCTCGTCTCGACATTCTTGTATGAAATGTATGTCGTCTCCATTGTTTCAAAATGTAGATGTCATAAAATTCAAAACTTACCGTTAGTTTATAAACCTGTGTCACATTAGCATGAGAACACGAGATGTCCAAACAATGGCACATAGCGGCTGACCGAGATTCGTGTGCGGATCAAAAGGTCAACTTTTGGTATTGTTTCGTGGAATTTCGCGGAGGGCAAGGATTGTCGACATAATTATTGCGATTGTTATTTGAGGGGCTATATTGCTTTGGTGGTGTGGTTGTGTTGTAGACTGCTGTGCTAAGGCCTCGAGTTTGATCCCGGATCGGAAAAAATAATTATGGGTTTTTCTGCTTAGCGTCCCTGAGTATAGAATTTGCCCGGTGAATGGCAGTAAACTTGCTTTCTATTACATACCTAATGTATAAGTGAAAGGCGTTCGTTATATCTCTGCTTACCCCTGAAAAGGGCAAAGGCGTGATGCTATTCTATGACTATATCTCGAGAAAAGTGGGACTTGTAATCTCAAATTTAATATCATTTACTCAAAATTGCAAGCAAAATCTAACGTATCATATAGAGAATACGATACATGTGAACGCGAATTCCAGCAATAACTCGGTTAGATAAGATTGCGCGCATTTCTAGATTGAATCATCTCGTTATCTCAATTTGCGACTATCATATGTGATGCTGGGTGTTGTTACGAGATATTCTCGGAATTGAATCCTACTAATATTATAAACGCGAAAGTTTGTAAGTATGGATGTATGGATGTTTGTTACTCTTTCACGCAAAAACTACTGAACGGAATTCGTTGAAATTTGGCACACGGGTAGATTATGCCTGGATTAACACATAGGCTACTTTTTATCCCGGGAAAATATAAAGCGGGCCTTTCATCCCGTGAAAACTTATTCACGCAGGCGGAGCCGCGGTCAAAATCTCGTTTAGATATATATTTGTTTTGAAAATCACGCAAGTTTTGACTGTCCAGAATCGAACACATGGTCTCACAAGTTTTATATATAATAACCGATAGATGTCAGTTTAATCATTGTACAATTGGTTCTTCTACTTCTTCTTCTTCTTCAGCCTTTAGAAGTCCACTGCTGAACATAGGCCTCCCCCAAAGATTTTCAGACCAACCTGTCAGAAGCGGCCTGCATCCAGCGGGTTCCTGCGACCTTTACAAGGTCGTCTGTCCACCTTGTAGGAGGACGTCACACGTTGCGCTTGCCACTTGCTCGCTTACTCGCTTGTACAATTGGATACCTAATATATTTTTGATTGTTTATGTTATAAAAGCACAAGGTTCTGAAGACGTTTCGGTGTTTGTTGAACCTTCCGGCTGAACAGATTTAGATGAAATTTGACGCACAGATAATTCATGTCGGATTAATATATAAACTTGGCCATTGGCTTTTCACTCCCGGAGCCTTAGATACGATAATATACACGATCGACTTATCGCTAGGATGGGTCTTTTCCATACATATTTTTGTTTTCTATTAGCGTCAACGTTTGTAGAAAGGCTATCTTGTCTAAGGGCCGTATTGATAGTTTACTCTGAAGTGCGATATCATCTGAGATGCTCTCAATTTAACTAAGGCCTAAACCCTCTCAGTTGTAAAGGAGGCCCGTGCTCAGCAGAGGCCAGTATATAATACAGGGCTGGTATGGAGGTGGTGGAAGAAGAAAAATCTTTGGTAATAAAATAAAAGTGTACAGGCGGTTTAAAGTTTTGAATTTGTTACTTATGTGGGTGACTGTACTGCAGAAGCATAATTAATCTCTGTAGTGTGTTTGTATGTCAGTGTATGTCTATGGAACTAACGTCACGCTACCCACTTATCGCATCTGTCACCGTCTGTTCTAAATATTGACGCTACACGCCATTTGTAATGGTACAAATGTATTTGATATGCTTTATGTGTTGCTTGAGTTCAAAACAAACTATACGCTTTATGTCTTATCCGCGAAGGGGTAGGCAGAGGTGCAACTTCGGCACTTTTCGCCATGTTTCTCCGTGTTCCGTCCGACAGAGGGTAAGCCTGTCGCCATGTTAGGCACTTTCAGACTCCGAGCTGATACTTAAAAGGAATCCAATATCATTGAGGTATCGCCTACGTTAAATAATTTTTCAAATAGTCCTAAACATCTTAAACTACGTATAATATTTGTATAATAGTTAAATTTGCTTCTTACATTAATCTTGTTACCATATTAATATTGATGTAGTGCTTCTGTTCGCGGCTCCGCCCGCGTGAAAAAGTTTTCCTGGGTAAAAGTCGCGTTTTATATTTTCCCCGGATAAAAAATGTCTATGTCCTTTCTAGGGTCTCAAACTATCTCCATACAAAATTTCATCGAAATCCATTCAGTAGTTTCGGAGATATACAGATAAGAATTATAAAAATCGCTGATTTGTGTTCCATTACTCTTCATAAGTCACCCTCTTTCTTTTTTATCACATTTCTTTCAAAGTCACTGGTGGTAGGTCTCTCATATGTAAGAGTCCGTCTGGGTGGGTACCACCGCAATGTCTATTTCTACCGCCAAACAGCAGTGTGCACGCACTGTTGTGTTTCGATTTGAAGGACATTGTAGCCAGTGTAACTACTGGACATAATGAGACTTAACATCTTATGTCTCAGGATGACGAGCGCTGTGGAATGCCACACAGTACTTTGTAAGTCAAGGTGCTGCATGGTATTGCTACTGTTTATGGGTGGTCGTATCGCTTACCATCAGGCGAACGGCATGCTTGTCTCGTCATTCTACGCAATAAAAAAAAGGAAAAATGTACAGACACACCGGGATCTACTGCTTTATTGTAGTAATACTTTATTATTGTAAAAGATTTATTAAATCTAGTACACATTCAATTCACGCAGCAATTTATTGAATCGTTTGCAACGTATAAATGATACAATGGCAATAACGTCGTACGTATGTATGTATGTACTATTGAACGATTCGGTATCATGTTCAGTCATTGAGTCGTCTGTGCGGTCAATCGTGCAATTATTATTGTAGGTATGTGTGATAATATTTATTGTACCGATCCTGTGAGAGGCCGGGCGAGAAAAATAGCTATAAATATGTTTTTAAAAGAACACACACACACACACACACTCACGCCTTTTATCCCCGAAGGGGTAGGCTGAGGCGCAACTAGTGCACCCACTTTTCGCCGTGCGTATTCCGTCCCATGATGTTATAGGGGCGAGCCTATTGCCATATCGGGCACAAATTCCTAAATTCCACTTTTCCCGACCCGGGGATCGATCCCAAGACCTCAGCGTTGCAGTCGTACCGTCATACAACTACGCCACCGAGGCAGTCGTTTGTCAGTTTTTAAAGAAAAACTGATTTATGTCTGTTTTATATTACTGCATGCAGTAGGATGTGTCTAGTGGGTTTATCTTGTTCTTTCTTACACTCGCATATAATTCCCGATGGCGACACAGTCTCCAGTATTAAATCTCTTTCTGTTTTTGGCATATCTTACACGAGGTTACAGGTTATATATAACTTTACCGAATTTAGGTACATTTCAGTATAAATTTTTATATGGCGTAGTTCATATGAGTCGTATACCATATTTCGACAAATTCTAGTTACGAATTAGAATGTTGATATAAAATCTAATATTGAAAACGGAATAACATTCATTCGAATTGCATCACAAACTCTGATATATCTTGTTACTAGTAATCCATACAAGAATGCAATACCTAGGTAATGTAACGCTGGTGTCGGATGCCTGTTATCCGAGGTTGGCGCGTTTAGGGTGCCTAAGTTTTGCGGTTGCGCAGTTTTGTCATGTATTTCGATTGTTTCGGGTGAAGTGGTTTTTTTTAGGTCCATAGTAGTTTTTTTTGTCTGGCCACGTGTTTTTAGTAGTCTTAGGGAAGTCTTATGCGGAAAAATCAAGAAATAAGGTTCAGGGATGTGAAAAGTCTCAGAAGCAGATGTAAGATGGTAAATATAGTAAAAAAATGTGTTATAGGTTACTTTATCCAATTTTATGGCTAATGTGTGAGGCAACATCTGTTTAAAAGGTGTGGATAAAATATGTCATTAGGTTATAGTTCGTTATATACTGTAAATAAACAGATAAATAAAAAAGGGCATTGTTTTATTCTATTCGCTTAATGTATTCGTATCTGTTTATGACTTTGTCCCTTTCAAGATTTAGTTTATGAAGGGTTAAAAGACACATTATTTTATATAATAAAGATGCATAAGTTTTATTATATTTTTAAGCCCCGGTTTTTTCAACTGTGGTCAGGGTAATCCTCGGTGTTATTAAGCTGGACGCGCTCGCAAAGCTTCGAGTGCGCCGACGTGGGGCGTGAGGGGCTGCCAGCGCGTCCAGCTTAATAAGACCCGGACAAAAAGATAACCACCGTTGAAAAAACGGGGCGTAAATCGATCGTCGAGGAAAACAAAAAAAAAAGAAAAACAAAAATCAATGTAATTTACTATTATATTTCGACAGTGACGAAAGCAGCTACCAAAAATACGGCAGTCGCTTAAAAAAGCAATAACGTTAATAAAATATGACAAACATGTGAACTGCATCTATTTTCGTATAACTTGACATAGACATACACACAAATTACTATTTGAAAAAACTAACTTTTAACACTTTGTGATGTGACACCCCTGCTTATACTTGAATTTGTGTTCTATTATTCGAATGATAACGTTGAGAATAAGTTGAGATTTTGGTTGTATGTTGTCTTGAATGAATTTATGATTTAAAGAGAAATTGATAAAGTCGAAAGTTGTTTGTGTTTCTCTCCCTCTGTTTCAAGTGACAGAAATAAGTAATAATGACGAATGAGGGGAGGATGCTTTCGAAATAGTAACGATATTTTTTATACAAAAATTACTTTAGTATTTTATTACGATTACCTTAAGAAATTATACTCGTGCTTATCCTATTTCATGATTCATACCATAAAGTCTCATTTTATATAACTTCACAATGAGACGGTGATTCGCAAGACTCGTCTTGTCGTCTTGATGAGTCTCGACTCATCTATACTAATATTATAAAGCCGAAGAGTTTGTTTGGTTGAAAGCGTTAATCGCAGGAACTACTGAACCGATTTTGAAAATTCTTTCACTAATAGGAAGCTACATTACTCCTAAGTGCTCCTTTTTATGCGGGGAAAATATTTTTATCCCGGAAAAACTTTTTTTATGTGGGCGAAGCCGCGCGCATATCACCTGATCTTTAAAATTTTAATAACAAAACTGCAAAGCACCTCACAAAGCAGTGAACTGTTTTTTTCCATTTTGATAGGATGATTAGGGCTTGTTTCACAACTTCTGAGTAGAGTTACTCGTCACATAAATGTTTAAGCCGACCAAATACAAAAGTCACACTAATCTACACTCCTAAATTAATGGTAATAAAACGAGTACTATCTACATCGGCTGTTTAATATCTATATCTATAAAAAAATCGTGTCACAGTGTTTGTTACCATACTCCTCCGAAACGGCTGAACCGAATTTGATGAAATGTTATATTCACACTTGGTAGGTCTGAGAATAGATTGTTATCTATTTTTCATCCCCCTAGGTGATAAGGGTGGCCCACCCCAAAATTTTTTTTTATTTTTCCAACTTTTTTTTTATGGTGTGGCATTAAAATATACATACAACCCTAAATTTTCTACCTTCTTCCATCATCCCCTATTTTTTAATAGCGATATTAGTAATTTAATAACATTTAACCCCGGTCGGTAGCTGATCAATTTTTAATTATTTTCTACTAAAATAATCTCTAAAAAGAATTTATAAGGCAAAACAATGTTTGCCGAGTCAGCAAGTAACTCGTATAAAATTTACTTCAAACTTGTGGAACAAGCCCTTAACTCAAATAATTCTTCACAGTAATGACACCGTTTACAATGTTCTTCAAACCGCAACACAATATTGCCTTAAACACACATTTTTTTTTTTCGGGGGGAAAAAACGCGTTATCGCTACCACCACTGGGGGGTAGTGGAACGGTTATGTTGGTTTCACACAGTCTTACAGCCCAATGTCGACACTCGGGAGTATGGCATCATCCGAGCGAGCATTGGATCAAGTCCCTAATACTATGTACACCCTACACCGGCATACCAACCAAAACCCGCGGTGGCCTTCTTCGGCGCATACGAGACGGCCCTGGGGTATCTTGTTGCACTAAGATAGCTGCACGGACCTTAAACACACCTGCCAAGGGAAAAAATAGGTAATGTGATGAGACCTGTCTTGATGGACACACATATATGAAACCTCCCCTATAGGGAACGTGCACGTCGTAATCACTGCCATCTAGTGGCGCAATCGATACTTGGCATTGACGTACAATATTCATTAAAAGGATGAAAAATAACAATTAATTTGTTGATAATGTATCGCTGTGTGTCTGGATGCTCCAAAACATAAAAATAAACAAATCAAATGGTGTGAAATTATATAATGTTCCCAAGAATAGTACCTAAGTACTTACATTCCATGGTTATGTGAAAATCGACAAAAATAATAAAAGCTGTATAAAACATACATAATTATGAGTTCCAAAAGCATTTAGAAATGTTTCGTTACGTAATTTATAAAAATAGATATGTTTTGAAGATAATATTCAATACAAAAAAAACTGTAATTAAGGGAACATAACCTTCTAATTTTGTTTAAATAACTAGTTCCCATCTGAAAAAAAGCATATTCTGGACACGCTGGGTGTAAATAAAATTTGGCCGGAACACATATTTTATCATTTTTGTCATATTAAAAGAATATATCAACAAATTATTGTGCTAGTTCTAGTTTCTTTTTTTATCCACCTGTGGCTCTTGTATCGATTTTGTGCTGCCCCCTATAGTTCGTGCACGCTCCCTATACTAGGTAGAAAAATCTAGATAACGCCATGGTATTCAGTAGTCAGAGGCACATGAAACCAACCACGTAGAACTTATAAAAACGTCAAGTACACATCGCACCTTTAGGACGAAAACGACGCAATTCAAAAAAATAAAAAATTGGTTTAGCGTTATAAAATGACTTAAAACTTGTCCCTTTTTTATGAAAATATAATAAAAAAAGGAACCGATATAATAGTTTTGTCCTTTTCCTGCTTGAATATGGCGGTGTTTGAACTATTGTTGTATTGAAAATTTCGTTTTAAGTAATTTTATGACGATAACTCAATTTTTTATTTTTTTTAATTGTGTCGTTTTCGTCCTAAAGGTGCGACATCTGAAACAAATCACTGTCAAATGTTTTGTGACATCAATGCCTCTGTTTTCAATCTCGTTGTGTGATTTGGGAGGGCTGATTGATGAAGCACAGATCAGTGTCAAGCCTCGGTCGCTTGACGATGTACACGTGGCTTTGGTGCCGGCTTAAGTGGGTCTTTTACGAGTCGGTTGTGGAGTAGTCGGTATATTGTCAGTGAATTGGATGGTCCCTACTTCGGTTCTCAGTTGACGGAAGTTTGTTCTAGTGGGAATTTTTGCTGAACATGGTATATGTTGTGTTAGCTGTCTGACGTGTTTGTAATTGTAGCAATTTTTTTTAGTTTTTCGTACCTTTATTTTAAATCTCATTGTGTAAGCTCGTGGGGATGGAAGCACAGATCAGTGACAAGCGGCTGTAGCTTGAATGCGGACTGAAGTGGGTCTTTTACGTGTCAGTTGATGTGTTTGTCAATCGTGTGGTCCTGGGTTCTGGTTCTTTCGGCAGTTTTGCGACCTGTCATCACCTCGTAGGTTATAAAAAGTTTTTTCGAATTTTAAAGGATAAACATCTATGCTTACCCTTTCGAAGATGTGACACATGTTGACGTGATGTTTTGTTTCTATAATTATTTATCTGAACTTGAGTCCCTTTTTACACAAACAAAAGCTAAGCTGGTTCCCCTACAAATAATATTTTTGAACATTGTTTTAACTATAATAAATAATAGTTTAAATTTTTTTATTTATTTTCTATAAAGCGTGTTTTTTAGTTTTTTTTTTATAGTTAAAACAATGTTCAAAAATATTATTTGTACCTTGTAACCTTGTTGTTGAATAGTAGACCTTTCGCAATCCCGCTGTGGTACACGGGGTCAGGAACGCTGGAGAGGCCACAGCAGTTGGGAGGAAGCGACATTCTATTTGTGGAAGCGCCGCGCCCGGTCCGCTTTGGTTTTTGCCCTTTTTGCAATCTCGCCCTACGCGCGATGACCAAAGCTTTACGGATTAAAAACTGGATACATTAAACTATGCCTGGCTGGTAGATAATTGTAGAATTTATATTTGGAATGCGTGATTAATTTAAACATTGTAGTTTTTGTTATCATCATCATCATCATCATCAGCCACATGACGTCCACTGCTGAACATAGGCCTCCCCCAAAGATTTCCAGACGGACCTGTCAAAAGCGGCCCGCATCCAGCGTGTTCCTGCGACCTTTATCAAGTTTTTGTTAGTAAAGTAGTAATTGTAACTCCCTTCCCGGGATAAAAAGTAGCGTTAAGACATGGGAGTAATGTAGCTTTTCATTAAGAATATTGTTTACCTCTTATTGCGTAGGTCGGCAAACGAGCGAGAGCAAGCAATCGCCAAATACATGCTTCGAAAAGTCATATAGTATGAGATCTTAGTTTTGATACTGCAGCTTTCGTTTCGGCAGACACTTCCATTCCCGACTAGGTAATCCTCGTTCCTTAAATGTATCATAATTTTTTATTTTTCAATATACATAACCTCGAACAAATGATGGTTACTGGAAAAGTTGAGGGCAAACGTTCTAGGGGTCGTAATCTCGTCAGATGTTTTGACCAAATCTGTTCTACGCTTAATACCTAACTTCATGTTACGCTCCACGTTTCTAAAGTCAGGAACAAGTGGCGCAACTTAATTAAGACAAAGATTACTCCATATTCAGTGGATCGCGACCCTCAGCAATGAGCACAATGGTGCGAGGACAGGAGATTCTTATATAGGCAAGACGTTTGACCATAATCACACTTGAACATTAAAAACATCACTGCTCCTTACGAAAGCATGATAAGTCAATGAACCAGGATTATCTCGCGTATTCCCCGCCGTGGCAACACCGCATCGGTCGTTAGCGGTTTCGTAAATGCATTATTGCGATGCGCGGGTGACCTGTTTATTTAAGGGCGAGGGTTAAAGACCCAGCGTGTGAGGTGTTTACTTCGGATTTCTTACAATGATTTATGAGACAAAGAGCGAGAGATAGTAGGGAGTTTTAGAGAAGTCACCAGAATTCATTGTGACAATAGATTATGTAAGAAAAAGAAAGAAAGAGAGAGAGAAAGATAGATAGACTTTTGTGATGTTAGCAACTGCACTCGGAAGTTGGAACGTAACAGCAAGTCTCACTCTCAAATGTGAGGTATTTACGATTAACGAATTTATTAAAACTGTGGGGACACACTGTATTCGGAGGAGATCTCTCGCTGCCGGCCGTGGTGTCTGCCATGGTTGGCAGCTGGATGCCTTGGCGAGCGATGGTCTCCTTCTGCGAGTGCGTCATCTCGCGGAAGGAGAGCGCCGGGCGGGATCGTAAGCAGAACGATCCCGCCGAAGTCTTATTTTAATACTTATGAGTCTTTTTTTTTTTAATTACTGAGGCATGTTCTTTGAGATAAGTATCGATAACACCTCAAACCCTCCTAACGCGTGAAAAAATTACTTCCTTCTAAACGGAATCTATATATAGACCCGCGCTTTTTCGTGGAATAATCTCATATTTATATCCTCCAAGGATTAGGCAGAAGCGAAATTAGTAAACTCAGGAACTCGCCGGACGCAGATCGCTTTTCTCAGGTCCGCCTGAAAATCTTAAGGGGAGACCTTTCAGCAGTGGACTTGATGCGGCTGATGATGATATCGCAACTAACACAACCCTTAGCTAAGCTTATATTCATCTCATGTGTTACCAGATGTTGATGACCTAGAGTCTAGACAAAGCGTCGACCGGCGCGCCACCCACGATTTTTATTTTAGTACAAAAAAATGTATCGGTGCTCGTTATATCTGTTGTAATGGACGTGTGTTTTGATTCCAGGGTGGCGACGAACACACCGCATCTCGTGAGCCTGGGCACCGGCAGGCTTAGTACGGCCGTCACTCTACATCCAATCAAGCAAGGTACATATTACATTGATACCATTAATTTCATTTAAAAAGAATGTTTATCTTTCATAAAAATTTTATGTAGTAAATTGACTAAAAAAAACGTAATTGTTGCTTCGTAAGCAATATTATATATTTTGTTATTCAAATGTTTGTTATTCTCTAAGTTCTCATTTCGTGTAACGCCATCTAGCGTTACACGTATGATTTTTTTGACTATCTCCCGTTTTCAGTATATAATCCTAATCTTCGATCCGATCCCGGGATTTAACCAATCGGAAAAGAATTATTTGTATAACGTCTAAAAATACTTTGTTATGATTAGTCCATTTTTGTAATGGATCGAAAAAGAGATCGTACTCGTTTTTTGAAAATGGCGATATAGATAATTTCATTTACGATGACGCGCGCTACCAATTTTTGAGCGAGGATTTCGCGGGTTAAGAGGACTTTGATTATTTAGAGTGTATATACAGAACTAAAACCTAAGCCGAAAGTTTCACAGTGTGTGGATGAAAATATTATTTATAATCTATATCAGGAGACATTTTGTTTAACCTGCCCCGTATTGTCTATTGCAGGTCGCGTAACAGTGGGCTCGGACCCAACATGCGACATATACGTAGTGGGCGGTGGGGTGTCGAGCGTCCACTGCCGCGTGGAGAACTCCCACGGAGTGGTCACGCTGTACCCGCTCAGCGGCAGCACGCTCATCGACGGAATACCAGTCGAGAAGCCCGCCAGGCTCTCGCAAGGTACAGGAACAAAAACCTCATCAAAATTGGTTTATTCACACACACACAGTCACGCCTTTTATTCCCGAAGGGGTAGGCGGAGGCGCAACTAATGCACCCAATTTTCGCCTTGCGTATTCCGTCCCATAATGTGATAGGGGGCGAGCCTATCGACATGTCGGGCACAAATTCCCGACTCCGGGCTGATACTGAATTTAAAAAACCCAATATCACTTTGACCGACCCGGGAATCGAACCCAAGACCTCAGCATTGCAGCCATACCGTAATACAACTACGACACTGAGACAGTCAATTGGTCTATTCGTTAGGGACAATTGTATAGCTTGCACCAGAGGGAGGTATTAAAATTTGACTGCCTCGGTGGCGTAGTTGTACGATACGGCTGCAATGCTGAGGTCTCGGGTTCGATCCCCGGGTCCGGCTAAGTAATATTCGGTTTTCCTACTCAGTATCAGCCCGGAGTCTGGGATACTCTTTGTCTCTGCACCATTCCAGATTGACTGGTGAAGAATGCCTTCGGCATTAAGTCCACCTTTACATGTTTTGTATGAAGTGCAAATAAGTAAATACTACTACTGGCGACCCCTCAGTAAGTTGTAGAGGAGGCCCTTGCTCAGCAGTGGGCAGTATATAATACAGGGCTGGTATGGTGTGGTGTGGTACTGGCAACATATACGCACTATTGACAAATCTAACACTGCTTACTCTCCAACGACTGCCCTGAGCCGAGGCTCGTACCCCACTTCCAACGACTGCCCTGAGCCGAGGCTCGTACCCCACTTCCAACGACTGCCCTGAGCCGAGGCTCGTACCCCACTTCCAACGACTGCCCTGAGCCGAGGCTCGTACCCCACTTCCAACGACTGCCCTGAGCCGAGGCTCGTACCCCACTTCCAACGACTGCCCTGAGCCGAGGCTCGTACCCCACTTAGGGGGTGCCCTCAGCGTGGTCGTTTAAATGTAAAGGGTTGGAGCGCCTTAAGCGTTCGCCCGAAAGTCCGGTGTGGTCAGAAAAGCTGACTCGCGTCAGGCTACTGACCGTAATGTCCATAACAAAAAAAAAACTGCTTACTAGTATGTATTACGATATTCGGTAAATGAAAGACATCCGTTACGTTCACTATTTAGTAGTAGTTGGCTCATACCGATGAACCAACTACCTACATTTATATTAATATCTAACTACGTATATACAATGTTTGTCTGTCCAAGCAATTACGATTTGGATTACATTTATCGTTAGTGTAAGACATGTTTACTATATAACACTTGCCACCTAGCTTTGGAGACAAAAAGTTTGTAACTAAAAAGTGTTTTAATTACCTTCTTTTGGCACTTGCAGGTAGCATGCTGACGATAGGCCGGTCGAACTACCTCCGCTTCAACCACCCGGCGGAGGCGATGCTGATGAAGTCGGTGCTGCCGTCGGGCCACATGTCCATGATGCAGTACCAGAACGACGAACAGTGCTTGCCTCCTGGTAAATAAAAAATACACACACACATTTACTCACTCATTCACTCACTCACTCACATACTCATACACTCACTCACTCACTCACGCCATTTATCGTTAGGCAGAGGCGCAACATCGAGTCTTACTCTTACTAATATTATAGACTAGGTGTTGCTCGCGGCTTCGCCCGCGTGAAAAGCCTTTCCGGCTACCAGTCTGAAACACAGTACGGTGCGACGCCAGCGCCATCTACTTAAAGAATCAGATTAATAATAACTATTTTTAGCATCCAAACGTTTTCGCGAACTTTCGCATTTATAATATTAGTAAGATGCGAAAGTTTGTCAAAATGTTTGTATGTATTTATTTATTTATTTATTTACACTTTGTACAGTACAGGTATAGTACATGTATAGTACAGGCGGACTTAATGCCTAAGGGCATTTTCTCCCAGTCGACCTTAAGGAGGTGCAGAGAGACGGAGGCAGGTGTAAATTATAAATAATGTAAAAAAAAAATAAAAAAATATGAGAATAAATATACAATTATAATTATTTAATAAAATATATGTATATATACATATGCTACATATATAACTGTGTGTTGTATGTATGTTAGAAATAAACGCAAAAACAACTGAACGGATTTGGATGAAAATTGGCACACGGGTAGACCATGTCCTGGATTAACACATAGGCTACTTTTTATTCCGGTAATTTGCTTCCGTGGAAAATAATGGACTTTTCCATATGAAATTTTAAATGGCGCTGGCGTTTTAGGGACTTGTAGAGCGAAAGACCTCACGCAGGCAAACCCGCGAGTAACAACAAACTTTTCAACTATTCCACGTTGTTTATTTTACAAATTGTTATTCGTTTTTAAGTGATGAATTAATTTAAGGCATGTTATCAATAGTGTGTGCAGTTCCATAATATCATAACTCTTGCGCAAATGTTATCTCATCTCTACAGGTATTAAAATAAAATACATACTCTCTTGTACACTGTTATTAAGTATGTCCTTGGAATTGCCGTAGTCTTGTTTATTTTTTCCTAAATTTAACCTCATAATTAATATTTAATATAAGTGGATGATAGCCTAGTTGGGAATGGAACGATCTGACGAGACGGATGTCCACAGGTTCAAAACTCGAGGCACACACCTCTGACTTTCGAAGTTACGTGTGTATTGTTTATCAATTATCGTTCGCTTAAACGGTGTAGATAATCATCGTGAGGAAGCCTACATACCTGAGAATTCCACAAAAAAAAAATCGAGGGTATATGAAGTCTGCCAATCCGCACTAGGCCAGCGTGGTGGACTAAGGCCTAAACCCTCTCAGTAGTGGAGGAGGCCCGTGCTCAGCAGTGGGCAGTATATAATACAGGGCTGGTATGATGATGTATAATATTGTGATACTGGTTGAAACTAAGTTCTAAGTGGATACTGATTGCTGTGTTTTTCATATGTTTTGAAAACGAGGACAATTGGCATCTTTTAAATATACGTATCAGGTCATTCACAAAACGTATCTGACACCCTACCATTACTTATATTTCTATGGGCGGTATTATTAATCTCAAGTTTGAGTTACAGGTGGTAGGTCTCTCATATGTAAGAGTCCGTCTGGGTGGGTACCACCGCAATGTCTATTTCTACCGCCAAGCAGCAGTGTGCATGCACTGTTGTGTTTCGGTTTGAAGGACATTGTAGCCATTGTAACTACTGGCCATAATGAAACTTAACATCTTATGTCTCAGGATGACGAGCGCAGTGGAATACCACACAGCATTTTGTAACTCAAGGTGCTGTATGGTATTACTACTGTTTATGGGCGGTCGTATCGCTTACCATCAGGTGAACGGCATGCTCGTCTCGTTATTCTATGCTATATAAAAAAAAAAAAAAACTCAAGTATTGATAGTTCAATGCATTATGTTTAAGTACTTCAGATGTAACTCAAACTTGAAATTGATTTTTTAATACCATCCTATCACTCCGCAAAGCCCAGCCTTTGTCAAATCCGTGGTTATTTTCAGCTTCACCTCCCTCAAAAACTAACTGATCATTAACGCCCGAATACTCAAACGCTTCTTAAATATTTGAGATGGCATTACGGATTTAAGCATTCGTTATGCTTGAAATTGGTATACTGAAATGTTACTTATCTCCTAACCTTAAATTTAAGGCGACTCAGTTTAAGGTCCGCTTATTGATTCAAACGGTATTCACAAAAACTGCTTAAAGTTTGACAGCTATGTAAGGCCTCCTCATGTGGCTATTAATCGAGATTAATTTGAGAGTGCTTCAGACTAGTCTCAAAGCTGTATGTCAAATCTTTAATAATTTTATTGCGTAATAACTATTTATTATGTGCTCTTTTGATTTCATAAAACGTCTTTTTCTTCACTATCATCATTTTCAGAGGAGGAATATAGTGTCAATCGAAGAAATCGAGAGAAATTAAACGCTTTCGAAGAATACAATAATGATGAATTTAAAAGAAGATTCGGACTTAGCAAGGAAACAGTTCTTCATTTATGTTCCTTAATTCAGGACAATATCCAGTCGGTCACAAAAAGAAATCAGATAATGCAAACGACCAAGGTCATAGGGGATATTTTTCACGGGAAACATCAAACAAGCAACGGTACTTACTTATGACGATAAATACGAAATAAAAATTATGAATATTATTATTGCTGAGTTGTTTAGTTTTTTTCCAAAGTGGCTAATGTCAACACTGACCATACTGCCAAGTGGCAAATATAAGTAAGTTATAATGGGTTCATCACATCAATGTTAATATAATAATTAATAAACTATTCTAATAATGAATATGCCATAGCCCCTATAGGTATTAAAAAGCATTCTACGTAACATTTTTACTATGTAGCATCTGCACATAATACATAAAATACACACGAAAATTAAATATAATAGTCATATAACATTAAAAAACGTTTTTAAAGTGCGTATTATATTATTTGATTTATTTATTTATAATATTTTAAAAATTATACTGCGTGAAACGGCACATAAATATCAATTTATTAAAAATATGTAATGGAAAACAAACTTTTTATAATCTATAGCAAAATAACTGCTCCTCAGCTGATTTTTCCGTCAAATATTTTAAAGTCCGTTTGAGAATGCCATTTAAAATAAGAAGCCTGTTAAAATTAAGTAGGCCTCAGATAACTTGGTTGGTTGAGTAGCGTTTGAGTATTCGGGCGTAAGAGATTTTTTTTTAATATGACACACTTACATTGCTTTTTTCGCAGGATACACAAACCACCACGACAACCAATGTTACCAAAACAACTACAAAGAATCGCTCACACAACTCGACAACGAACTCGACGCGACGCTCAAAGAAATCTCCAGAAAGAAACCACCGGTTGCCCCCAAGAAACCTCACAGAGATCTAGAATCGGACTCGAATTCAGACCAGGAATCTAAGCCTAAAACGTCCAGTATTATGTCAAAGGTCTCCAAATTCGAATACTATGCTAAACAGCAGAAAATTGGTAGAAGTCAGTTCTACACTTCGAATGAGATCGAAATTTCTCCGAAAGTGTTTAGTGCCAATTCTCTCACAGTCAATACTCCGGCAAAAGACGTCCTGGGTGGTAAAACTATGCCTAACTACATGAGGAAAGATCAGAAAAACGTCCTAATCAATGATAATAATTCTGTAGACGGTAAAAACACTTCGTACGCCAACGTTACTGTGAGAAATAAGTCTAGAATCGATGAGATCGTGAAAAATTTTGATGATAAACCTACTGATGGATATGGGAAGATCAATGATGATAAGGGACAGTATGGGAGGATTGGGAAAGTGTTGTCCAAGCCGTCTCCAGCGTTCGACAGGAATCCACAGTATTCACCGGTGTACGCGAACAATTATGATAGGAGCGTTGAAGCGGAGAGCAGAAGGATTAAGGTATGTTGTTATAATAACTTCTAATATAACTAAAGACTGTAAAGGCTTGTTGACATTGTCTGGAAACGCTAGTCGTCGAAATTAATAAAGGGCAAACAAATATAAAAGTCAAGCTTCCAAATAAATGGTAAACTGCAAATTCCATTAAGCATTATTGTACCGATGACGGGACGAGCATGCCGTTCGCCTGACGGTAAGCGATACGACCGCCCATAAACAGTAGCAACACCATCCTAAAGTTAAATTTATAAAGTACTGCGTGGCACTCCACTGTGCTCGTCACCCTGAGACATAAGATGTTCACGCGGGCGGAGCCTCGAGCAGAACTCTTACATAGTATAATAATATAAGTTCTAATAGTAAATGATAGACGGTAATGTTAATCTTACAATTATTATTAATGCTAAAGTTTGTATATTTTTTAGAAGTAAACGCAATAAACTAAACGGATTTAAATGAAATTTGGCACACGGGTAGAAGCCGCAAGCTACACCTAGTCCTACTAACATTATAAACGTGAAAGTTTGTAAGTATGGATGTATGGATGTTTGTTACTCTTTCACGCAAAAACTACTGAACGGATTCCGATGAAATTTGGCACACGAGTAGATCATGTCCTGGATTAACACATAGGCTACTTTTATCCCGGGAAAACTCATTCACGCGGGTGGAGCCGCGGGCAAAACCTAGTAATATATAAATAAACCTCACACCTCCCCTCTAGGACGCGAAACGTCCTTGCCACAATCAGCACATAATGATAACGTTAAGAAATTAAATTAAAAGCAATTATCAAAACGATAACTGACGTTATAGATAACAGCACTGTGACAATGCGGCGTTACCAGTAAATAGTCTTACTCCTGGTGGCCTTAGAATAGTGATTATACAAGTTATAGTGATTATAGAAAGTGGATAAGTGGTAACGAAACGAATGTAATGTATTTTGAAGTGCGTTTAGGATAAATGAATGTAAAATATTTTGATTTGAAGTGTGCGTGTTAGGACTTGCGTGTTGATTGTTTTTGATAGGTTAAATAGGGTAGATGTCAACGTTGGCACTATAGTTCGGACAAACTAAGCTGGCCGGTATGACAATTCAATTTTTTTCACGACGCGATAACTCTGTGAGATCGTCTACCCAAAAAATCTTATCACTGGTGGTAGGTCTCTCATATGTAAGAGACCGTACCACCGCAATGTCTATTTCTACCGCCAAGCAGCAGTGTGCATGCATTGTTGTGTTTCGGTTTGAAGGACATTGTAGCCAGTGGAACTACAGGACATAGTGAGACCTAACATCTTATGTCTCAGGATGACGAGCGCAGTGGAATGCCACACAGTACTTTGTAAGTCAAGGTGCTGGATGGTGTTGCTACTGTTTATGGGTGGTCGTATCGCTTATCATCAGGCGAACGGCATGCTCGGCTCGTCATTCAATGCCATAAAAAAAAAAATCAAAACCGTGTCATGTCATACCGGCCAGATTAGTTTGTCCCTACTATAGGTGTTAGCATCTTTGACTATTTTAACAAAAATATTATTAATTTATAGTAGAATTTCATTTTTTTTTTCTTTTTTTGTAATATGTTTTAGAATTTAGATAGTAGATATAATAATTGAACTTTCATGAGTGCAACCGTTGGGTTAGTTTACTCTATTTTAAATTGTTGATGTGTTTGAAATACGTGACACTTTTTTCGGATATCGTTGAAAGGTAAACACATACTTAGATGTAACTAGGGGTGTTTTAGCATCTAATTCTGGTGAAGAAATGAACATTAAATTTGGTCTTTACTGTACTTACAATTAGGCTCAATTTAGTAACTTCTACTTGCTAGCAAAAACCCATATTTTGATTCAGTTATTTTGAACTCTATCCATATGTGTTTAGGTGTTATTATTGGTTTAGATTCTATAAAAGTTTTGGTCTACGCAAAACAAATGCGTGATATAGATAGCTACTAGTAACGGTAACGCATTAGAATACAACGCAATTTAATTTAGGTATGAGTAGGTACAGTGAGCCACAAAAAAAGCTGAAAAATTTCGCAACTTCAAATCGCGTATACACGTAACTTTTAAATTAAATTAAATTAAATTGAATTTATTTCAGGATATTCACCCATAGTATTAGTAAGTTACAATACTTATAGCTATGTTAGTATGTACATAAAAAGAACAAAACATAGCAAAACACATCACAACGGGCGAATCACTGACCCACTAGCTGAGCGATAGGTTTATGCAACTCAAACCAGCGCTGCAGCGTCTCATAAAATCGCTCGTGTAATCATTGCCTACAAGGGCTAAAATATTATTGGGTGCACCCCAGACTCGGTGCATCAGCGATGTCGCTCGCTTTCGAATAATCGCACTAAAGTCATCTGTGTGACTGACAGCGAACATTGCCGAAGCACTACAGAAGCGAGGCAAACCCAACAACATTCTTAACGCGTTATTGTATTGGATTCGCAGAGCATTATAAGTTTTCTGCGTATAGTTGACCCACAGGCTGCATGTGTAAAATGTTTGACAATACGCCTTGAATAGAGTTATTTTTACTGGAACTGTGCAGCGTGCGAACCTGCGAGCCAGCATATTGCATCGAACTGACAATGCTCTACGCTCCCTCTCAATATCAGTTTCATCTGACATATCATCTGTGACCCAGTGGCCCAGGTACTTAAACTTCTTGACCCAACTGAGTATAGCTCCATCTAACTTCACTTTAGGGACTGAGTATGTTTTCTTTCCCGCTTTAAAAAGCATTAATTCACTCTTTTTAGCATTGTACCTGAGCCCATGAGATTTAGCATATATTTCACACTTTCTCATCAAAATATTAAGCGCGTTAACTGACGGTGTTAACAAAACCATGTCGTCTGCGTAACTTATATTGTTGACCATTACTCCGTTAATTGAACATCCGACATTGGCGTTGCTAAGCCCGACAATCAAATTATTCATATATAGATTAAAAAGTTTCGGCGAGGAAATCCCCCCTTGTCGCACTCCACAGTTCAGCCTATACATATCTGAATGTGCATCCGCCCACTTTACAACATTGTTTTGATTGTCGTACCAATACCCAAAAATTTGTATAAGATCCTTAGGCAAAGTAGTTTCATGCATAAGCTTTTCCCAAAGTCTACTATATGATACCAAATCAAATGCCTTCGACAGGTCCAAAAAGCAGGCATAAACTGGCGTATTCCTGCGAGTGTAGTACTTAACAACATTCTTGAGACATAATATGGCTGATTCAGTCGAAAGCCCAGGTTTGAACCCGAACTGGGCATCATGTAATTCTATGTGACTACCAAGCTGTTTATCAAGCAAGCTGTCAAGCACTTTAGCAATAATTGTAGCTAACGAAATTGGCCTATAATTAGACCCGTCGGAGGCATCACCAGTTTTGTTCTTAATGATTGGCACAACAATCGTCTTCATTAAATCTTCAGGAAGATATGAGTGCCCTATACACAGATTAAACAACATTGCCAATACTCTATAAATATGTGAACCTGCGTGGCGCAGATGTTCAATACTGAGCCCATCATGACCAGGCGATTTACCTTTCTTCATATGACTTATTACTTTATTAACGTCTCTAGCATCAAACATCAGTGACTGTGCCTGATGCGAGTTGGGAAATTGTACCTGCGACTCGGGCAACGACGAGTTGATCTTAAAGCGTTCTTTGAAAGCATTAGCAATTAATTTAGGATCAGACACGCCATCTACGCCCACCGGGAGACTCGCCTTAGGACTGAGCCTATTCGTCTGTTTCCAGAACCCACAAAAATCTTTAACGGAGTGCTGAGTGGCGAGCATATCCATTTTTATTTGTTGTTGGTTATTCTGACACCATCGCAACTTCGATTTAAACACTCTTCGCGTTAGACACATTTTCTCAAAAAGTGGCCCACTAGTAGGTTTCCCATATAGCGCCCACTGTTGGAAAGAAAGACGTGCCTCACTGTGCGCACATCTAACGTGTCTGTTCCATCCTATAACATAAGCTCTCTTGTTTGACTTTATTTTAGCTGAGCATGATTCAGCCGCCTGACTTAAGATATTGACAATTTTTACATAAATGCCGTTAATAAGAGTTCTATGGTCTGTACTGGTACACATTTTACCACTACACTCAATAAGTTCTGAGGGGTAGCCCAACTCTTTTAAAAAGTTATTACAAATATAATTATATTTTTCAATTTCAACATTATCTTTTTGGCCCCATAGGACTCTGTTATGTGTTCTAGTATTTTCTGGTATTTTTGGCTTAATTACATCTATATTACATGTCACAAACAGAGGAAAATGATCCGACCAGAATACGTCAAGTTTTACATATATATCTGATATTGTTTTCCATGCTAATTCTGTAACTACACAATGGTCTAACCAACGTCTACAGCCATGGGCGTCGCTTATGTATGTATACGTATTAGATAATGTCCCAAGTTTCTTAAAGTCTGCACATAACCACTTTTCGTTTCTACAGAAATTTAACAGTTCCTCACCAAAAGTTTCTCCAGGATGGGCGTTAAAGTCTCCCAATACATACACTGACTCCGTGCCGCAACTCTCGACGATCGCACTTATCTCACTAAGACATTCCGTATATTCACTTAAATTTTCCGCGCAATCGGTAGGCATGTAAACGGAAATTACTACAAAGGACCTACCATTGGCCATCGCCACTTTTATTGAGGTTAAACGCACATTATCACTTTGTAACACTGTGACGTCACTGAACATATCCTTTCTCCATAATAAAGCCACACCGCCGTGAGGTCTGCCACGAAAGATGCCCATTGAGGTCAAACAGAGGAACAAAATCATTTTTTTGTATGAGTAAAGTTAATAAAATCTCTTTTATTTTATTTTTGTGAAGTAAAAGTTTTTCTTTGTTGGAAACACAAGTTGTTAGGCGATTCAAATTTGTTCAGTTATGTTTCTAAACATTTGCAATATGGACCTAACATTTGCAACCTTCATGGACCAAATTGGCGACCTCCTAAGGAAGGGCCAAATAAGGAGTTCTCGTAACCGACGAGCATGTATGAAGAGACTGATCACTGTAGAAGAAGCGAAAGAGGTATGCTTGGATCGTAGCACTTGGCGCTCCATAGTCTCTGCCTACCCCAATGGGAGAAAGGCGTGAGTTTATGTATGTATGTTGCAATATGCATTGAAGTCGCTAACACTAGAAGCATTTATTACAATTTCCATACATACCAATGCTTCATTAATCGTTTTTAATCCGTGCAAATTAAGTTAATAGTCTGTAACGAATTGCCAACTGCGTCATACAGATTATGACTTGAGTTTAATCTTATAATTGTGTCTTTTGAAAATAACATCTAAATTTATTTTTATTTTTTAACGATGTACGATGACATATAAATTTAAAAATCACTTCCTTAAAATGGTCATTGACGACGGCACTTCTAGAATTATTTATGATAAAAATGGACGCAAAAGGCCTTTACCTATCCTAAACAGGGTAGAGACGTAACTAATGTACCCACTTTTCGCTATTTATTTCTGGATAATCCCTCCCATAATGTGACCAAGGGTGATCCTAACGTCATATTGGTTACAAATTCCAGACTCAGGGCTGTGACGTAGCAATAAAACCCATTATCATTTAATCTCGATCCGGGTTTGAAACCCAAAACCAATGATAGTCGCACCGCAAAACAACTACGCCACCGAGGCATTTATCAAGAATAGACAAGAATACATTAGTATTGCGTGAATACAGACAATTACGGAATAGAATAAATCACTCCCATCTTTTTGCTACTAGTTTTTATAAATGGCAATAGAAACTTAATAGTCTTTATAGTTTATTAATCTCAATTATATAAAATTGCAAAAACTCTTTAAAAAAGTACTTAAAATAAAACTATAAAAAATTCAGCTTACCCTAAAAATCTAGGTTAATATAATAATACGCATGCTCACGCCTTTTATCCCCAAAGGGGTAGGCAGAGGCGCAACTAGTGCACCCACTTTTCGCCAAGCGTATTCCGTCCCATGATGTGATAGGGGGCGAGCCTATCGCCATACCGGGCACAAATTCCAGACTCCGGGCTGATACTGAATAGAAAAATCCAATATAACTTTGCCCGGCCCGGGGATCGAACCCGAGACCTCAGCCTTGCAGTCGTACCGTAATACAACTACGCCACCGAGGCAGTCAGGTTAATATAATAATATGACTATCAAAAATTGAAGTTAAAGTACTATTAAAGATTTTGTCGTGGTTTTTTATTTTATTTTGTTATCGACGAAAACTGCCATAACATACGTAATATTAGTTTAATTTCAATGTCTAACATCCGCGTAAACGTTAGAAATCAACATCAAAAATGTTAAATCAAATCATTACGACGTCAATTACTGTTAAAAACGCAGTAACACACATAAAAGTCGATTCGCACATACATTAGAACGTATGTAACACTTTTTAACGATATCCGATACGGAAGGTCGTGCGTGAACTTTCGCTTTTAAACACTATCAGTTTCACCATAACCGCGGATAGGACAGCCCGTTTAGAAAGAAAAGTAATGAAAAAAAATAAAAAGTGTTGCCAGTGATAAAATAAAATGACAGTGAAAACAAAAAAGGACCCATCGCACAAACAATTGATGAGACTGTTCGTTGATAATATAAAGAAAAATACGTCAGCGCTAAAAGAATTGAAGCTCGCAATCGATATCAAATACAATCGAGATGATAGTGACAAAGTTATCGAGATATCGAAATCTGTCAATGAGAAACTCGATGTTGTACACAAATTGCGAAACGATATCAAAATATATCGTACAATAAACACAATACTCACCAATCACTATATAAAAGAGACGAGAAATCACGAAAACAACATCGATACTAAGATAATTAAATTAGAAAAGCAAGTGCGACAGTCGTACGATGATTTGAAAGAAGAAATATCCAAGATGGCGTCGAAGATCAGTGTTGCCAACCAAAATAATTCTATATTCAAAAATATCGCTTCGCCCATACAGAATAGTAACGTGTTTGTGATGGGAAATGAATTCAAAACAAGTCAATTTAATGAACTACACGTTAAGAGTGAGATATACAATAATATTATTAAAAAGATTGATAAGCTGTTTTGTGGCATGGTAAGTTTAGATTAAGGCATCTATTTTACATACATACCTAGCATTGATTTTTTTCAGGGGTAGGCAGAAAAGTTATCACCATCCCATTTTGCGTCAATTTAAACCATGTTATAATTTTGATTATATTGAATCAGCTGGATAATTTATACCCTTCAAAATATCCGTCCCATGATGTGATAGAGGGCTGGCGAATCGACACAGGCATAAATTCTAATCCCAGGAAACTCAAGTGTCTCTCTAAATTGAAAAGCCACAAACTATTTTAGCTATATATTTTGGGCCTAATTCTTTTTTTTTTTATGGCATAGAATGACGAGACGAGCATGCCGTTCGCCTGATGGTAAGCGATACGACCGCCCATAAACAGTAGTAGCATCATACAGCACCTTGAGTTACAAAGTACTGTGTGGCATTCCACTGCGCTCGTCATCCTGAGACATAAGATGTTAAGTCTCTTTATGTCCAGTAGTTACACTGGCTACAATGTCCTTCAAACTGAAACACTACAGTGCATGCACACTGCTGCTTGGCGGTAGAAATAGACATTGTGGTGGTACCCACCCAGACGGTCTCTTACATATGAGAGACCTACCACCAGTAATTCATAAATAGTTTACAAGCCTATTTTAGTTATAGAATGTTTTGTCTTCTTCAGACAGATATAATAGTTTTGTCCTTTTCCTGCTTGAATATGGCGGTGTTTGAACTATTGTTGTATTGAAAATTCCGTTTTAAGTAATTTTATGACGATAACTCAATGTTCGATTTTTTTGAATTGTGACGTTTTCGTCCTAAAGGTGTGATATGTCCAATGTTATCAATCTGACCCAATTACACTCTTCTTATTGTATACTAGCATTGCGCGCGGCTCCGCCCGCGTGGAAATTTCTTTCCGAGATAAAAAGTAGCCTATAGCACTCAGGAGTAATGTAGCTTCCTATAAGAGAAAGAATTTTCAAAATCGGTCCAGTAGTTCCTGAGATTAGCGCGTTCAAACAAACAACGAAACTCTTCAGCTTTATAATATTAGTATAGACTAGACTTCTGCTCGCGGCTTCGCCCGCGTGAAAAAGTCTTTCCGGGAAAAAATCCTATGTGTTAATCTAGGACATAATCTACCCGTGTGCCAAATTTCATCGAAATCCGTTCAGTAGTTTTTGAGTTTATTCGTTACAAACATACTTACATACAAATCTTTTCTCTTTATAATATTACTAGCTGTTGCCCGCGGCTCCGCCCGCGTGAATGAGTTTTCGGGGATAAAATTCTCGCTTTATATTTTCCCGGGATAAAAAGTAGCCTAAGTTACTCCTTATTACATCAGCTACCTGCCAATAAAAGTCCCTTCAAAATCGATCCAGCCATTTCAGAGATTAGCCGGAACAAACCGACAGACAGATAGACAAACATTTTAAAAAATGTTATTTTGGTGTATGTACCGTATATAATATGTTCATATACAGTAGTAAAAAACGGTTATTTCAATATTACAAACAGACACTCCAATTTTATTTATATGTATAGATGTATAGATATAAAGGGAATGGCATTTTGCTCGCGTGTTCTTTTTATATTCTTATATAAATAAATTATTTTAACCGAAAATCAAACTTAGCACCTCAAGGTTTCCAATCCATTAAACCAGGGAGGCGAGTAATGTTTCCATCACTTTTAATTGTCCGTGTACCTATCGAATTGGACAACGATTAGTTTGATTGCGTCATATGGCAACAAAGAAATATACTTTCTGTTTTATAATAATAGCGTTAATTACAATTAAATTGATGAAATCTTGAATGAACATTATGCTATTTTTGTTAATAAAAAAACCTGCTTTTCTCGCGGCTCCGGCTGCGTGAAAAAGTTTTTCCGGGATAAAAGTCCCGCTTTATATTTTCCTGGGATAAAAAGCCTATGTGTTAATCTAGGACATGATCTACCCGTGTGCCAAATAACATCGAAATCCGTTCAGTAGTTTCGGAGATGTGCAGTTACAAACAAAGAGAAAAACAGACAGAGAAGAATTACAAAAATCGCTGATTTGTGTTCCATTACTCTTCATTAGTTACCCCTTTTTTATCAAATTTCTTTAAATTTACAGACACACCGTTTCTACTGTTTTATTATATCTATATCTATACTTATTATATAAAGCTGAAGAGTTTGTTTGTTTGAACGCGCTAATCTCAGGAACTACCGGACCGATTTTGAAAATTCTTTCACTAATAGGAAGCTACATTACTCCTGAGTGCTATAGGCTACTTTTTAGCGCAATGCTAGTATATAATATTCTGAACTAAAACTTTTATCCCAGTTACATTCTGAGAAAATTATTTCGGAGAGCTCTCTCACACAGGCAAAGCTACCGTCAACACATCACGCTTTTATCCCCGAAGGGGTAGGCAGAGGCGTAACTAGTACATCTACTTTTCACCGTGTGTATAGGAGTGAGGCATATTTATCGTAACAGTTATTTATAACAGGTATAAACAAATAGCAATTGATAACTGTTTTGAACAAATTGAAAAAGCAGTTCCAGTTCCACACCTCGCAAAGTGACCAAAACTTTCGGTCCAAAAGTTCCTTTACACAAAATAACAAGCTTCTCTTTATTCTTGCTTATGATATTTTCATTAATAAGAAAGGGATAACATCTGTTACTAGTGACAATCTGTTATAGACAGTTCCATATGTTCCAGTTTGTTATGATAACAAAACGTTCTATACCTTTTGTCACAAGCTTCTCTCTAGTCTTACTTGAGACATTCGTCTTAGTAAGAAAGAGATAACATATGTTAAAGTGACAGCCAGTTATGCTCAGCATCGATATAGGCGGATTGGACCGCAACAGTGTGGCGAGCATATTTGCGCAGTTGTCAGTGTTTCCACTTTGAGGGATTTATCCCTTTTTGAGGGGAAATGGCCTAATTTTGTAAGGGATTTTTTGCCGTATAAGGGATTTAGGGAAATTGGGGGAAAAACAAGCTACAGGTTTAAAAAAAATGACTTATAGACACCACCCTATTTATATGTTTTGAAGGAAATTCAATCGATTTGTTGTAAATGTTATCTATTAAATCAAATTTATCATGTTAATTTTTCTATTGCCAGTTGCAAGGATCGTTTTTAGACGATATAAAAGTTGATTCTGGTTAAGAGACCCTATAGAACAAGTTTTATTCGTACTTAAGTACCTATTTTCCGTTATTAAATTCGTGAAACGCCATTTTTATAATAATGTTCGTTCATATAGGTTTTTTTTTAATCTGAGGAATTTCAGGATATCTCTACTAATATCTAGGGTAAACTCCAAATGACAAGGTGAAACCACTGGTGCTGCGTTCATATAGTAATAAGTAACAACCTGTTATTTTGTAACAGGATTTTGGAACTGCTATTTCAATGTAACTGGAACAGATGTAACAAGTATCTAATTTTGCCTGTTATGACTCACGCCTACGTGTGTATTCATCCCATGATGTAGCGGCTGAACCGAACACTATATCAGACAAGAATTCCATAACCAGGCTGATAGACAGCGGAAAATCCCAATACGTATTTTCTCGACCCGGGTTTCTAACCTGGGTTTGGTCGCTTGCGCTGAGGTCTGGACCTCAACACGCCAGTCACACAAAATAAAATATAACGTTTTTTACACGCTTTATATTAGATTCACTTGTATGTTTGTAACTCTCCGACTATGACTCATTTGGGCGCGATTTTGACCCACTTATCGACGTTTACCAAACGATTCCGCGATGCAGAGGCCGAAGCGCTCAACACTCCGCCACACGCGCAACATACGACGCGCGACATTTTATCATATGCTAATATGTTGAGAAAAATATACAGAATTTAATTGTATTTTCAAAAAATATATATATTTCGTTTTTTTATTCAGTTATGAAAGAAAATGTGAAAATTGTATGCTATACTAGCGCCATCTGTTGGCGTGTTTGTTAAATGGACAATACAGAAGTAAAAAAATAAAAATAAATAATAGTTTAAAAAGACTAAAAAACACGCTTTATAGAAAATCCAACTAAAAAATAGAAAATATATTTGAATTAAGAATAGTGTAAATAAGAAAAAAATGTATTTTATTGTAAGCGTGGGGGCGCATGGTGACAATAGTTATAAATATTTTATTGACAGATAATATGAGTAGAAGTATTATATATCATTTTGATAATATCTTAAAAAGCACCCCACGCTTTTTTTACAATAAAATACATTTTTTTCTTATTTACACTATTCTTAATTCAAATTTATTTTCTATTTTTTAGTTGGATTTTCTATAAAGCGTGTTTTTTAGTTTTTTTTTTATGGCATTCAATGACGAGACGTGCATGCCGTTCGCCTGATGGTAAGCGATACGACCACCCATAAACAGTAGCAACACCATCCAGCGCCTTGAGTTACAAAGTACTGTGTGGCATACCACTGCACTCGTCATCCTAAAACATAAAAAGTCTCATTATGTCCAGTAGTTACACTGGCTACAATGTCCTTCAAACTGAAACACAACAGTGCATGCACACTGCTGCTTGGCAGTAGAAATAGACATTGCTGTGGTACCCACCCAGACGGACATAACGTTCCCCGTTTATATTGTTTCCAGGCTTACCAGGAGAGAATAAAAGAAGAAGAGCAGAAGGAAGCGGAGACGGCACGGCTCGAGGAGATCCTCAACATGTGTGCAGAGTACGAGCGGCAGATCTCCTCAGGTAAGTCCACCAGCCTTTACACCATGTCTGGGATCGGCGCAACACGCTTTTACACATATTTTTTTTATTGCCTTCGAAGGCAGACGAGCTAATGGCCCACCTGATGGTAAGTGGTTACCGTCGCCCATGGACGTCAGCAATGCCAAGGGCACAGCTAACCCGCTGCCTACCGTAAAAAACTTTTTTTACACATTTATTTATTTACTGACAGATACAGCATTAGCTTATCACTATACATTACACTGGTACAGACAATGTTAAAAACAGTTTTCAATTCCATGTGAATCGCCTATTAGCGTATACAACATTACATTTTACAATAACACAAGCACTAGGCCAGCGTTGTGGACTAAGGCCTTAAACCCTCTCAGTTGTAGGGGAGGTCCGTGCTCAGCAGTGGGCAGTATATAGTATAGGATATGGTATGGTAATTACACAAGAAAAAAAAGTTGGTAAGTACACATGTTGGTTTGCATGCTTTTATCCCCGAAGAGGTAGGCAGAGGCGCAACTAGTGCACCCACTTTTCGCCAAGCGTATTCCGTCGCATGATGTGATAGGGGGCGAGCCTATCGCCATACCGGGCACAAATTCCAGACTCCAGGCTGATACTGAATAGAAAAATCCAATATCACTTTGCCCGACCCGGGGATCGAACCCGAGACCTCAGCCTTGCAGTCGTACCGTAATACAACTACGCCACCGAGGCAGTCAGGCAGGCTGTTGGTTTGGCTTAGTTTTAATTGATTACTTGCTCAAGTTAGACTCCTGTGGCCATCCCCAGGAGTAATGCGTGGCTCTCCTACAAAAACGAAATAAATATATCGAAGTATTAATAATATTCTCTGGATTCCCTGTAAAATTTCCATTGCTTACTTTTCCGGGATGAAAATTAGTCTATATGTTAATCAAGAAGAAGAAGAAGTCCTTCTCCTTTGATTAATTATATACCTAGATAGACACTGAACGTTTCAAACGCGTCGAAAAAAATAGAGGCCAACAGTTGTTTCCTTTTTTGTTGTTTTTCATGGATATAATTTTCTCCCCATTTTAATAGAAACCATGTAATAACTGGTATCATTATGCGCGCACACAAGGACACGCAGAATGATGCAGCGATAGCGTATGACACAGCTGTCACGCATACTAGCTTAAGAAAAGTTGGCCTGTTTGTTTTAGTTTCATTGCAGCGTGTCACTCTATCTAGGTTTATAATTTATCAAAGGTCTATCCATCTGCCAAATTTCATCCAAATCCATTAAATATTTTCTGCATTTACATCTAATAAACATCCAAACATTAACTTTCGAATTTATAATATTAGCGAGATGTCCAACCGGCAGGAACAGTCAAATACACTGTTACTTATGACAAAATTATACCTCCATCCATACCATACCAGCCCTGTATTATATACTGCCCACTGCTGAGCACGGACCTCCTCTACTACTGAGAGGGTTCAGGCCTTAGTCCACCACGCCACCTAGTGCGGGTTGGCAGACTTCACATACCTTCGAAATTCAGAGAACTTCTCAGGTATGCAGGTTTCCTCACGATGTTTTCCTTCACCTTTAAAGCGAGCGATAATTCACAAAGAATACACACATAACACAAAAGTCAGTGGTGCATGCCCTTGGATTTAGAACCTGCGGACTTTCGTCTCGGCAGTCCTTTCCACTCCCAACTAGGCTATCGCCGCTTACTTTCACAGTTCATAAATGTAAACCTTTATCACTCCACAGGTGTTCCAATCACTCCTACAGAGAAGAGGCCTCACAACAAGATAATAACGAACGGCTCGCTGCCGCGGAGCGTCGCGCTCAACAACCCGAACTTCGTGCAAACCAGCGAAGGGTATTATAAGTGAGTATAACGCGCAAGTAAAAAGCACAGTGCCTCGTGAAATAATCCCCTTCCTAGCCGATTTCGGCCACGGCGGCCAATCATAACGGAGATCAGCCAGGTGCGCAGGAGATATTATAGTGCACAAGTGCGTGCGCAATACACAAGTGCACTCACTATTCCTTCACTCTCATAGTCCGCTGAGACGGCAATCCGACATGACCGGAGAGAGATCAGGCGCAGGATCAACGGCTTTACGTGCTTTCTCGTGAAATATATGTGTAACGAGCTTTTGCCCGCGGCTCCGCCCGCGTGAATGAGTTTCCCCGCGATAAAAGTCCCGCTATATATCCCGGGATAAAAAATAGCCTATGTGTTAATCCAGGACATAATCTACCCGTGTGCCAAATTTCATCGAAATCCGTTCAGTAGTTTTAGCGTGAAAGAGTAACAAACATCCATAAATCCAGACATCCATACATACAAACTTTCGCGTTTATAATGTTAAGTAGGATAGTATTCGTTAAGTTTTAGTTTTAATTTGAACAGCGCCCCGTGAGCATATTTGGAACTATAATTTGACAGCATGAACGTTGGGCTTCGAATAGTAAATGGTAACAATAAGCTCTCAATGTATGAGAATCGGTAACACGTATATTTTTGAAAATGTTGACCCTTTGCCACTATAACACTTCTAGTTTTCGGCAGTTATGTAAGGTGTCATGGAAAGGGAGTGAACTCATTAAAATTTACAAAGAACTAATCTATCACTGAACAAAAACCTAATATCACTACTCGGCCCGGGATTCGAACCCGAGAACTCAGAGCGGTGTCTTATCGTGCACGCAATACAACTACACTCTCGGTAGTGTCACACCCAGTGAGGTGTGAGCAGTCGTAATAATCTTTTAATCGACCGTGATAATTAATTATAATGTTGCATAAAATCAAGAAAGCATTAGAATAGATAATTTATTAATAACATTAATCCGTCGTATCTAATATGCTAAACAGTCACAATTGATTAAATTAAAGTCTATTTGATGTATTATTAAAGAATATACAAATAGAATTACTGGTGGTAGGTCTCTCATATGTAAGAGTCCGTCTGGGTGGGTACTACCGCAATGTCTATTTCTACCGCCAAGCAGCAGCGTGCATGCACTGTTGTGTTTCGGTTTGAAGGACATTGTAGCCAGTATAACTACTGGACATAATGAGACTTAACATCTTATGTCTCAGGATGACGAGCGCAGTGGAATGCCACACAGTACTTTGTAACTCAAGGTGCTGGATGGTGTTGCTACTGTTTATGGGTGGTCGTATCGCTTACCATCAGGCGAACGGCATGCTCGTCTCGTCATTCAATTCAATAAAAATAAATTAAAAAGGTATTTAATATTCATACGTTACAGGTTTGAAACTAGTCATAACCGTAACAACACAAGCAAACCACTACCCATACAAAGGAATCTATCGAGCTACGAGAACTTTGACACTTCCTGCTCACCCACACCAATAGAGCAACTCACGCCCGAGGTCACTATCCCCATACAGAACTACGAAAACGTTGGTCGAATGGACGAGATAGGCATACCGGTGTTCGACGAGCCACAAAACGTATCTAGTCCAATTATGATAAGAAAAAACCAAAGCGATAATCGTATGCTCGCATCGCCTGTCGGCAGTCCGTATGAGAACGTGTATTTCAATCGGAATAATGTGTATGCGAATTTGAAACCTAAGTCTCCGAATACCCAAAGTCCTAGAACGAGGATAAAGACGAGTTTCGCGCACAAGAACCTCCCGTCTCCGCAGTATTTCATATTTCCAACACCGCCACCTGTCGATCATTCGAATAAGCCGAATTTCGATAATGGGAAGCCGAGAGTCGATGGTATTGAAAAACAATTGAGTTTGGAAGAAGAGATACCTATGATTGACGACGCGGCGCAACCCAACGATATAGAACTGCGATATTCCAGAATTATAGACAAAGAAGAAAAGGAAGTGACAGACAAAACTCCAGACATACCGATAGAAAAGAATCAGAGTTTTGATGACGTGAAAAAAGAGTTAATGGCAGACATTCCAGAATTGGAGGAATTCGAGAAAGATCTTCAAAAGAATAAAAGGGATAAGATAATAAAGAACATAACCGAAGATATGAAGAAAATTGATATTGAAGCTGATTCCATAGACAGTACAGTACTGGATGAAAATGTAGATGAATTGAAATCTAAGTATGAGAAACTGAAGGAGGATAGAAAGAAATTGGTGACTGAGATACACGATATTAAAAATAAAATGTCGGAGATTCGGTCGCAAGAAGACGACGTCTTGAGAGAGGTAACATTTTTTTTCGTGTGTGAGGAATACATTGTTTTATAATATAATCTACTGAATGTAGTAAGCTCCACTTATAATAAAGAGAGTCGCAAATCCAACACGTTTTAGCATAGAAAGAGATACTAAATAAGTAAACAGGATAACATGCAATCTTTGCTTTGTTTATGATTTTCTTTGATTTCCTGTGACATGCATTAATAAGGATACTAAGAGGCCAAAATTGATTGCTTCCACTTGCCATTATGTTACTTTAATTTGGTATAGACACCTAGTGTTCAAATAAAAAAAAACGATTCAAAATTCTAGCTATACGTATAAATTTTATTTGCAGTTGGAAATGGAAAAAGCTTTAATCAAAGGTGAATATGATTCTGAGATAGCCATCCTAAACATAGAACAGAAGAAGAAAGCAGATCTGGTAGACAAAGCTAAGAAGATTGAGGAAGAGATCAAACTGTTGAAGGAGAAGCAAGAGTCGCGGCAGAACGAGATGCGAGACCGAGTGGAGATCGCGACCATGAAGGCTGAAAGGTGAGTATTTTTTGACTTTGACTAGTCTTGCTGTACCACTGTTAAGAAAAGACAAGGACCTTTGGGCAATGGCACATGCTTGTAGATAAAGTTTAATAGAGATTAGATAGGATCAATTCCACCAATTATTTAAAGTTTTGTCCGTATCACTAACTTACTGGTCTAGGATTGCTTGTCATATACCTTGTCTATGTATTGACTTGGGGTTCAAAGAAAACCAGATACAGTATGTAAAGTTGTACAATGTACAGTCAGCCACATAAATGGCTTAACAAATTCAAAATTTCAAATCGCCTCTACGTCTTAAGTTTAATTGAAACATTTTTTTTTCTTTGTGTGAAGTAAAGTTGTTCTTATTTATTTTATTTTTGTGAAGAGAAAACGAAAATTGGTAAGAACACAAAAGTGTAGAGGCGATTTGAAGTTTTGAGTTTGTTCAGCTACTTATGTGGCTGACTGTACATACATTACATCTTTACATACTTTATCTAATTTTCTTTTAGTTCACTTATTCTTTTGCGGATTTCGTGAAATCAAACTCGTACCTAGTTTCTTCTACGTTTAATTTGTAATATCTACTAAGGTTACTAGTTTTATATTGAAAACTAAAATATCAAAGTACACATATAAATATTTTTGTCATTGCCGCCATAGGATAGAGAAAGACCTAAAGAACAACGCCGCGACGCTGGAAGAGTTGCAGAACGCGCAGGACATTCTCGACAACGAGACCAAGATATTCGAAGACCTGGAGTTCGTACACTTGGAGGAGGAATCAGAATTGTGAGTACAGCAGAAGTAATCTTGACTTATGCTGGCGTAAGCAGCGTCATACCAATGAGAGGTTACTATCAATTCGATCTAAGCTTTGGCATTTAATTTAGGTATAGTTAAATCGGTAGGTAGTACGTTAATTTATGACTTGAGTAAAGTCTCCGAATTCAATTATTTGGTCCTTTCCATATTGATTATTCGAACTATACACGATTTGAAATCCCTAAACTTCTGTCTACTGTACGGCAATGTAAGGACTGACTTGTAAATGTGAACTGTAACCTGTTATAATGATAAAGTAATCCTATCTGCACTAGCAGTTGACTACGATTAGATCGTAATGCCTATTAAATTAAGACTCAAATTCCCAAATGACAACATTTTGTAGCCGCAGTAAACACAAAACAGCAAATTTATTTTAACATTAATATTCCTTACAGGCTATCCAACAGAGAAGATATACAGAACGACATAATACTGTTAACAAAGAAAATAGAAGCTCAGAAGACTAGGATACTAACACTGAAGTCAGAAGCCAACAGTAATCTGACGTCAGCACTCGACGAAACTAAAGTACTGCACGCAGAATACGTCAGACTACTGAACCAAGTCGAAGAACTGACGGGTAAAGTGCAAGCAATAGAGAAAGAACTAAAACCTATTGTCACAAAACTGAATGAGATAGAAAGAACACAGTCGCCAGACAGCGCTTTCTATACAGATCAAACAAGAGCAAAGTCAGGGGAATTTGGTTATTCGCCACAAAGTTCAGATAGTGACGACATAGACCTCAAGATAACCAGCTTCGAAGATCACTCGAAACAGATCAAAGACAAATTCAATTCCATAGACCAAATGTCGCAGTCCATGACTGTCGACTTAGAACGAAGAATAACTGATGAAGATGACATCAGATACAGTGAAAGTCCGTCTAAATCTTCGACTTCTTCTAAAGAGAAGAAAGGATTTTGGGAGAGGAATTTCGATTCGCTGAAACGTAAAAACAAGAAGCCGAAGTCGCCCGACAAAGTCGACGTTATGTCGCAGAGTTTGAACGAGAACTTTTTCTACAACAACGACAATATCGAATCGGACTTCGACAGGTTCAACAGTCTTAGACATTCCAAGAAGAAGGATAAGAAAGAAGCAGGGCCAGTTAAAAGTAGTTCTTCGTCCAAAATACCAACTTTTGCCGCGTTAGGAAAGATTATGAAGAAAGACTCGTTCGGAAAGAAGACCAAAGAGATATCATTCAAAAACGACGATAACGAATCAAAAAATAGATACATCAAGAACGCGAAACCTACCAACGCTGAGAACAAATATGTAAAAGCAAAATCGCTATCACCCGACAAAGTTAAAGACGAAGGAACGATTACAGAGGAAACTGTCGAAGAAATGGCATCTCAAAAGAGTCGGGTTACGTTCGAAAGTGACAACGTTCAGGCAGCCAAGATACGTCACAGAAAGAGTTGTGGAGACGAGCCTAATATCAAACCTGATGGTGCGAAGATGTCTGATTCTGGGAAGATTCCTTCACAAGACGATATTGATAGGATATCTAAGGTGACTATCGATGCGCCGATACTGCCGACTGACGCGGATATGAACTCGCTAGGGAAGAGAACCTTGGATAGTCTGATGGAGATCGAAAGGAAGAGATTGGAGATGCTGGAGGAGCAGGGTAAGTGATTATACTTATATTTGGACCAACAGTTGTGAGTTGGACTATTTCTGCACACGTTCTTTCTATTGACGAAAACTTTGTGTCGGATTGAAAATGACATTGAATTGGTTGGGTTTTCGTTTCTATTCAACAAATTAAAAGAAAAGCAAGTATTTTGGTGATATGTGTCTTTAAAATATTAAAGAAACCTCGTGAGTTTTTACTACTAATAAAAATGGCCTTTCCGAATAAAGCATACCATAAACTCATTTATGAAATTGTTAGATTTAAAAACGTAAAAAAACTGCACTAACGCAATTAATTTCACGCCCAAACGAATCCGATATTGTAATTGACGTCAAAAGGCAAAAAAATATCTTGAGTAAATTTCCAACGGTTTTATAAAATACAAGGCAAAAAAACTTACGATACAGTTCATGGTAAAACTACTGAACAGTTTTGTTCGTAAATTATTTAAGGCGTAACACTTTGATGACACTTTCTTTTAAGTTGAGCTGTTTTGAAGCTATTTTTGCCTAAATATATTATATTGGTTAATATCTAACTCTTCTGTGCGGTAGCATTTGCTTTAGCCTGAAATTCGGTGAATAGAAATGGCTGTGTCCCTTCACCAAACTCTACTACCTTTCTATAACATTAGGAAAAAGTGTCCTGTCAATAAAATTCTTCAACTATTTCTTAATGTGACGGTGGTATTACAATCTAAGTGATTAAACTATGAAAATGTAGTTTATTTTTTATAGCATTCAATGACGAGGCGAGCATGCCGTTCGCCTGATGGTAAGCGATACGACCACCCATAAACAGCAGCAACACCATCCAGCACCTTGAGTTACAAAGTACTGTGTGGCATTCCACTGCGCTCGTCATCCTCAGACATAAGATGTTAAGTCTCATTATGTCCAGTAGTTACACTGGCTACAATGTCCTTCAAACCGAAACACAACAGTGCATGCACGCTGCTGCTTGGCGGTAGAAATAGACATTGCGGTGGTACCCACCCAGAGGGACTCTTATATATGAGACCTACCACCAGTAAGCCTGTAGTTAGGCACTAAGTATTTAAAAAGGAATACTGAAACAATCTTCTTCACAGGTTGTCAAGTCATAGAAAATGAAAGGGAGAAAATCTCAGAACTGAAACGTCGCGCGCAAGACGAAACTAAGAAGCTATGGGATCAGAAGTACAAAGAGAAATCGGTCGAGAGCGAAATCGGTGTTCCAGTCGAGTCCGAACGAAGGAAGGACGAGTACGACCGAAGGCAGGACGAGTACGACCGAAGGCAGGACGAGTACGACCGAAGGAAGGACGAGTACGACCGAAGGAACGACGAGTACGACCGAAGGAACGACGAGTACGACCGGTCGAACGAAAAGATGATCACCAGCTTGATGGAGGACTCCAGTGTTATGGAAGATAGTTTTATGGCGAATAATACTGCTTTTGAAGAGAGGTGAGTAGTTTTTTTTTATTGGCCAAGGTAATTCTATAAATAAGGTCTTTGATTTGTGCGAATAGGTGAATCTTGAAAGATTTTAATTATCGATGTCCAAACGATAAAATACCAGTAATACATTTTTTAATTATGTTTTTTACTTTGTAATGTTAGCATGATAACTAATATGAAATATCCCTTCACCTATGTAATATAATATTACGTCGAAAGCGAACTTAACATGTTATTCCATCTGAAACGCATAAACCTTTATTTCCTTTTTAAACGACTTCAAAAATATGAGGAAGTTTAAATTAGACGTGTATTTTTTTATTGTTGTTACTTCAGAAATCGGTAATTTATATACTTCTATAAAATTGAATGAATATACTTCTAGATTGGTCCCATAGAAATATTTTCAAAATCGGTTCAGTATTTTGATTTACCAATGTGAACCACGGGATTAGGGTTGCCAGGCGTCCGGATAAAGCCGGACACAGTTAGGACTTTTGAACCTGTGTCCGGCCAAATCAAACGGTGTCCGGCTTTTTCATTTAAAGATAAAAAAGGTCGCTGGAAAAGAAGGGTGCGCGAATAAATACTAAGACACAAAATCCATAATGATTTAGGGTATCCGGCCTTTTTACCCAAATGTCCGGCCAAACTGACTGGTCTGTCCGGCTATTAGGTTTGGCGACCTGGCAACCCTACACGGGATAGAGGTTTATTGAAATCAATCAAAAACCCACCTCACCGGTCTCAGCTTAACTTATAACTAAGTAATATTAATCACAAGTTATACCAGCTTCCGTTTTTTAATATTCATTAGTTATGCTCAACAAGGAAGGAATTTTATTTGTTAGCGTATCTTCATCTTGATTGCATTATTTATGTAACATCGGCAGGAAGACATTGCATTTTTACATAAAATTATAAAGTTGATTCTTTTTATGAATATTTAATAGGCATTTTATAAGGTTCAATTATGAGATGCGGTGGTTTGATGATTTTATTTGTAAACGGGACGAAATACTATAGCTTCCAATCCTTAAAAAAAAATTAATTGCAAATCTTCTCATAACTCTTATGGCACAGGGATAAGGGATGTTATACATAAAATTTCATAATTTTACTAGATTTGACGCCTTTCAAACTAGAATACAGTAGTTATTGCACGCTGTGTGACATAAATGTGTGCCTAGTCATACGATGTCATAATCTTAGAATTATCCGGTCAATCAAGTTTATAATATACTTTAAATTTTACTTTCTTTAGTAGTTTACATTGTTCTTTACACAATAAAGTGCAAAAAGAATATCAATCCCGCACTCGCATGCTGGGACAACAATGAATCACTTGTGTCATGCAATCATTTTTGATAAGATAAACGCGCGCCAGTGGTTTCGCGACCTCTCGCCGACGCGAACGCACGCGCACTGACCGGTTTCTGAGTTTTTTACTTTTTACAATTCGAAATTTAAAAATACGGTTACAAGTTTATTCGACAAGTACGAAGGTTGCGTTTGTGTTTTATGTGTGATTTGTTTTAATGCTATTGTTTTATTTAGGTTATTGAGAATTTTGATTTATATTTTTTATTCACGTTATTTTATAAATATTTTTTATACTTGCCAATTTTTTTTTCAAGTTGCAAATGGCTTCTTCCAAATATGTTTGTTTTTAATACGTAAAAAACCTATACTGGTTTGTCCTTAACACGATCTACAGACGCCAATTTTTTTTAATAAAAAAAAAACAATATCCTTGGTTCGTTCTAAATATGAATTTCTCATTACTGACGCCTGTTATCTAACATCAATATGAAAGTCAAGTTAACAATACACAATCGTAAGTTACCGGCTTATATGCAGTGTCAATGTTTCTATAATTCGAACGGAATGTTATATGACTACCATACCGCGAGTGGCTCGAAGGATCACCAGGTTCACGTAATATTATTGTAATATTGTTTTATGGTTCTTTAATATGGTGTATTATACTTAAACAAGCGTAATATGAAAACAATTTTGTATCCCAGAGTGCTAAGCAGAGATGTAACTAATGAAACAATATATTACTCGATTTCCTTTGCAAAAAGTATTAGACACAAAACGTAATACCGGACTATTCACCTTTTTAAATAGAATAATTCACAATAGTATTTTTTTCCTGTTCTGGAGATTGAACGCAACGACGACCTCGTTCTTAACCCGTAGATCAAAAGGCTTAGGGGCTTAGGCAACCTAGAACGTCGGACACGAAAACAGAAGTAAAATATTCACTCAATACAATCCTTTCTCGTGAGGCTACGCAGTCAATCAAAAAATCTCAAAACGTTACAAGCTATCGCAACATAGGAATCGAACCTACGCTATTACTACCTATCAAGCCAACGAGACATTAATATCAATTACAAATGCCATAAAGGCACACGATTGTATCGCGACCTATTTAGAGAGAATCTTGTTGATTAATGGAGCGTGTCGCGGACTGTCGCGATCGTTTTGTGCTGATTTCATGCATCGTAGTCGTCAATAGTAGTATTTTGTGTACTTAATTAAATTTAAATGCTTTCATCATAGTATTAAGTTTTGCCTACATCTCGTTTAATCCAAGTCTCTGTCAATTGTGAGTAAAATTTTAACCAAATCCATTTAGGAAAACTTAATAAATTAAGGCAAATGATTATAAATTAGATGATGGGTAATGTCCGTTACGAGGGAGATTTTCTGCGGTTTTTTTTTTCACAGCGACTTTCCAAAGTAGTTGTACTACTGGTAGTTCTTCACCTGTCCATGTTACACTCTAATGAAGACCTGATGGTCTTCCCAACATAAATCCTCTCTAAGGATAATCTCGGTCATATTATATTAGGAAAACTCACACGGCGTTCTCCCGACCTGGGAATCGAATCCACGTCCACTCATATACGCTGATAACCAAAGACCTTTAATTTTAAAACTGTTTTTATTCAGTATACCTATTCAGCTAGTCTAGCGTGGGTATATGTATTGTTCAATTGGCCATTATGCGTTCGCAACGTTCTGGAATGATTGTGCATGATATCATCCCGTGCAATTCTTTATTCTTGATGATGTAATGACATGTTGTGATCCTTGCTTCGTCTAGAATGTACACATACTCACGCCTTTTGTCCCCGAAGGGGTAGGCAGCGGCGCAACTAGTGCACCCACCTCCCGCTGTGCGTATTCCGTCCCATGATGTGACAGGGGGCGAGCCTATCGCCACATCGGGCACAAATTCCAGACTCCGGTCTGATACTGCCGGACCCGGGGATCGAACCCGAGACCTCAGCATTGCAGTCTCACCGTAATACAACTACGCCATCGAGGCAGTTTAGAATGTAGATTGATGATAAACACTAAAATGGCTGGTGGTAGGTCTCTCATACGTAAGAGTCCGTCTGGGTGGGTACCACCGCAATGTCTATTTCTACCGCCAAGCATCAGTGTGTATGCACTGTTGTGTTTCGGTTTGAAGGACATTGTAGCCAGTGAAACTACTGGACATAATGAGACTTAACATCTTATGTCTCAGGATGACGAGCGCAGTGGAATGCCACACCGTACTTTGTAACTCAAGGTGCTGTATGGTATTACTACTGTTTATGGGCGGTCGTATCGCTTACCATCAGGCGAACGGCATGCTCGTCTCGTCATTCAATGTAATATTAAAAAAATGGCTTGGTTCTATTCGAATGTAAACAAATGCAACTCTTTAGGCCGATTTCACCACATACTGTTACAGTCTCAGAAAGCGTATTCGGAACTTATACGCCTCATAAACTACAACCTTAGGTCTCATAGGTCTTAATTAGAAATATCTGGCGGATAAACACAGTAGTAATGTGTCAGATTTATTTTTAGATAGCGTTATGTGTCAGATAGTTATCTGGAACTTTATCAGGAATCGGTGACACTGGCCCTTAAGGCCTTAAGCAATCAAACTTATCCTTCGTATTTAGATCATAGTTATTGATTGCGGCTTCGTAAACGAGAAAGTCTAATCCAGGAGTGATGCTTACTGTGTACTTTCTGGAAAGTAGCCTATATGGTAGTCCAGGATATGGTCTTTCATCATCATACACATGAAGTCCACTGCTGAACATAGGCCTCACCTAAAGATTTCCACACGGACCCGTTACACGCGGCCTATGTGCCTAATTTTATCCAAATCTCTCAGCTGTTTACTTTTAACGAGACATAGTATCTATACAATCTATAACATGCACTTATAATACACTCCTGAACACTCTAACTTACTCATGCATTACTTATCTGAACACATTTTACTTGCACAAGCAAATAGTGTTTGTTCTGTGAATTGCGAGTTAGTTTTCATGATATCATTACGATAAGAAGTTATGGTGTAACATGGTTTGTAATAGTTTAAAAAATCCATTAGAAACTTGGTATTTTTCTTCAAACCAACTTAAAACTCTTTTAGTAGTAACTGCCTCGTTGGCGTAGTTGTATGACTGTACGACTGTAATTCTGAAGTCTCGTGTTCCATCCCCGGGTCGGGCAAAGTGATGTTGGATTTTTCTATTCGGTATAAGCCCGGAGTCTGTAATTTGTGCACGATATGGCGATAGGCTCGCCCCCCATCACATCATGGGACGGAATACGCACGGCGAAAAGTGGGTGCACTAGTTACGCCTCTGCTTACCCCTTCGGGGATAAAAGGCGTGAGTATGCGTATGCGTTTTAGTAACTCACCACTATTCTTTAATGGTTTCCTTAAGTATGCCTATAAAACCTTGGAAGTCTTTTGATCTTCCTCGTTATTATCTATACTAATATTATAAAGCTGAAGAGTTTGTTTGTTTGTTTGTTTGAACGCGCTAATCTCAGGAACTACTGGACCGATTTTGAAAATTCTTTCGCTAATAGGAAGCTACATTACTCCTGAGTGCTATAGGCTACTTTTTATCCCGGAAAACTTTTCAACGCGGACGGAGCCGCGCGCAATGCTAGTAGAATTATAGAGCTAATAGCCATATAAACATAGAAATATCTTAACAAACTACATTAATTCAAATTTGTATTAAAATCATCAAATACGGTACCCAATAGTAAAACTTAAGTTTCTAACAAGCTAATATTAATATTACCTGTGGAAATCTAATTTATTATCAATTTCCCTAGTAGAATGATGTCAATGGGCCGCGATAGACCGTTCCTATTGCTCGACTAGTCGGCTGATACATCTAGGTCGCTATCGGATCGTGACACCTATGTTATTATGAATACATATTCGATATGACTCTATAATGGAAGAGCTTTCTAATATTGACTGGTTAATCCTGCAATCCGTGGAAAATGTAGATACGCAAACTACATTGTTTATAGACATGATAAGTAAACTCATTGACAAACACTCAAAGCTCATTAAAGTTAGCCGATCTAAAGTAATATTAAAACCCTGGATGACTCCGGGTCTAATTCGTTGTTCACATGTCCGTGATAAACTGCATCTTGAATGTAGAAAATTTCCAAACGACGAAACTAAAAAGACTGTATACAAAAGATATCGTAATTTTTACAGTGACTTAATAAGAAAGCTTAAAACTCAATATGAATCTGAACTATTAAAGCAGCATATAAAAAACCCTAAGAAACTATGGCAAACAATTAATAACATATCCCATAGAGCTAAGAAAACTCAAAATACATCTATCGATCTACTTAATTCTAGAAATACTTCGGAGGAGTCTATAAATTTCTGCAACAACTATTTTACTACAGTAGGAAATAAACTGGCCAAAAAAACACTAAGGGATCTAAACACAACAGAAATAAAACTGGCCTCCTTTGTAAAAATTAACAGCATGCATCCCCACTCGTTTTTCATGGAACCAACGGACTATAATGAAGTGTCAACAATAATTATGAACTTGAAGATTGATAGTGCTCCAGGGGTAGATGGTATTTCAAATAAAGTCCTAAAGTCTATTTTCAACCTTATCACAAAACCCCTTACTGATCTAATAAACCTAAGCCTGTCCACTGGTGTAGTCCCGGACGCGTGGAAAACTGCCATAATTCGCCCAATCCACAAAGGAGGTGACTCTGACAAACCTATCAACTATCGCCCAATATCTCTGTTACCCAGTTTCTCAAAAGTCCTTGAGAAAGTTGTCAACAAGAGACTTGTTAAGTATTTAGAGGCACATAATATCCTTAATAGTTCCCAATTCGGTTTTCGGCGCAACAAATCAACAGAAAATGCCGTAGTTTTACTAACAAATACAGTGGGAAGCATCCTTGACCGCGGTGATTCGTGTATTGGAGTCTTTCTAGACCTGGCAAAAGCTTTTGACACAGTATCTACTAAAATACTTTTGAAAAAACTCGAGAATATTGGTATCAGAGGTGTTCCTTTAGATTGGTTCAGGAGCTACTTAACAGGAAGGAAGCAGTGCGTTAGGATTGATAAATGGACCAGTGACACGGCTGACATATCTTTCGGGGTCCCCCAAGGTAGTGTTCTTGGTCCAACGTTATTTCTTATATACCTTAATGATATTGCAACGCTAAAACTTAATAATGCTGAAATCATATGCTACGCTGATGATACAGCGATATTGTTTCATGACAAGAACGGGAGACGATGCTATGAAACAGCAACGGCAGGTATGGCAGTAGTGGCTAACTGGCTGAATCACAATCTTCTGACGTTGAACACCGACAAAACGGGGTACATATACTTCCACAAAACATCAGCCTCGGATTATGGTATCCACTCTACCATCACTGTGCATACATGTACCAATTGCTTAGACTCCTCCAAATCAAATTGTAGCTGTGCAGGTGTTCGTAGGTTGCAAGCCGTAAAATATCTTGGAGTTTTAATAGACGAAAAGCTTACGTTTAAGGAACACATCAGAAGCATGTCAGTGCGAACAAGAAAACTTATCAATGTTTTCAGACAATTGAGAGAAGTTGCAGATCAAACTCTCTTGAAAACTATTTACACCTCACTCTGTGAATCCGTTTTAGTTTACTGTATACAAGCATGGGGAGGAGCTGCCATGTCGACATTAATTACATTAGAAAGAGCCCAGCGGTCACTGCTGAAGGTAATGTTGAAAAAGCCGTATCGGTTCCCAACCTCTCAACTATACACAGATGCACAGGTTCTAAGTGTCAGGCAGCTGTACATACTAAAAATAGCTCTCACAGCTCACAAGTTTATACTAAACCAACCCAACTATAAGGAACTGCTAAAACGCAGAAAATTTAAGGCTCATACACCAAAACTCAAAACCACTTTTGCCAGGCGCTTTTCGCTTTTTCTATCTCCATACGTATACAACAGAATCCAAAAAAATTGTTGCATTAAAACAAAAACCATACGAGAAGCTAAAAACACTGTCAAGGGTATGCTCTTGAATCTAAATTATGAGCATACTGAGAGACTTTTAAAAATTGAGGTTTAAATGATGGCAACTTTTGCATAAATACACACACACACACACACACACTCACTCACACTCACACTTACACACGTCAGTCACTATAAATTTTTTTTCATCTGTGTTTTTTGGTCTTATATTTCTATATTGTGTTAGAATTTTATTGTTTTTATTTTCCTTTTTATTTTATTAAAATTTATGTACTACTGTTATAATTTAGATGGCATATGGTTTGTCCTTTTTAAACTGTGTTTTTGATGTCCACGATACAGGCATAGCCTAGTGTGGACATCGTTGTTAATTCTGTAAGATGTCTAATTTTTGGAAAATATATTATTATTATTATTATTATTATTATTATATAGGATGCTCTGTAAAATGACTGGGCCTGATTTATTTATGTATGTACACCGATTACTCTAATTTTAATAGTCGGATTTGTGTAATTCTTATTTTGTTCAATAGTAGAAAGACTGCCGGTGGTCCCACAAAAAAGTCTGGGGTTCTAGTTTTTTTATTACTCTATAATATTAATAATATTTGTTATGTAGTTTTATAGGGAGTCTAAGATACATTTAGTGTTGTGGACAGCTTATAGACTGTGTTGAGCAGCACCCTTTGCCACATCAACAAAAAAATAGTATTTTTAGTGAACTATTAAGTCCAACATTCAAGTCACACAATCATAAGTCTCATACAGCTAATTAAGCTTTATTAACGTAACTAAATGTGTGAACGTTTCGTTTCGGATTCCGAAATGGGTTCCATTGTTCTAATGGATCAATTAACTAGATTTAGGTAACAGATTTAAAACTGTGTGAAAAAGTAATTTCAAATCTTGTGATTATAAGTATTCTCTTGAACGTATTTACGTAGCGTATGTATGAAGAGAGTGCCATTCAACGTTAATGTATAATTTTGAAATTGAATTGACATTGAATGAAATGAAAATATCAGCTCAATTGCCATCTGCGGGTCCTCACTATGACTGCAAATCCAACCTACGTATATTTTCTGCTTTAATTCGGTCGCTTCTTATGACAGGCAAAAAAAACTATGGTGGGTTTCTTTAAATGTCCCCATTTCATAGACAGAAATAAAACACCATGTGTAATGTTTACTAAGTGTCCTTAGTTCAGAGCGCGGTTAACAAAACACCATGTATGTAAAGTGTCATAGAACAAACTTCCTGTATAATCGAATGCGCAGGCGCAGATGTTTTCGTTGTCACTCTAAACATTGCACGTCTCTGATTATGAAAGCAGGCGTCACGTGATTACCATAAACAAACATAAGGGGCAGATTGAGTACCTACAGTACCCGGCAGTAAAAATTACAAAAATGTGTTGGGTCAACTCCGCTTTAAATTTGAATAAAGATAAGTTAAAAAAGACTAGATACGGTAATCGTAAGTTAATATTACACATAACTGAAAAATGTGCTAAATCAAGGTAAGAAAAAAAACCATATGAAAGATGGGAAAAACAAGCGACATACTTTATTAATTATCAAATATCATATTACTGGATGAAATATTAGCTTATCATAGAATCTACCCATTAGAGCTATGTGCGTGATAACATTACGTTAATTTTAATATTTCGCCACATATCTTTGCATGTAGCTTCTTGAGATAATGAAAACTGGTTTGTCTAGTCGTTCTGAAATTCTATACGTTACATTATAGGCCAATAAAATCGTTTACGTATAACATTATTAAGTCATTATTTATGCATGCATAGAATCATACATAATGATCAGACTTTTGATTTTAACAACTTTGTAAATATAGGTTTTTTTGTCAGGCTTAAAGTAGTTACCCTACCCACCTTCTACTCCTTCTGTCAATATTTAAAAAAGATAATAATTGCACCGAGCATTTTTTTACCACAATAGCTTTTTGTTATGCCAGTATGTTATTACTTATTAGTAAGTAATAGTTCTTACTCTTTCTTACTGTGAAGAGTGGACGATAGCCTAGTTGGGAATGGAACGGTCTGCCGAGCCAATGTCCGGAGGTTCAAAACCCAAGGTACACACCTCTAACTTTTCGAAGTTACGTGTGTATTGTTTATCAATTATCGTTCACTTTAACGGTGAAGGAAAACATCGTGAGGAAACCTACATACCTGAGAATTCTCCATAAGAATCTCGAGGGTATGTGAAGTCTGCCAACCCGCACTAGGCCAGCGTGGTGGACTAAGGCCTAACCCCTCTAAGTAGTAGAGGAGGCCCGTGCTCAGCAGTGGGCAGTATATAATACAGGGCTGATTGCAATTCTTACTGTAAGAACGCTAGGTAAGAACTTCTTACCATTAAATATCTCTCTGCATTCTTATATTTCCGTAGATTATATTAAACATATCCCTAAAGATCTTAAAACTTAAATATTTATTTCGCTTCTGTATTACGTAATTATTTCGTATGTATAAAAATGTTTGAATGTCAAACGGATTAAAAATAATGTTGAATTAGCACAAAATAGACCTACGATAACCTTTAAATAAAATTGAGATTAAATGTCCACTATCTCGCGTTATCAGTTTATAATTACATTGCGAACTGCTGAAGTTTCGACTACTTTCCACTATGATAAGGTATATTTTTTAATTGAGATAGAAAACAGAGTACATGCATGATTTATGAAATGTAATTTATGGCTTTTCAACCAGCCAATTTTATTTATAAAAATGCTAGCATACTGCTGTACTATCGGATGCATCATTTATGTAAACCAAAAACTAGATTCTAAGGAACTATCCTAACTTGCAACCATACCATTCCATACCAGTCCTGTATTATATACTGTCCGCTGCTGAGCACGGGACTCTTCTATAACTGAGAGGGTTTAGGCCTTAGTCCATCACGCTGAGCTAGTGTGGGCTCGCTAACTGCATATACCATCGAAATTCATATAGAGAACTTCTCAGGTATGCAGGTTTCCTCGCGATAAAGAAGGATCAGGTTAGGCTAACCTTTATAATTAGATCATCATATCATCATCATACCAGCCCAGTATTATATACAGCCCACGGCTGAGTTTCGTTTCGTAATACTAATCACTTTTGTAGGCCTATTTGAAATTCCATATTACATATGTGGCATTGATTGATGCAAAGTCAGAATCCATAACTGATAAGATTAATCAAATTGATAACGTCCGAGATTTTAACAAGCTGTGAAAAATACGGAAGTCCTTGTATTTCTATTATGCTAACGTCAAAATATTCGTATATGTAGAGAATAGTAAAAGATTTAACCTTAAGTTTCTAGGCATTTGAAGAAATGAAATAACCTGTTTCAAATTAGATCTTTGTTATATTGCAACAGCATTCGTAATAATACGAGATTATATCATCGACCTAGGAACTAATAATACTACATTTCGAAGGTCACGTTCACTGGAGAATGTACCTAAGGCAATAGAATTCTATGTGAACCTTCGAGGCTGTCTACTGAGCTAAGTAATTGAATTAGTTTTGGGTACTTTAGGTTCCCTCCGTAATAATTTGTTCATTGCTAATGTCCTTTTTTATAGTTTACTTTGTTACTTACAAGATTAAGCTTCTTTATGAAGATTTAAATATATTTTTTTAGTATTGGGGTTACGTCAGCAGTTCGCAACGACATTTGAATAATAATTACCATTCTTTGCAATCCCTAGGGGCTGTAAAGATAGTATAGTCTGACCTCTATAATATATACGACACACATATTCACTCGAACTCGAGCCTTCGTGAGTCATTAAAACATTTAAAATACAAACATCTACTGTTACTGTTGTGGGGCTCCTTTTTCCGCACTTAGCCCGTAGAAAGTCGGGCCGTTATGCGTGATGGGCCAGCTAGAAGTCTAGCCAGCTCAACTCCTTCCAGAAGCGCAGGATCTTCCTGGCTCCTTCACAGGCTTCTTGAATACAAAGGTCTACAAAGTTGAATATTTATTACAAGTAAAAATATATACTGTATGGATTTGGATGAAATTTCGCACACAAATAGGCTAAGATTTGGATTAAATAATATTGCAGCTTCGTATCCCACGAAGTGCAAAGTTGAATTTTTATCTGCGAAAGGAAGGCACCGATGGCTCAGCCAAAGTCTATGTTTCAAAATCTAAACAATTTTTAATCCATTGAATTTCTCTCGTTTAATCATTATTATTCATACAACTGCTCGTGTCATTACTTCCGTGAACATCATTATTTAGTGCAAACAAAACATCTACGTGTTTTTAATCTTATAATTTTTTTAGATTCTTATCCATATTATTTCAGAAATAAATCAGATAACATTTAACTTTTTACGAACTTTGACAGCGACATACGTTTATCAAGTGACCAATTAATTCGCCACACAGTGTACAGTGCCGCGGTGACTCTGTCAGTTGGTTGGGTGGAACCGCCGACATGTGTTACAAATATTAGTGATACATTGTTGTGATACTAGTGAAAATGTCTAAAAATAAAGAAAAGAAGAGCTCTCTATTATGTTGGTGAGTTAATAATTAAATTTTCGATTTTTTTGAATTGTGTCGTTTTCGTTCTAAAGGTGTGAAATGTTTATATTTTATAAGGTGGTTGTATGTTACATTCAAATAGTTTTAATCCCTTTTTTCCTTCATTTTTTTTTTTTTTTTTTTATCCAACTTCATTTATTCGTTAATATGCAAAAGTACAAACATTCAGAGGAAATAAAAAACATTATAAACAAGTTTACAATATTAATGATTTTTTTTTGTTTTTTTTTTCTTTTTAAACCTAATCAAAGAGGCCGCCCCGGACCATACCTGGTGCAAAAGTGCCCATGACGCTTGCAACATTACCACGCTGTATAGCGAGATATATGTGTTTATTTATGTGTTTATTATTAATTGCACTTTTATTTACTCCCGAGGGATAATTATCTCGCCAGTCAATACCCTATATAGAAGCCACTTCACATAGGGGACTTGACCGACGCCGTCAAAAGAAATCAAAGCTCTTATAACCCCTATTATTACTACAATTAGTTCACAGAAACTCCAAAGAATCTGTATATGTATATTACTTAGAACTTTTCTCTTTTTGGTATGCTCGACAGCACACTACAAGGCTACTCCCACAACACTACGAAAAATCATACGAAACTGAAATGTTTTGCAACAAACGTTCCGATTTCTCTAAACGATTCGAAATGTACAGTCACCCACACAAGTAGCTGAACATATTCAAACTTCAGAACGCTTGTACAGTCAGCAGCATAAATATCTGTACAAAATCAAAATTTCAAATCGCCTATTATATACGCGTTAAGTTAAACTGAAACATTTTTTTCTTCGTTTGAAGTAAAGTAAATACCTTTTATTTTATTTTTGTAAAGAGAAAAAAAGATTAGTAAGGACACAAAACTATGTAGGCAATTTGAAATTTTGAATTTGTTCATCTACTTATGCTGCTGACTGTACATTTTAAATTCAATCGAAATATTCTTCTTTGTCTTACTTCTTACTGATTTATAAATGCTAAAGTTGGGAAAATATTTGGATGTTTATTAGAAGTAAACGCAGAAACAACTAAACGGATTTTGATGAAATTTAGCACAGGGGTACATCATGTTCTAGATTAGTACATAGGCTACTCTTTATTCCGGTTATTTGCTCCCATTGGGAAATAATGAATATTTTTAATCTGATTCTTTAAGTAGGTGGCGCTGGCATCGTACTGTGTTTTAGGGACTTATATAGCGGAAAGGCTTTTCACACGGGCGAAGCCGTGAGAAAGTAAGCTCTCTGAAGTTTATTTTACTGCAAAATAACGATTGTCGATAAGGACACATAAGTTCAAAGGCGATTTGAAATTTTGAATTAATCCACCTACTTTTGTGGCTGATTGTACATATCAACTAGAACGATTTCTATGACCATGTGTTTGGTTCAAGAAATGTGTAAAAATACTCGGACCTATTATCATACTATTTATGATGACTCTACGCCCTACGTACTATTTGAATCGTCCAAAATACTGGTGGTAGGTCTCTCATATGTAAGAGTCCGTCTGGGTGGGTACCACCGCAATGTCTATTTCTACCGCCAAGCAGCAGTGTGCATGCACTGGTGTGTTTCGGATTGAAGGACATTGTAGCCAGTGTAACTACTGGACATATTGAGACAACATCTTATGTCTCGGGATGACGAGCGCAGTGGAATGCCACACAGTACTTTGTAACTCAAGGTGCTGGATGGTGTTGCTTCTGTTTATGGGTGGTCGTATCGCTTACCATCAGGTGAACGGCATGCTCGTCTCGTCATTCAATGCCATAAAAAAAGAAAAAAAATATGATTTAAAGCCTATACCTTAGCCAGGAAGCCTTTTAACTATGTGTGTTTTTAATGTAATAATAAAAAAACACATAAAGTAATATATATTCATATATCTGCATAGAACTATTATTATTATCGAAGTTGAAACATTTAGAGAGCGAAACATTTGCAACAATAACAATATTATCTTTATATTTGTAATACGAAACCTAATAAACATCTTTATAATGTTCAATAAAAAGATTTGCGCAGCAGGAAGTGATGTAAATACGGAAATAACACCATTGTCATTGCCAAATGTTTATTAAGCTCTCGTATTAAAGGCTATAAATCATTTCCATCTGTGCCAGAGACTGCGTGGATTTTTTGTTTACCAGCTCTCTTGTATATTTCCTGGATCCTTTGCAATGCAATGCAACCAGCCCTGTATTATATACTGCCCACTGCTGAGCACGGGTGTCCTCTACTACTGAAAGGGTTCAGGATTTAATCCACCACGCTGGCTTAGCGCGGGTTGGCAGACTTCACATACCCTCGAAATTCCTATGGAGAATTCTCAGATATGTAGGTTTCCTCGCGATGTTTTCCTTCACCATTAAAGCGAACAATACTTGATAAACAATACACACGTAACGAAAAGTCATAGGTATGTGCCTTGGGTTTTGAACCTGCGGACATTGTTCCGGCAGACCGTTCCATTCCCAAATAGGCTGTCGTCCACTTATCTTGGATTCTTTATCGCTATTATTTTAGTAAAGATTAGTTTATATGTGGGATGAAATTTGTTCGGTAAAGGGCATTATTATATCTATGACATGGGACCGAACATAGCTTTTTTTTTATGGCATTGAAAGACGAGACAAGCATGCCGTTCGCCTGATGGTAAGTGATACGACCACCCATAAACAGTAGCAACACCATCCAGCACCTTGAGTTACAAAGTACTGTGTGGCATTCCACTGCGCTTGTCATCCTGAGACATAAGATGTTAAGTCATACTATGTCCTGTAGTTACACTGGCTACAATGTCCTTCAAACCAAAACACAACAGTGCATGCACGCTGCTGCTTGGCGGTAGAAATAAACATTGCGGTGGTACCCACCCAGACGGACTCTTACATATGAGAGACCTACCACCAGTAGCTGGCGAAATGTGGGTGTGATACAACTCTGCCTATCCCTGAAACGGAAATAGCCATTGCTATATATGTATATTGGTAAGTTTTTACAGTATGCAGCGGCTAGGCGGCCATTTACCTGCCTTCGGAAGCAATAAAAAATCTGAAAGTAGGTAATGATCAAAAAAGTGAAAAGAGATTTCTGAAATTGCTCATAGGATATGGACTCTTAACCCCACTGACCCTGCACAGTAGTGGGTGTGTAAAATTTACGAGCGCTAAATCTGAATAATAAAATGTATATTCGGTTTTATTGTGATGCCAATGGCGTATTCAAATGTTTTGTTTAGAGCACAAGTGGGATGATGAACCGGAGTAGAGTCAACGAGACTATCCTAACACCATTGCTCCTGCAAGTCAGGGTCGAGAGTACGCATTATTACAACGACCAGGGACGTCACCTATGTTGATAATGGGGGCTCGGGGTCTCGAACAGTCCTGAAAGCCAATGGGTGTAGAAACCACAAAGATCCTAATGAGAGTATTTTTTTATATTTCACTTTTTAGTGTCAAAGAAATCATAAAATACAAAATAAATGGTCATGAGCATTCACGGCGTTGAGCATTCTAAAAGCCGGCGCTTCTGGCACCGAGACGGTGAAGCTCGACGAGTTTCGGGAAGCACTATCCTTTAACACGCAACGAAATTAATCAATCAGAAAGATAGGGACGAATTAGAGTTAAAAAACTTTTGACTCCTAACTTTAGAGTCGCCGAATCCAGTGTGGGCTTCAGAAACAACTAGGTCATGTGATTGGGGCCCAAGTACCCCCAGTCAGCTCTCGTTATTTACTGAGTCTACTTGCACTAATTGTGACATATAGTTAGTAATATCGTATACGGAAGTCTGGACATCTGTGTGAAAGGTTGACTTACAGCGGCAAGGAACTTATTAGGATTCACCGTTTTTATGAATGCAATGAAACCATAAAAAATGTAAAAGAATATTCTCCGCTTCCGTTCTTTAATTAAATGTCTTCGAAATGGTCGATCTTCGTATTATATTTCGTAAATAATACGATAATGTAACTTGTATCAAGTATGAATATAATAATTTACATTTCCGTTTGCCTTTTTATTTCTACATGACTTTGTCATCAACTTACAAATTTCATACGAAATAATATTGAACTGAGGGCAACAATGCTCACGATGACTGAACAAACTTAAACTTCGAATATAATATACTAGCTTTTGACCGCGGCTCCGCTCGCGCTAATAAGGTTTTCCGGGATAAAACTACACATAAACCTTCCTCTTGAATCACTCTATCTATTGAAAAAAACCGCATCAAAATCCGTTGCGTAGTTTTTATTTTACATAAGGACAAACAGCGGGAAGCGGGTTTGTTTTATACTATGTCAAGCTCTCAATTAAATGGTAAACAAAAAGGGTACATTTAGCATCTGTCTTATAAGACTAACTGGCGCGTAAAATTTACTTGAATATTGTGAAAAATACCTAAATAACTTTTCAATTAACTAAATTATTAGGGTCTGTTTCAAAGGTTCAAGTAAAATTTAACATAATGACTTCTTATATTTACGCGAATGTTAGACATTGAAATAAAACAATTTTGCGGATTTTATCGCGGTTTTTTAATTATTATTTTCTCCCGACGTTTCAACCAAGGTGAGGTACCAACTGCCAGACCTCAAGAGACTGTGAGCTCTTTGTGCGTAGATCGGACCGTCATTAACAACTAATTTTAAAAAAATGTATAATTAAAAAAATGAAGGTAGATATTGTAACATTAACTTTTCGGACCACCAACACCTCAGTCCGCCCCGTGACCACGAAGTGCTGCAAAGCCTTCGAAACGTCGGGAGAAAATAATAATTAAAAAACCGCGATAAAATCCGCAAATTAGTTTTATTTCAATAAAATTTAACATTTTAATACCATTTATTTGGGAGCATAAATTAGAGTGTGATGTTTGTATTTGGTCGGCTTATACATTTATGTGATGAGTAGCATTTATCAGCACGCGATCAAATCGGTCCTAATACTAGTAATTATAGTTTCCCTTTGAGTTTCCGTACTTTATTACACTTTATACTAATTGCATTCTGTTAATCCTCTCATTCGATGCCGTCCACCTGCAAGGTGAACAGACGACATGATAAAGGTCGCAAGAACACGCTGGATGCAGGCCGCTTTTAACAGGTCCGTCTGGAAATCTTTAGGGGAGGCCTATGTTCAGCAGTGGACGTCGTGTGGCTGATGATGATGATGATGATGTCATTTGACACGGAATGCAATAAGTTGTATAAAAATTACCATCACAAGTCTAAACTCTGCTAAAATATCGCTTTGAGATGACTTTTCGTTAAGAGGGCAGGGTCTCACTCAATAGAATAGGTTTTATAAAAAAAACAGAGTCCGTACACAAAACTTCACGCTTTACTAACTTACCTATTCATAATACATATTTTTTCTCGTTTTATACGGTAGTCGATATCTATAAAATATTTTTTTATAGATTCACCATAATATTTAAAAGTTCTGTTCCGCATTTTTTAATCTGTTTTTTTTTTGTTTACAGTTCAGGGCTTATGTCATCATCTATCGAAGAGGTAAGTGAACATTTTATCTCTATTTATCTATTTATACATTATTTACTTTACGTACCAACATATCTATCATCATATCATTACTGGTGGTTGGTCTCTCATATGTAAGAGTCCGTCTGGGTGGGTACCACCGCAATGTCTATTTCTACCGCCAAGCAGCAGTGTGCATGCACTGTTGTGTTCCGGTTTGAAGGACATTGAAGCCAGTGTAACTGCAGGACATAGTGAGACTTAACATCTTATGTCTCAGGATGACGAGCGCAGTGGGATGCCACACAGTACTTTGTAACTCAAGGTGCTGGATGGTGTTGCTACTGTTTATGCGTGGTCGTATCGCTTACCATCAGGCAAACGGCATGCTCGCTTCGTTATTAAATGCCGTAAAAAAAAAAAACATATCTACAGAGCCTATCTACTATTCTATTTTAGATCAATGATTTTATTACTATAGGTGAAAAAAATCATCAAAATTTCTTCACTATCCAACTCTACATAAAATCGAATAAAAACAACAAAAAAATTCAACTCCCGTCCATTTGTCAACGTAGTCGTAACTTTATAACAGTGTTTGTATGTGTGGTAACGTTTACAACCGGGGATACGTTTAGATATGCCGGGGATACTAAAATAGAACAACAAAGGAATAGTTGGATGAACGCGTCAAAAGTTAAATTAGACGTTCGCGGGGCACGGACTTGGGTGGCGTTTCGGGGCCTAGGACCCCTATTGTACTATATTTTGGTGTATTAAGTGTCTATGTTTCGTTGATTAAGAATATTGGTGCAACGATTGTGAAAATTACAGCTAGAAATTACAATTGAAAATCTACGGTTGTTATGATATTTAAAAAAAGTTTTTAAATTTGTTTCTCCGTTGTGTTGGTTTTTAGCATATATTAAAAGATAAAGTTACCAAAGTAAAAGTCTCTTGACAGGAAAATGATAAATCACTTAGATAAACAATCTACGACCTACTATTCAAAAAAAAACAATCATATCAATGTATCAATCGTACTATTTATTTCATATGATTAGTCGTCAAAATCAATTTACTTTCAAAAAAACACTTTTTTCGTCACTTTATTCGTATTGTGTTTATTACATTATCTAATGTGCCTAAAACATTACCAATCATCCTTATCTAATCACAGGTAGATAAAATGCCCCAGACATAAATCAAAATCGATAACCGGCATATACACGTGCTACAGATTTTCGCACCTATAAGAGAATGAAAATGCCATAAGAGAATTACGTACAAGCTAAATATTTTTAACCGTCTTCAAAAAAAGGAGGTTCTGTATTCAATCCGTGTGTATGTATGTAAGTTTGTATGGCCGCGATTTTTTCGAAAACTACTGATCAGATTTGGATGGGGTTTTCGTTATTCAAATGTATGTCGGAAGCTGGTCACACGGTGGCCGGTAATGGGTAGCGAATACCTCGCAATAGTCATTTAAACGCTATCTCTTCAACTCATGACTGTTTTATTGCTCGTTCATGACATGTTCACATGTTCAGAGGACAATCCCTATGTCAGGATGTATTAGAAACCCACTTGACACTTACTACGTTGAGAGCTAACCCAAAACTAACATAGTAACGACTTTAACAGTTAACTAACACTGAACTAGCATAGTAACGTTATGATCATAGCTAGTTGAACACTCAACTGAACATAACGACGATAGAACTAATACTGCACTACGACTGTTCTAAGACTGATCTAAGACTGATGCTTGAAATGCCGAGGCGCCCTATTTATACTCTCAACTGTCACTCCCACCAATAGTTTGACATTTCGACTTGTTTTCTTCAAGATTATTATTTCAAATTACCCGACCATCCGACACGGCCATTCTGACAATATGATCGTCCTCGATCATGCGTTTGTTACAAAATAGACAGCACCCCCAAAACGCCCTCCCGCCATCACCTCCTAGTACCATAGCCAGAGAGAAGAAGTGACGGTAACAAACTCTCATGATACAGCTGTCAAATAGTTACTAAAACTGTATACAATGCAAACAATTCTTAACTAAGTGGAGATCAGTGCCACTGACGATCAGCAGCAATTTCCTCTGGGAAGCGGCTCAGTAGCTGCACTGCACACAGTCCTCGAACCGGACCAGACACGTCACACGCGGTACCACCAACAGCGATTTCCAATTCCTGCAAACAGAAAATATACGCAGCAGCATCACATCGCTCGGCCATTCCTGGCCAAAACCAGATAAATTCAAGTAAACAGAAGGAATTAAAAACCTTGATTCATTACAAGATTTGACAGAAATATTTACTCTCACTTTGAACAAATCAACTTTCATTTACCTACAATGATTAAATCAAAGAAAATCTATTACAAAATGAGTTTCCAAAAATTACATTTCAATATCAAATGCATCAACCGTGAAACTCAGAGCACTAATTCGTATACTCGATTATCATCAAGCCATCTCATTAATCAAACCAAATAATTAAGCCTTGCATGTGACCCCTGGCTACACAGAGCCTAGTAACCTCCAGTTACTCTCATATGCGAACCCCCACGGGAACGCCGAGCCTCTCCCGGACTCTATGGTTTCTGCAGAAACCCGACCTCCGCCAGAGTTGACTGCTTACCGCGTACTCACGCTCGACCCCACTTAAAAGTAGGCAGCGATTTTTACTGAGCTACGGCTACACGACAACCTCTGGTACGGTCCACTCCAGATCAACATGCACACTTAATTACTGTCACTAGTACTTGTCTCTGCTTCAATTTCATCGATTATGCTCTGATTTTCCGGCATTTTACGTAAAAGATCATCACGTAAACTTAATAACATTTTTTTTCCGAGACGATATAATTGAAAAGTTTACAAAAATGGAGTCGGTTGAAAATGGCTGAAGGTTCATCTACAACACAAATCTTGATTTATTACTTGTTCAGTTTACTAGACGAATTCAAGAGACGCCAAATGATCAGACATCGTACCTCCAAGTACGATCCTCTCGGGACAACTCCATCGTGCGTTCCAGTACTTACTTGTGCCACCATGCACAAGGCTTCCAGGACAGCCTCCATCGTGCGTTCCACACTAGGACACGCATACATCGAGGTTCCCGTACTTGTGCCTCGTCTGAGCACAAACCGCACTAGGATACGCATACATCGAGCTTCCCGTACTTGTCTCTCCCTCGAGCACTAAGCAATGTGTTGACTATTTCTCTAATCAACAGCCTCATCTACTTTGTTCTACCATAGAACGTTTCAATCACAACTTGACCTTCAGGCATTTTTACAAACCATCACAGGAACAAATAAAACCTCAACACATACGATAGAATGAAAACTTCTCACCCAAGTGCAAGAATCTTCCTTGCGGAGCTGCAAACTTATAAAGGGCCACCCTAAGATTGACAGCATTCAAACGTCAATTGACGATCAATAGAGCCCTTCCCTTTGTAGGTGCTTACTAGCTACACTGATCGGCTCAGCACTCACAGTACGCGCCGTATAGAACTTCTCAGGACCTCGCGACGGCACCAGGGACTAAAGAGTACAACACCCGCAAGAGTACCTTCGGAGGCGGGTTGACTCGTACCCATAGCATAGTAGGTTACACATGTCCTTTACCCAATATGCATTGAAAAATGCACCTGCCAGGCCAACGCTCGACATCCGCGCCACTCCAAATATAGTGGAGTGCGCAGTCCCATGTCCGCGCAACCTGAACCGCGCCGTTCCGCGCCTTTCCGCATCTGCGTGGACTGGAGTGCGCGCATCTGCATGCCCTGGAGCGCATATCCGCACGGCATGGACCGCGAGTCTCCGTACAGCCTGAAGTACACTGCTCTGCACTGGGAACACACTACACAGATCTCTTGTTCCTGCAAGCAAAGAAAAACAGAAACACACCGTTCGGCCTATTCTGACCTTTGATTAAGATTCCTCCTTATGCTACTAAAATGACTACTTCAGTTATTCTTGATTTCATCTGTACCAAATTTGCTACAACAAGCAAATCCACCTGAGAAGTGGTGTGGGCAGAATCTTCAGTCACCACCACGTGGTAAAACGAGATCCCTACATTTGCGGAAATTACGGAGAAATAAAGGAAACCATAACCCTCAATCAAGGGTTACGAGTGATGCGATACCAAATCCTCCTCTATCACCGCAGTTAACGTCAGATCCATCAAAGGATCCCATAGAGGCTCTTCAGTAGTTACAGTTTACGGAGTCTTGTAACGCAGACTACATTAAGTACTCCCTGCTAGGATCTTCAGTTCCTGCAATCAAAAATATCACAACAGCATCAAACCGTTCACCCTATCCTGGACTTTAATCAAGTCTCGCATCAATCTTTGAGCAGGAATTCAGTAGTCATCTTAACACGAGGACAACTTCAAAATTATCGTACGACTCGCTCTTTATCCAAAATTTTAAACAGTACAGTGTTGCGATCCGAAACCTTGACCAAGAAAGGCCAGCAGTCCTTCAGACCGAACACTGTGCACCTAGATCACTTTTGTCACCCAAGGCTATGTACAGTCATTGTTTACTACAACAGGTAGTTTTCTCCAAGTCCTTAAGTTTAGGGACGGCTCTGTACCAACAATAACCACAAAATGGTCGTTAATCCATGTCTGCACATGCCTTGTTAAACAAGATCTCAATATTTGTAAAGGTTACCAAGAAATAAAAGAAACCAGAACCCTCAAACAAGGGTTATGGGTCATACGATACCAAACTTCCTCTACCGCTGCAGTAAGCATCCTATCTGTCGTCACAGATAGCCACACGTGATATGTGATGCAGCAGTTAGCATCAACCGGTACTACACAACCGTGCAGTCACGTTGCCCGGGAAACCAACTACGACGTATGGTGCGTCGTACGTCGGCAGCACATCTACCGGAACGTTTGCACACCAACAGGAACGTTTGAACACCAACAGGAACGTTTGAACACTAACAGTTTGATCGCGGTACACACGCAGATCCTTGTTCATTTGAAGCGTGCATACGGCATCACGTCCGAAATGAACATGCGATGGCCATGTTTCACACTTGTCCACTTTTACATTCGGAGTTAGTCTTTATCCCAGTATTCCTCAGTACCATAACATTTTCTTCGGGTAAATTGCGGGTAGTGAAGAATGTTCATACCATTGTCCATCCAGTACCATTTGCATTCCACATGACGTATACAGTAAACGTAATTCGCATTTGTGGGCATCGGCCTATCCCACTTCTGATGTCGGAAGCTGGTCACACGGTGGCCGGTAATGGGTAGCGAATACCTCGCAATAGTCATTTAAACGCTATCTCTTCAACTCATGACTGTTTTATTGCTCGTTCATGACATGTTCACATGTTCAGAGGACAATCCCTATGTCAGGATGTATTAGAAACCCACTTGACACTTACTACGTTGAGAGCTAACCCAAAACTAACATAGTAACGACTTTAACAGTTAACTAACACTGAACTAGCATAGTAACGTTATGATCATAGCTAGTTGAACACTCAACTGAACATAACGACGATAGAACTAATACTGCACTACGACTGTTCTAAGACTGATCTAAGACTGATGCTTGAAATGCCGAGGCGCCCTATTTATACTCTCAACTGTCACTCCCACCAATAGTTTGACATTTCGACTTGTTTTCTTCAAGATTATTATTTCAAATTACCCGACCATCCGACATGTATATATTTTTTAAAATAACAATACCGAGCGCAGGCCTCTTCTATTGCTCAGAGAGTTTAAGCCTTATTCCACCACGCTGCCCTAGTGTGGTTTGGTAGACTTCACATACCTTCGAGGTGCCTTATTTTACGTATTCCGTACATATTATTTATACTATGACTGCCTCGATGGCTCCGTAGTTGTATTACGGGACGACTGCAATGCTGAGGTCTCGGGTTCTGTGTGATATTGGATTTTTCTGTTCAGTATCAGCCTGGAGTCTGGAATTTGTGCCCGATATGGCGATAGGTTCGCCCCCTATCACATCATGGGACGGAATACGCACGGCTAAAAGTGGTTGCATTAGTTGCGCCTCTGCCTACCCCTCCGAGGATAAAAGGCGTCAGTGTGTGTGTATTTTTTATACTATTTTTTTTTTGGAAAACCTCAAAAAATTATAGTTTTAATACCAATGATAGTGATTTTATGATAAAACTAGTTTTTGCCCGCGGCTCAGCCCGCGTGAATGAGTTTTCCCGGGATAAAAGTCCCGCTTTATATTTCCCGGGATAAAAAGTAGCCTATGTGTTAATCTAGGACATAATCTACCCGTGTGCCAAATTTCATCGAAATCCATTCAATAGTTTTTGCGTGAAAGAGTAACAAACATCCATACATCCAGACATCCATACTTACAAACTTTCGCGTTCATAATATTAGTAGGAAAAACAACGAATTGCACTCCGGAAGTGCCGACAGAAGTGAAAACTTGAACATTAACGTTGTGAATTTTTGAATATTTTGGAATGGTTAGGGAATAATTTCGCACGAATGTGGTTAAATACAATATTTATTTATTGCGCTATCGTACACAAAAATAACAACCTCCGTCTTACTAATTTTCGATCAGGTCACGTGTCCTGACGCGAGTTTAACATTTTATACCCAACCGAAGAAAAGTGCTCAACGCCGCTAAAGAAGTTTTCACTTCAAAACATTGATGTATTGGTTTTTTAATACATCAATGCTTCAAAGCATAAAATTTTAAATGAAATAACTACGTTACGAAACACATTTTTTCGTAAATCATTTGACCCTCTCACAAAATGCTAAATACGTTCCCGCAGTCATAAATTTATAGAATTAGCGTTAAGAAATCATAAAATCTGTCGCACATTAATACAGTGAATAATAAATACGTAAGTCGAGTGAGAGAGTCGCAAATTGGACTACCTACCACCATATTATGGTATGTAATCCACTACAGTTGCTGTATCTGTCGGGGAAGGATGGTATACATAAAGTGATTTATTTTTTATGGAATAGGTGGCAAACGAGCTTACGGTTCACCTGATGGTAAGTGATCACCGCCGCCCATGGACATCTGCAATACCAGGAAGCATTTAGATGCGTTGCCGGCTTTTAGGTGGGAATAGGCCATAATTCTGCCGAGCGTTGAATAAGCAAAGTCTTTTTTCTTGTTTATTTCAAACTAGCTTTTGCTCGCGGGTTCGGCCGTGTGAAACAGTTTTTCCGGAATAAGAGTCCCGCTATATATTTTTCCGGGATATAAAGTAGCTCAAAACCTTCCCAGGGTCTCAAACTATCTCCATACCAAATTTCAATTAAATCCGTTCTGTAGTTCTTGAGTTTATCGCGTACAGTCAGCAGCATAATTATCTGTACAAAATAAAAATTTCAAATAGCCTATATACGCGTTAAGTTAAACTGAAATATTTTTTTTCTTCGTTTGAAGTAAAGTAAATCTCTTTTATTTTATTTTTGTGAAGAGAAAGAAAATATTAGTAAGATCACATAAGTATGTAGGCAATTTGAAATTTGTTCAGCTACTTATGCTGCTGACTGTACAGACGCGAGGCGACGTTTGTTTTATACTATATAAGAAAGTAAGGAAGGGAGTTTTGGCGGGAACTTGGAAGTGTCATGAGGTGCTCTTATTTTAATTCATTATTTTGGAGATACTTAGTGTTATATTGCATAGTTATGGTGGTATATTATCCAATATAGTTCTATTAAAGAGCTCAAATGAAGTGAATTGAAATAATTGTGCTAATCAAGTGTTTTTTTTTGTTGCCGCCAAAACTCCTCGATAAAGTCTTGGTAAGGTAGCCACTGCTTAATTCGACATACTACAGATAATAAAATAGACAAACCAAACTTGACATTGGCAAAATGTGAACACAAATGCCATTATAAAAAATTAAAAAAAAGTATGGAAGGATGTAGTATAGTTTTCTGATGTTTTAAGGTTTGAAGGGCACTGTACATAGCTAAACTACTGGGAATTGAGTCTCAGGATGACGAGGGCAGTGGAATGCCACACAGTACTTTGTAACTCAAGGTGCTGGATGGTGTAGCTACTGTTTATGGGTGGTCGTATCGCTTACCATTAAGCGAATGGCATGCTCGTCTCGTCATTCAAAGACATAGACATAAGTGAAAACTTCACTTCAAAAAAATAATAATTTAACATTCAGTTTCTCAGAGTGACGACCAATGCCACTTAGATTTATAATGCAAAGTTTATGTGGTGTTTTTACTGTTTATGGGTAATAGTGTCGCTTACAATTTTGATTTAGGAGATTAGTTTGATCTTATGTAAAATAGGCGGTACCGACTGTCTGTCTATACCTGTCAACAACAATACAAAGGATCAAAGCGATGTATTACAACACGAATGCGTTTAACGCGAAGTTTAGATGTCTGTCAGCGCCCCAATTCCACGTGAGAATTGATGGAGCTATGAAAATAATGTATTGTATGATGCATGTTTAAACAAATGCATCCGCAGCTGTTGTGCGCATTATGTTAAATAGTTTGCCGGTATACTTGCTTCTAATCTTATTGAGTACTAGCTGTTGCCCGCGGCCCCGCCCGCGTGAATGAGTTTTCCCGGGATAAAGGTCCCGCTTTATATTTTCCCGGGATAAAAGTAGCCTAAGTTACTCCTTATTACATCAGCTACCTGCCAATAAAAGTCCCATCAAAATCGGTCCAGCCATTTCAGAGATTAACCGGAACAAACAGACAGACAGACAGACAGAAAGACAGACAAAAATTGAAAAAAATGTTATTTTGGTGTATGTACCGTATATATATTCCTATACATGTAGTAAAAAATGGTTATTTCAATATTACAAACAGACACTCCAATTTTATTTATATGTATAGTTGAGTATACATCATAGATTATAATTATAATAGATGTTATTCTAAAGTCTATGGTATAAATACTTGCATATCGACAGTTCGCGGGTTAATTGACTTGAGTGATATTTTTTGCGACATTGAGTTTTATGCATATCTAGAATCAGCACGTTTTGCTCTGTTATTTGAACATTTTACTGGTGGTAGGTCTCTCATATGTAAGAGTCCGTCTGGGTGGGTACCACCGCAATGTCTATTACTACCGCCAAGCAGCAGTGTACATGCACTGTTTTGTTTCGGTTTGAAGGACATTGTAGCCAGTGTAACTACAGGACATAGTGAGACTTAACGTCTTATATCTCAGGATGACGAGCGCAGTGGAATGCCACACAGTACTTTGTAAGTCAAGGTGCTGGATGGTGTTGCCACTGTTTATGGGTGGTCGTATCGCTTGCCATCAGGCGAACGGCATGCTCGTCTCGTCATTCAAAGCCATAAAAAAAAACATAGTTTAAATGTTTCTAAAAAAATGTCGCTCAAGTCACTTAGCCCACCAATTGTCGATATACAATATGGTATTTTAAGCAGTGACGTAACTACATCCGTGAAAGCACGTAGCATATTTATGGAATGGGTCTCTCCAGTGCATAATCCGGTGACCTCTTTTTGGGCTTCTACTGAACGGTCCTCTTCCTCTAACTTGAACTTGACTAAGGAATTTGAGGGCCCCAAGTCCAGAGCCCGTGTCATTTTGCCGTAATCCCACCCTATATGTATTTACGCCACTGTTTCTAGGCAATGAGGCATGCCGGCATAACTTTTGCGATCATAGACTATAAGTCTTTCAGTAGTCGTTTTTAATTATTCATGATAGCTTCGCTTTAACCCATTAAACTATATCCAAAATCTCAAAAATGTTTATCCGAACCCAGGAATTTCTAATTTAACAGCTTATACGTCATCACGAGAGCAATGAGACGAAAATGTATTTCTCTAAATTAAAAATCCACTGACGTTCTACGTAAACCCACCTTTGCCAAATCACGGACGTATGCACAAAGATTCCTTGGCTTGTTTTTAAAACACATGTAATTTTCTCACGACAATCACAATTGACCGAGTTTTCTTGTAAGAAACAAAATGTCCTTGAAGATCACAAAATAAAGACGTCTTGTCTCATTTTTTAGTTATGATTTGGCTGGTGAAGGTCGATTTTTGTTTTAAAAGAGAGTAATAGAAACATTTTAATAGCAGTGTTTTATAAAATATGTTCGAAGAAAGGAGCATCTTCGTGTAAATCTGTTTATCGAGATGGAAAAATGAACTCCGTCGATTCTAGCAATCCCTTTAATTTACTTCATACGAACTATGCTATGCTGAGAGGATGTCGCGTTGCGGAGGCCTCTCGTTCACTCGGATCACTCGCCTATAAAGATGACCTACTTAATAGGTCGAAACTGGTCGGCGATTATGACCAAGAATACGTGAGGTAAACGGTTTTTTTATCTAGTAATGTGATATGTCTCCCGTAAGTTTTAATAATATTATTGCATTGTAAACCTTTAATGAATGACGTTTGGAAGAATGAAAGGAAAGTTAGGCTTTTAGCAATCTCTTTAACCCTACTCCCTAGAAACACACGACACAATGTTCCATCAAAAAATTGTTATACAAAAGGGCTTTAAGAATCACCGATTAGATCTGACAAAAAAATTTAAGCCAACTCCTTTCCACTATAGAGACGCCGGCATATTTATTTATTTTGTTTTATGGCATTGAATGACGAGACGAGCATGCCGTTCGCCTGATGGAAAGCGATACGACCACGCATACGCAGTAGCAACACCATCCAGCACCTTGAGTTACAAAGTACTGTGTGGCATTCCACTGCGCTCGTCATCCTGAGACATAAGATGTTAAGTCTCACTATGTCCTGTAGTTACACTGGCTACAATGTCCTTCAAACCGAAACACAACAGTGCATGCACACTGCTGCTTGGCGGTAGTAATAGACATTGCGGTGGTACCCACCCAGGCGGACTCTTACATATGAGAGACCTACCACCAGTAAAATTGTATCGAGTGTTGACGGACAATCATCTCTTGACAGTCGACATTTTATCTGGACCCCATTTCGCTTACCATCAGGTGCAGTAGGGTCACTTTGCTGTACCCGAAGTAAAAGAAAAGTCTACAGATAGTAAACATGTAGATTACCGTATACAAATATCTATAAAAGTCACGATAAACAGTTACTCCAAATTATAAATCTATTTTAACAAAAATACTACATCATAAAAACATTAAAGTATTACTTTAAACGAGATATTTTTACCATCCGTCCCAACTGGTTATAGACGGTATAAAAAATTCCAAAACATGAAAGTGTCTCGGAATGAAAAATAGTCTCATGCCGGCATTAAAGACTCGCCGTGCAACAGCGCGGCCATTCATTATGCCGCGTCGAGTCTAAATTACCGTTTGAATTATTTTAAATCTCCATGTATATTTAGCTACTAGTTTTCTATAAATATTATGTCTGTGTGTAAATCAACGTGTAGTTTTCGTGAAATGTTCAGTTTATATACTTTATGTGGGAGGTGCCCCCATAATTTGCTATTTAGTCTCATAAAAGCGTTTTCTACCGATCTAACTTTAAGTGATGTTGTGTTTTCCTGCTCAGTATTAGCCCTTGCTCTAGAATTTGTGCCCGATATGGCGATAGGTTAACCCCCTAACACGTCTTGGGACGGAATACACACGGCGAAAAGTGGGTGCCTAGTTGCACCTCTGCCTACACCTTCGTGGATAAAGACGCGATGTGTGTGTGTGTGTTAGTGTGAACTTGAATTAATTATTTCTGACAAAAAAGAACACTTGTTACCTCACAATAGGAACCTTTAAAATATGTTCACTGATCCTGATTTTTTTACCCGACTGCGAAAGAAGGAGGGTTATGTTTTTCGAGTGTATGTATGTATGTATGTTTGTATATTTCTTTGGCACGCTCTACAGCCTAAACGGCTTGTCGTATTTTTATGTCAGTGGTATCAATAGATTCGTCTTAATCGTGAGAGTGACACTGGGTACATCAAAATAAAAAAATAAACAAAATGAAGCATTTTGGCGGCAAAAAGGGATCTCGAAAAAAAAAAATATTTCAAAATACATCGAGTGTGGTATCAAAATAAAGATTATTTAACGGTGATTACAAATATATATATAACTTATATGTTTAATTGGAGTTTGGAATAGGAAATGCTAATAAAGGTGCTTGAAAACTAAACAGATGGAAATTAAAAAAAATATGTAAGAATAACAAAAAACCCGACTGCGTCAATATCTGCCATCTTTATTAAATTCATTGAAGTACTGAAAAGATAGAAACAAGATTTTAATTTCAATATTTTGTTTTGGTTTTGAATAATCTTAGTTGACAGTGTTCACAAACGCAGTCGGAGGCATCTGCTCACTCCGAGATTTTGTTCTACCTATATCACCAACCAAATTATGAGAAGTGAGCGTGTCATGTCTCCGACAGCGTTTGTGAACACTGTCAACTAAGATTATACAAAAACAAAACAAAATATTTAAATTATTAGGATTCTGTAAGCTGGTGAGCCGATTTCAATGTGCTTGTTCATTTTTAAATATTACAAAGTTTTCTTAGTATTTTTTTTTTTAATATATCGGTCAATCATTTTACTATGTATACAATGAACACAAATCATAAATCTACGACCAAGAAATGCATATAAATTGTTTTGAATGCTTCGCATCTTACTCATATGTATTAGAAAATATTATTTTTGCAGACTAGTTGAGCGAAATTATTAGTCAGATTCCTTTAAAACAATGAATCATACGCTTGAAATTATCTCGGGAAGTTACCTGAGTAATCATTGCAATTGCAAAATAGTATGCACGACTAAAAATACTCTATATGAATTAGACAGGCCCCAAAATAATCTATGAATCAGACATGTCCAAAAGTACTCTTTCTATTGCCTAAAAGTTGAGTTATAGTAGCAAATTACAATATGGCACTTCATGTTTTGGTATTAATCTAGAATCTAAATAACGATCGTTAAATAATGAAAAACCATTTTGGCTAGTCTCCGGAGCCAATTGACATACATTTAGTAAGACAGGCCGGCATAAATCTAGCGATCGTTGAGACTCGAGAGTCGAGACACATTACTTTTTGCTGGTCAACAACAGTTTTCATCGCTTTTAGATGTAGTAGAGTCCCTTTACCGTGCTAGGACATAAAAATTAATACAACTCGCTAATCCTGATGGAATATAATCTCCATTACACTAGATACAGATACTAGAATGCATAGAACTTCACATACAAGAATACTTCTGGAATGACCTGACTGCAAATATTTGAAAAATAGGAAACAACAGTTTAACGTGTTTCTTCGTGCCATTTTAGCCAATTGACCTAAACCATTATGTGGAACTTTAGTGCGTGAGGGTCTATCTGAGTATGCACAACTACATTATAGTTTGGACAAACTAAGCTGGCCGGTATGACAATTATTTTTTTTTCCCGACGCGATAACTCTGTGAGAACGTCTACCCAAAAAATTCAAAACCGTGTCATGTCATACCGTCCATATTAGTTTGTCCCTATATATAGGTATTTCTACCACTGATATTTTTTTCGATTTGAAGGACATTGAAGAATTAGTTTACATTGAGACTAATTTATTGTCTCAGAGTACAAAGCGCTGAACAAAACAACGACGTAACAAGCCTTTTGATGTAGGTATTTAGTATAAACTACATTTGTAAACGTGGGTTAATGCATCATGAACGCCAATATATTTTTATTTGGTTGCTTCCCAATAGTATTTTATTAATTATATCTTAGGGCTACATCCATGCATACATTAACCCGCGTAATAATAATACTGTAAAATATACATTTTAAAAAAATGAAAATCATGACAATTGATGACGAAAAAATTAAGCCCGGAGTTTCTTTCTGCCTTTCTTCTTCGGGTCGTCATCGCTTAGGTAGCTAGTGAAAGGCTGGTAGGTTAGCTAGGCTAGGACCTTTTTATCTTCGCCGGCGAGGACCGTGGCGTTTCCTTTCCTCGTAATGTAAAGATATTCCTTCCCTTTCTTTTATATCAGCTCCACTTCTCCTTCTCTAGCCCTATTCCCGTCCCCAATGTCCGTGTCCTCTGTACCTATCAGCCCGTGCTGGTTGTCAATTATTTAATGTAGGTACTTTAAATTATTTAATTGGTATATGTACCTTTGTTATTCGTCTATACCTTGTCATGACTTGTCATAAGTGCTTTTTAATAAGCCTATTTGATCAATAAATGATTTTATTTTATTTTATTTTATATCCCATTTCCTGTCAGCCCGAGCTGGCATTTTTATTTATTTTTAATCATTGATTTTACTCCTAATAAAAATGTCGGTAGTTATATAAGTGACCTTTGGTATTAAAAATAATTATTATAATCAATTTAATTTATCTTGACTTATCACAAGTGCAACTATGTTGGCCTACGTGATGAATAGAGTATTTTATTTTTATTATTTTTTTAAGCTAGTGATGAATGTCACTCAACTGTCGATACAATTATGCCTGTTGAAATTGTACAAATAATGACCAATCATAATGATTTCTTATATTTACGCGAATGTTCGACATTGAAATAAAACTACTTTAGTCCGTCCGCCCCGTGTGGCTGTAAAGTCTTCGAAATGTCGGGAGTAAAAATTAAACTCTATTAAAATCAGTAAAATAGTTTTATTTCAATGACCAATCCGACCAGAATTTTGCCAAGTTACTCAGATCGTTTCGACGCGGACAAATGGGTTATTTCCTTAACAAACCACGAGAAGGAAGTTTCGAATTAACGTTCGATGTTGTGTCTATGCGTCGCTTCATGCTTGAGTATATCTCAATCTTTTTTAGATTTAAATGGTTGCCAAACTTTAATACGCCCCTTTTAACTTTTTGCTTCGATAGACTACATAGTTGTATTTTTTTTATCTTGATTCATAATCAAGATAAAAAAAATACAACTAAATACTTAATCAATTAATTGGAATGCATAAAATTCATGAAAGTGGAAGAAACGAAAGAAGCATGCCAGAATCATGCAAAATGGTAATCCATACTCTGCCTACCCATAAGGGATACAAACGTGATATTATGAATGTAAGTTTGATGTGTGGCAAAAATATAATTCTAATTTACTAGTCACAACTCATAGTTACTACGTCATTCTTAAAACAGCACAAAATATATTGTAAGATATGATAGTATTGTATTAAGAAATCTGTGATTACAATGAGACGAAAAAACAATTCAAAAGGTATAAAAAATACATTTTGGAAATAAACTGTAGTCTTAATAAATAAATTTAGTAAAAAAATGTCTAGTCTAAATAAAAAAAAATATTTGTTCAAATAAAGCAAGCCCACCTCACTTGAGACTTGAAAACCGCTGGCCAAACAAGCGACTACCAAAAGTAGAAACGTTTTTAAATATATTTTAACACGTGGAAGACATGTCCGAAATTAATGGCTTCCTTTATACGGTTTATATTAGGATTCTCGGGAATAGATATCGTTCGTGGTAGGTGTTCTATTTCTTTGAAGGGAAATTGTGGCTCATATTTGATCCTACTATACACTTACGACCTTATTCACAAACTGTTTATAAACCTACTAGCATTTGCGCGCGGCTCCGCCCGCGTGTAATAGTTTTTCCGGGATAAAAAGTAGCCTGTAGCACTCAGGAGTAATGTAGCTTCCTATTAGTGTAAAAAATTTCAAAATCGGTCCAGTAGTTCCCGAGATTAGCGCGTTCAAACAAACAAACAAACAAACTCTTCAGCTTTATACATTACTATAGATTTTAGCTTTAGAATGTTTTGACTTTCCTTCAAACTCAATTCAAAATTCGTTCGAAGAAGATAAAACATTCGGTAACTAAATTTAGTTTCAAAACTGTATGACTAAGGCCGTTAGTCTATACAATTTCTCCCATAGCGGGAATTAAACCAGCGGCTCCTCGTTTCTTTTTTTTTATGGCATTGAATGACTCGTCATTCGGATATCGGATATCGATCCGAACCGGATATGCACAGGCTGAGCCCGGAAAGCGGCACACTCGCGTGGGCCACTGTGGCGGTTCTTAACCCCTTATGTGCGGTGGTCGCTCTCCGGGTGGACATAAAACATATCATAGCACCAGCAAACCGTGTCTTGTGCTGCCATCGATAGTTCAAATTTCCCATCCAATGCAATGCAATCAGCCCTGTATTATATACTACCCACTACTGAGCACGGGCCTCCTCTACTACTGAGAGGGGTTAGGCCTTATTCCACCACGCTGGCCTAGTGCGGGCAGACTTCACATACCTTCGAAATTCAGAGAACTTCTCAGGTATGCAGGTTTCCTCACGATGTTTTTCTTCACCATTAAAGCGAACGATAATTGATAAAAATTTCTCATACGTTCCATGTATTTTAGGTACTTTTACCAGTTTACCAAAGCACTATCTCGTACACATTTCTTGTTGATTAAACATGATATAGAGCGGAGGCTACTGAACTCTTATATTAATTTTTATATCTAATCATATAGCGAAATTATCATTGCAAACACCCAATTAGATAATTGAATGTAGTACGTGAAAATATTTGGATATATTTACGTATCTGTTTACGATGTGCGGTTGTGTCGCTTATGTGTAAATAAACTTTTTGGCAGACGTCAGCGATGTATAAAAAGAGTGTAAGTCGAAATTTGTGATTTTATGACACTTTTTTTTTATTTTTTGGATTAATTTATGAATAGCTAATAGTTTGTTATATGTTTATGTTGTTATTTACCGACCAGACTATGGAATTATCTAAATGTTGCTGGTCGTCTAGAATGGACGCTCTTTGAAAAAAATAACTGTGAAGTATAAAACCTATTGTGTAAATATCTGGCTAAAACAAAATACAGATTTGAATGAAATCCTAAAACAAATAGTTTTATTTTTACTTAGAAAAATACTCTTCTTTTACACTTTTTTGTATATACCCCTTCCCAAAGAGATCTTACATTACATAAATGTGTGTATAAACAATTTATTACATTTATCTCACCAAACATAAGCTATTAGGCCATACAATATTACAATTCAACCGCACCTCTGTAAATTGCTGATAAATTGTATCAAAAAATGTAAATATACCACCATTTTGTATTTACTCGGTTTATCAATGCCTCAGTATTTGTATAATGTGAAAAAAACGAGATCTCAACATGCATACATTAATGTGCTTCCTCGCCAACTAATGGGCAATAATAAGTTCCAGTGTCCAAAGTGTGATATCTCGAAATTAAGTTTTTTTTGGTTACAAATCACGGTTCTCGAGTGAATCTTTTCCATTCCCTACTTGTAATTGTTATTAGCTTTCGATTTGTCTACGTTTTTAAATTTCAAATAAAAAGTACTTAACACAACATTTTTGTTTCCTATTTAAAGGTTTTTATTACGGGAATAAAGACTACGCCACACGATGTTCAGTTTATGCGATCTCGTTAAACGCCTAAAAAAATATAGATTCCCGATTTTTTTGTGTTTAAAGGGCAGAATAATATGACTTACGTCATTCTTAACAGATGGTCGCTCGGGATTTTTTTTTTATGTGTATCAAGGAATTTTTAGTTTTAAAACGTCTTGTGTTGTCGTTATTTGTCGCAAATACTGCATACGAATTACGCATGACTGATTTAGTGTGTCCGAGATTTAATATATTTTTATTTCCATGAATATTTACCCTTCTAAGAATCGAATCAAAGGCCGGAAGTCAATTATGTCAACTCGCGCTACACTATAGACGTCGTTAAAATTTATTATCAATAAAAACTACGTTTAATCGTGTCCTTTGACTTGTCACTTTGAATTTCGTCTCCAAATTACTCGCGCTTTCAAAATTTCACGACTTGACGCTCAATTAACATTTCCTTATAGATATAAAAACGTTTAATTTATTGTCCGTCCTTATGTACAACGCGGCGCGCCCACGCCATCTCTGTTAACTAAAATAAACAATTTTAATTTTGTCCCGCATCTGTCAGTGGAACGCAGGAATCGGGAAAGAGAGCGCGTGACTCGCGATCGAAAAAAAAGTTAATTAAACTGTTATAATACTGGCTGGAAAAAATAGTGACAAATAATTCATAGAGATTAAAAAAAATACTAAGGTTTAAAAAATAAAATAACATAAACCTTTTTTTATTAATTATTGTGAAAAAAATAACTAGTGTTTGGTGAGATTACATAAAATATGATAACTGGAATACTGTATAATATAAATTATTAATTGTGGTGTTTTAATAATTAAAAAATAGTGGGTGACGTAATAATATGTGTATTATTTAAATTCGGGTCAGTTTTGAAAAATCACCTTGTAAGTGCAAGCGAAATGTTATCTCACAAAATGAAAAACATAATCTATTTTTCATACTGAATGGCCGTGTCGATCAAAAACCATAGATTTATGAGACAGACAAAAAACAGAATTTTGAAGTTACAAATTGTTTCCTAGAGTTATACGCGATAAAACCACATTTTATTGTTTTTACCAACGTAAATAGTTTGAAGTACTTTAAATAAGACTGCGTGCTTGACATAGTTTCTATAAAAAAATGTAAAATTACATACATTTACGAAGCTACGCGGCGCGTAACCAAACTACATTTTGATAAATTTAAAAGGAAAATAAATAGATTACATACATCAATGACTAGCATTTGCGCGCGGCTCCGCCCGCGTGGAAAAGTTTTTAGTAGCCTATAGCACTCGGGAGGAATGTAGCTTCCTATTTGTGAAAGAATTTTCAAAATCGGTCCAGTAGTTCCTGAGATTAGCGCGTTCAAACAAACAAACAGACTCTTTAGCTTTATATATTAGTATAGATTACACCTCTTTGTATATGTAATTATATGATTCGGAAACAGGAATTCTAACTTACGATAAGAGAAAAGGCAAATGTATTATCATAGTTGATGTATCATGGAAATTCAAAGTAAAACGTTTGTATAGACACACTAGCTTCTACTCGCGGGTCCGCCCGCGTGAATGGGGTTATCTGGGATAAGTCCCGCTTTATATTTTGCCGGCATATTTCATTCATATGCCATATCGATTCCGGCGTGATTAGTTAACAAAAATCCATACAATTCTCGCATTTATAATAAACTAGCTTTTGCCCGCGGCTCCGCCCGCGTGAATGAGTTTTCCCGGGATAAAAGTCCCGCTTTATATTTTCCCGGAATAAAAAGTAGCCTATGTGTTAATCCAGGACATAATTTACCCGTATGCCAAATTGCATCGAAATCCGTTCAGTAGTTTTGGCGTGAAAGTTATTAAATTACTAATATCGCTATTAAAAAATAGGGGATGATGGAAGAAGGTAGAAAATTTAGGTTTGTATATATTTTTTAATGTCACATCATAAAAAAAAATCTGGCTGAAAAAAAAATCTGGGGTGGGCCACCCTTATTACTTAGGGGGATGAAAAATAGATAACTACCTATTCTCAGACCTACCAAGTGTGAATATAAAATTTCATCAAAATCGGTTCAGCCGTTTCGGAGGAGTATGGTAACAAACACTGTGACACGATATTTTTATATATATAGATATAGACTTTTTGCGTGATACTATTCTATCAGAAAACACTATACTGATATCTTTTCTGAGCAAAATCAAGGTTCTTTCCTTCATTGCATAATAGGAGTAACAACTAACAAGCAATGGGTAAAAGTTATCACTACTTCCCATAAACAACGTAAATAAATGAATTGTCAGTGTTTTGCCGGCCTTGTTTCCTGACGAATGGCACCTGTGAACTGACAGTATGTGTAGGAAAATTTTCGTCTTCTATGACACAACAAGGTCGCAACAATAGCAACATCGTACATTACTACTTTTATAATTTCCAATAATTAGACTAGCTGAAATATTGATGTTTTTGAATTAAGGTTAAGAGCATGCAGCATGCCGTGGCGGCGTATTAGGTGTGTTGTTTATCGCGCTTAAGTCCCGAGTTCGAATCCCTAGGCGGGTAAAGTAATATTGCGTTTTCAGTATCAGCCCGTAATCTGGAAATGGGTCCGGTAAATGGCAATAAGACCGCCCTCTATTACATGGGACTAACATGGCTGGCGAAATGTGAGTGTTACATCTGTGCCTACCCCTGAAAAAGGAAAGGGCGTGATGCTATGTATACAGCATGTCCGAGCTAAAAGTAACTGTCTCCGGGCTAATCTGGAATACCGAACGTGATCATGTTCCATTCAAAAAGGAATACCCATTTAGTCCAATATGTAAAAACTAGTGTGTTTCGATTTGAAAGACAATCATATAAAATTAGGGTCCTTTTGTAACCTCATCATGCATATAATTCAGTCTCTTGTCGGACTGTTTACGCAGTATACCTGAGACCCTCACCGGACTATAAGAGTGAAGGATTAGCGAGTGCACCTGTGTATAGAACACACTTGTGCACTATAATATCTCCTGCGTACCTGATTGATCTCCGTTGAGATTGGCCGCCGTGTTTGAAATCGGCTAGGATGGGATTTTTATTTATATCTCAGAGGCTGTTTCGGTAGCGATCTGAGGTAATGCCGTATGGTACCGCCGGACCGGGTTGTATTCGGTACGCCTGCATGCAAAACAGGCCGGTAGTCCTGACATACCCACCACGGTTCCTCGGACTGACGCGGGACCTTAATGATTTCCTCGTGATAAAAATAATCTTCATATCTATAATTAATAGTCTCCATAGGGTCTCCAAAGCGGCGATAGCCTAGTTGGTAGTGGAACGGACTGCCGAGACGAATGTCCGCAGGTTCAAAACCCAAGGGCACACACCTCTGACTTTTCTAAAAAGTTATGTGTGTATTCTGTGTGAATTATCGCACGCCTTAACGGTGAAGGAAAACGATCGTGAGGAAACCTGCATACCCGAGAAGTTCTCTGAATTTGAAAGAAAGAAAGAAAGAAAAGAACATTTATTGGCCACTAGTTGGGTGGTGAGTGGTGAATAAAATAGTAGTACATTTTAGTGTACCTGAATTTCGAAGGTATGTGAAGTCTGCCAACCCGCACTAGGCCAGCGTGGTGGACTAAGGCCTATACCCTCTCAGTTGTAGAGGAGGCCCGTGCTCAACAGTGGGCAGTATATAATACAGGGCTCGTATGGTATGGTAATAGGGTGACACCTTCCCACAAAATCATTAAACCATGGTCCTAACGTATCACGTGATAAAACCGGAAACAGCTAATCGGAATACAACTCGCAACACTCCCCCTCGCATCCGGAGTGAAGCGTTTGAGGTAAACAATCACGGATACATTAAAATGTTTTCTTTAAAAAACAATTCTGTAGGCTGTTAAAACAGTGGCCGTTCTGCGTCATGTGGTCTTTGAATTTTCAAAGAACTATAAACACATAAAATTATGGGAGGGTACTGGTTATAATAGTTGTATTAACTATTTAAGAAGGTTCACATACATTTAAATAGCTTGGTTTTTGTTATTGCAAAATAATTACGGGACGAGCATGTTGCTCGCCTGACGGCAAGAGCTACGACCACTCATAAACAGTAACAACACCATACTGAACATTGCATCACAAAACCCTGCGTGAATTAACTTTAGACTATTTTTATTCTGCAAAAGGATTTACACGCGCGTGAAGTCGCAACTAATACCTAGTATCTATTAAAGTGAAGAATATTGTATTGCATATGCAATGCAATGCAATCAGCCCTGTATTATATTATACTGCCCACTGCTGAGCACGGGCCTCCTCTACTACTGAGAGGGGTTAGGCCTTAGTCCACCACGCTCGCCTAGTGCGGGTTGGCATTGCATATACTTAAAGCAAAAACAAAGTCTGCTAGTTTCAATGAAAACACTTCTCTGCGTCATACACATCAACAGCCATGAGATTTGACGTGAGTTTCGAAATAACATTTCTATTTGCCTATGTGTAAACAGCGAAATACATGAAGGTTGCAAAACTTGTGTTTTTATTGTAAAGACTGGAATCAAATGAATTGATTCTAAGTAACTTCGTGAGAACATGCGCAATGATAAAATAATTTTAAAATAATTACTGGTGATAGGTCTCTCATATGTAAGAGTCCGTCTGGGTGGGTACCACCGTTGTGTCTATTTCTACCGCCAAGCAGCAGTTTGCATGCACTGTTGCTTTTCGGTTATAAGGACATTGTACTCATATAACTACTGGACGTAATGAGACTTAACATCTTATGTCTCAGGATGACGAGCGCAGTGGAATGCCACACAGTACTTTGTAATTAAACCAAATTAGGGATGTATAAAGGGAATATGGTTAATGAAGGTTACTTAGGAAAGCTCACGGAATAAGAGTTAGAGGGAAGGCGTTGGGTGCGCCTGCATAATACGAAGCGCAACAACAATGCAAGATGTCAATTTAAGCTGGTTTTTTGTAATGCTATAGTGACCACCATTATGCTAGTCTGTCTTCCTGCACCTAGTCTATCTATACCACTCTCAGAACTTTACAAAACTCTACCGGCTACGTCTCGGACCACAGCTGAAGTAAAAAAATACTCTACGAATTGAGAACCTTCTCATTTTTATTTGTCGCGTAAAAATACAGGAGGCAAAAACGCATTAATTCGTGAATGAGGTGGCATTAAACATTGATGTCTGCTGACACACCGACAGCGTGTTCATCATCTACCCGCCCCCAGACATTCCGAATTGCAATAAACATTAGAGAATTATGTAAACAAATAATGTATACTCATCATGCTGAAGAATTTATGACAGGCTTTATGCGTTCGGTAAAATTCAGAAACGAGTGTAATTTTTGGCACTATTGGTACAAAATACTATAAACAAAATACCGCCTTAAAAAACCACTAAAAACAAAAAAAAATAACATTACCTATATACTGATCACCAATTTTGGAGTCGGTGACAGCAACTATTCATCACTGTGGTTTTACTGCATTTTGTGACCAGTCAGTGGTGCTTACCATCAGGCGAAAGAGTTACTAGTCTCCTCATTAATGAAAATAAAACGAACTAAAACACGATAGCATTCCTAAGTAAAACACCAAATTCCCGTTCAAAATACTTTTTTTTTGCATTATTTGATGAGACGAGCATGCTGTTGGCCTGATGGTAAGCGATACGACCACCCATAAACAGTAGCAACACCATCCAGCACCTTGATTTACAAAGTACTGTGTGGCATTCCACTGCGCTCGTCATCCTGAGACATAAGGTGTTAAGGTGACATCTACCTACGACCTACGTACTAAGTGACGTAAGTACTTAATTTAAAAAAAATCCCCCTTCCGTCTCCAAAATTCATTGAGAAAATGATATATTCTCCACATTTCGACGCAAAAACAAGTACGATATTTCAATACGAAGTAATGTATGTTTTAATAAGACATAGTTTATACATCGCGGCAATAAAGAAATTTAAATTAAATACATGACTTGTGATCGTTTAATAGAGGTGTCATTGCCAATGCCAAGGCGCGTGATGTGCCAGAATTTCAGTTTTTTTAATATGTACGTACAAAATTAATACTTGAGAGACGAGGACTTTGAATGTAAAGAGTAATTTTCATTAAATAAGCATAAAGTTTTTTGTGTGTTAACGCAATAATTGATTAAAGAACGGGTTGCACTTCGGGAGTGCCGGCAGAAGTGAAAACTTGAACATTAACGTTGTGCATTTTTGAATATTTTGGAATGGTTAGGGAATAATTTCGCACGAATTGCTTTATTTATCAGTATAAAAGTCCTAGTATTTATGTAGTTAAATACAGTATTTATTGATTGCGCTATCGTACACAAAAATGACAATTTCAACATTACTTTGTAAATCAAAATTTGAAAACAGAAAGTTACGCTCTTTTGTACTCGTCCCGTGCCAACGCTGGGGAAATAAATAAAAATGTAGTTGTTTAAGAATTATAGCTTCTACGCAATGTATTTAAGGTTCATATTAGAGAGCGATGGTTTTAATGACGTTTATACATAAAAATGCACTCGTTTCAAGAATTACAGCTTCAACGCATTGTATTTAAGGTTCATATTAGTAAGGGATGTTAAAACCTCCTACGCATTTTCGATCGGTCACGTGATCCTGACGCGAGTTTAACATTTTATACCCATCCCAAAAGCGCTCAACGCCGCTAAAGAAGTTTTCACTTCAAAAATGATTTATACTATTTTCACTGCATTGTCCCTTGATAAAGGTCGCAGGAACACGCTGGATGCGGGCCGCTCTTGACAGGTCCGCCTGGAGATCTTTGGGGGAGGTCTATGTTCAGCAGTGGACGTCATGTGGCTGATGATAGATGAGGAGACAAATGTTGGGTTACAGAGGTTTTTTAATACATCACAACGTAGTTACGTCACTTTAATTCGACCAAGTAATAAATAAAGCATTTTAGTTATACTATGTGAACCAGGTGCCATCCAAAGCTTACGGTTTACTTATAGCAAACAATGTTTGGAACATTTTCACAAAATGTTGCATGTATAAAGACTTTAGTGGTCGTCACGTGGTCGAAATTCGACCGTTGAATTAAATACATACCGATAGCCGATTTCGGCCACGGCGGCCAATCTCAACGGAGATCAGTCAGGTACGCAGGAGATATTATAGTGCACAAGTGTGTGCGCAATACACAGGTGCACTCGCTATTCTTTCACTCTCAGTCCGGTGAGACGTCAATCCTATGACTAGAGAGAGATCAGGCGCAGAACAAACGGCTTTACGTGCTTTCCGAGGCACGGGGGTATCACACCACCAACTTCCAGTCTCCGAGCTGCGGCTGAGTAATTTTTTAAGATGGAAAAACCCAGTCACAGTCTTTGTGGTCCGACACGGGATTCGAACCCGGGACCTCAGCGCGCTAATCATACTCGTAACGCGTACACAATACAACTACGCCACCGAGGCGGTCAATAGATAATTAAACACCCGCTTAGAATTAATACAATCATGTGATGCATTTTGGAAGTTATGACAGCGTTTGTTATGTCCGAACAGTTGCGTGGGATACAAACAATCTGATATATTTAGCTATGCGCCGCGACTAGACAACCAGTCTGTTAGTGTCCGATGAGTTCGGATATTTAAGATCCGCGTCACGTGACAACTCTTTACCACACACCCGCCACTGTCCCTGTTGACCGTGCTCAAAGACACGGTGCGGTGAAGCTCTGCGAATGTCTGAACACTGTTTACTAATGAAATTAATCATATAGAAATAAAGGGATGAGCTCATGCGCCCATTTGACAATTCATAGTTGTAGATCTCTATCCGATAGTTGCGCGAGAAAAGAGAAGAAGCGATAACCCCACTACGCGCCCACTCCTGCGCATTGCAATATTTGAAATATGAATCACTCACTCATTTCTTAACAAATTTTAATGCAGCTCACAGAAAGCCTAGTTTTTCGTGCTATTTGCTGTTGCATATACAATAATGTACAAAAATAAACAAAGCAAAATACCCAATAGGGTAGATTCCTATGTTTGATTTGGTACATTATTTTAGATGTAACAGAAAATAATTCGAAAAAGAAATCCTTCTGTGAAATCAGCATCAAAATCGATCGAAAAATAAAGCAGTTATTCAATTTTGAAATATTCTTGTGAGCAAAAGTGGGGCGTGGCGGGGATATCGCGCTATCTCTTTCGCACGCAGGCAGCGTTACGGCCGAAGTCGCTTGGTGACGTCACAACCTAGTATTGCTGTTATTGACAGCTAACCCTTCCACCAAATTTCAATGTTTTATAACTTACTTAGTATTGCGCCAATTTTGAAAATAAAGTTTCCATTCGATTGTGGATAGCATACATTTTTCATAATTTTATTTAAAAAAGTATTCAACTACCATATTTTCTGACATACAAACAATAGCACCGCTCTCCGAGTAACTATTTATTTATGGCTCTTCACATCACAATTTAACTGAAATAAATTTAAACAAAGTCGTAGTCTAAATCATAACCATAAGGAGTACCACCATACCATACCACCATACCAGCCCTGTATTATATACTGTCCACTGCTGAGCACGGGCCTCCTCTACAACTGAGAGGGTTTAGGCCTTAGTCCACCACGCTGGCCTAGTGCGGGTTGGCGGACTTCACATACCTTCGAAATTCAAAGAACTTCTCATGTATGCAGGTTTCCTCACGATGTTTTCCTTCACCGTTAAAGCGAGCGATAATTCACAAAGAAAACACACATAACTTTTGAGAAAAGTCCGAGGTGTGTGCCCTTGGGTTTTGAACCTGCGGACATTCGTCTCGGCAGTCCGTTCCACTCCCAACTAGGCTATCCCCGCTTTTTTTTTAAGGAGTACACATCACATTAATATATTGCATACCCTCTATACTGGAGTTAATAATGGTAATCATTCGCTGAATTTTGTTGTGCAATCTATGAAACCTTTTAACTTTAAAACAAGGCGTTGATTCCAATTTACAACCAAATATAAACAGAGTAATATATATTTCCAATATTTATTTATCGTACAAAAACCCTCCATTCTCCATTACTTGTGAATTAAATTGCGCGCCGCACGTTGAAATTATAAAAAAAATAATCAACGCAAGATTTAAGCTCTGTTTACAAAATTAAATACGCTTTTGTAATTTTAACGAATTTTGGAAAGTGTTCGCGTAAACACAGCGGATAATCTGGCGGTGCGGGCGCTTTATCAAATAACGGCTACCCATGTCAGTTAACGCTGTCGTTAATAACTACTCATTAACTGGCGTAAAGTCGGTGTATTTGCATAACATCAGTGAATCCTTCAACGTCCGCAATGGACACCGGTGTCCATTTAGATAAGGGAATTAGCTTATAACTATATATAAGCGTGCGTTGACGGGTTAATTTCGTAGACCCAAAATACTAAGACATATTTACATACATAGCATCACGCCTTTTTCCTTTTTCTGGGGTAGACAGAGGTGTATCGCACCCATTTCGCCAGCTATGTTAGGTCCTGTGTAATAGGTGGCGGGCCTATTGCCATTTACCGGGCCCATTTCCAGACTTCGGGCAGATACTGAGTAGAAAAATCTTATATCACTGCCCGACCCGGGAATCGAACATGAGACCTCAGCACTGCAGTCATAACTCATAACGTAATACAACTAAGTACTAAATACTTAGAGCAGTGGTTAAATGCTTTAAGCCAAGATAGGATAAGGGCTCATAGACATAAACACGACACGACGTCGCGTCGTGGGACGGCGCGACGTCGTGTCGTGTTTATTTGTATGAGCCGTAAGCGGCGATAGTTGGTAATGGAACGGACTGCTGAGACGAATGTCAGCAGGTTCAAAACCAAAACACACATACTTCGAAGTTACTGTGTATTGTTTATCAATTATATATCGTTCAGTTCAGTAAAAGAAATCATCGCGAGGAAACTACATACCTGAGAATTTTTATCAGGATTTCGATTGTATATCACACAGAGATGGTTTTATTTTTTGATAGGCTAAGGTGTACGATGGATTCGGCCAAGATTTCAATTAAAATTAGTTTCGACATCCAGTTTATAAAAACATTATCATTATCATCAGCACTAGAACATCAACTGCGGAACATTTTCCTCCAGCAGAGATATCCAGACCGACCTTAGAGGCCTACATCTGACGAGTTCCAGTGCCATCTATCAATTCCTCTGTCCACCGTCTAGATGGATGTCAAACGCAGCGCTTGCTTAAAAATGTAGTAAACTAGGTGTTGTTCGCGGTTTCGGCCGCGTGAAAAGCCTCTCCCGCTACAAGTCCCTAAAACACAATACGACACCAGCGCCATCTACTTAAAGAATCAGATAACAAATAACCATTATTTCCCATGGGAGCAAATTACCGGACAAAAAGTATTTATATAGCCTACTAGCTTTTGCGCGCGGCTCCGCCCGCGTGGAAAAGTTTTTCCGGGATAAAAAGTAGCCTATAGCACTCAGGAGTAATGAAGCTTCCTATTAGTGAAAGAATTTTCAAAATCGGTTCAGTAGTTCCTGAGATTAGCGCGTTCAAACAAAACAAACTCTTGAGCTTTATAATATAAGCATAGATATGGTCTACCCGTGTGCCAATTTTCATCCAAATCCGTTCAGTAGTCTTTGCGTTTGAGTAACAAACATACATCCATAAATAATTACAAACTTTCGCGTTTATAATATTAGTAGGATTCACTTTCATTCTTTGTTCCTTTAATCCGATAATGTGCGGTAAGCCTACACAACAACACGCGTGTAAACTGTAAACAAGGTGATTTTAAAACTTTTCCCACCAGGCCTGCGTAATGCGAAATTGAATGTAAACAGGCGTAGTGAGAATAATAAATGAGTGCGAAATAATACACAATGTCCGTGTGGCTAACTCTTATAAAGAGTTCGCATTGGGGCATCGGGTGCACGCCGAAACCTGTTTTCGTGAGTATTATTGTCTATTCTATTGAGTATTGTTGTCTAGACTGCCTCGGTGGCGTAGTTGTATTACGGTACGACTGCACTGCTGAGGTCTCGGGTTCGATCCCCGGGTTGGGCAAAGTGATATTGGGTTTTTCTATTCAGTATTAGACTGGAGTCTGGAATTTGTCCCCGATATGGCGATAGGCTCGGCCCCTATCACATCATGGGACGGAATACGCACGGTGAAAAGTGGGTGCAATAGTTGCGCCTCTGCCTACCCCTTCGGGGATAAAGGGCGTAAGTGTGTGTGTGTGTATGTATTATCTATTCATTGGTTTACTTTTAATCATGCCGATAAGAGACACATCTTTCGCTGGCCAAAATTTTCTTTGGGCTTCAATTAATACAGGATGCAGTGGTTACTTAGACGTACTACCTAAATCTAAAATACTTAGCCCAACAGATATATTATCAGAGTGACAATATAGTGGGTACCTTGACATCTCATATACTCAACTGTAGTCGAGTAAAACCCACATTTCCCTACCTGGGAATCCAACTCAAGACCTCTCAGTCTCCACCGCTCTACAATGCCAACAATGACTATTTGAATAAACGATTCCAACCTCTATCTTCGATTTAGTTTAATCTCACTTTTATCTTGTAATAATAATTTAGCCTTGTCTAATTGTCGCTGCAACACCTTACCTAAAGCTACGTATTAAATAGCCCCCCCCCCCCCCCCCCCCCCCCGCTCCGATAAAACACGCTATAGCATTAGAGAAATAATAATGTAACCATTTGTAAAATCAATAAAAAAAGATAAGAGTTATCTTCGGATCGACAACGAAAATGGACCAATCAAAATAAAGTTTGTTGACACGCTTAAGGAAGACGTATTTTAATGGTTTATTCTTACTATACACGCTTAGTTGACGGTAGAGATAGTTTATAGAAATCCGCTGTAAGACGATAAAGGCGGTGTACAAAAGTTCTAATGGTTATTAATTTCACAGTTCTATATAGAATTTATCAACGAGTCTCAGTAAATATGAATTGACACATTTTACAAATAAGGTAACTATAATATTGACACATAACACATTATCGAATGGAGTGTTTAGGAGGTAAGTTTGAGGTTAAACAAACTAGTCATTTTTAGGACATTTTACTGTTAGTAAATGACACTTTAGAAGATGTGGAAATTCTTGAAATCAACAATTCGATCATATGAATTTTGGATTCCAAGAATTGGGCGAAAGAGACTCATGCCTTTCTCGTAAGGTGCATTCGGCTAAGTTCGGATAGGGGGGTATGATCGTATGACGCAAAATACCGCGAAACTAAGATTATTTTTAGTTTTAGCTACTTAGATATTTTATGAGCAAAGAAAACTTCCGCAAGCAATTTTTACAGTGTAAGCTGGTTTCTGAAAATTTTGTAGCTTGCAGGACTAGCGGCAAGTCGCTTCTGTATACAGCTATTGAAATATTACGGCTAGGTGAAAACGTATCTTAGGGCGGTAATCACACGTTTGAGTAAAATCTCAAGTAGGCATTTAATGTACTAAACTATTTAATAAACCAAGCTTAAGCTGTCATTCAAGAGCTTGTTCTCAGCTGAGTAAGCGCTGTTAAATAAACAAACTTAGCTATCAAAATACGCCACATTCTGTATCTTAAGATGTCATTTGAGCTGATTTTAATATGGGGTTAATAGCGACAATCTTAAGATGCTGACCTTAATTTGACAACATCTCAGCTGATATCGCTCTACAGAGCGAAATTGAGATGCAATTATTAAAACGGCCATTAAAGTTCTTGCTCAAAACTTAGCATAAAATAAATCAGAATCCGCCTTATAAAAATCCCATATAATTTGGACTTTGTAAACTTTTCAACGGTTTTCGTAAAACACTTAATAAAATACGGTCTATACATAAAACCAATAAATAAACCCTTTTACTTATCGGGAGTACGATATCCCATCCTTTTTAACCGACTTCCAAAAGGAGGAGGTTATTTAAGGTTCTAGAGGTGATATTTTTACAATTATTGAACGAACATTTTGGCATTTTTGACGTCCGTACAGTGAGACGAGCGACGCGATACTAATTGAAATACAGGCACATTTTGTAAATTGTGCCTCTTTTTACCGCGGACGTTTTTGAGAAGCTGACTGTGCATCTTGGTTTTTTTATTACATCAATGGGTCTATATTTATTTTTAATATTCAAGATGCTGTCAAAAATAAACACATAAAAGATGATTTGCGTAATTTGTGTAAAAGTCGAATAAATTCTCGGTCTTTCAAGAAACGTTGAAAATGTAATAAATTCTGAACTATTAAATGTGTACCTTCAAAGAGAGTAGACGTGTGTGTTGATCCGAAACTCTGCAATTATTAGCGAATCTACGTAAAGAGGGGTAGTGGGTTTTGGTCATTAGGCTAGTTATGGTATGATAGACTCCTAGTTTTTTATTAGAGTAATAGTAATATACGACACCAGCGCCATCTACTTAAAGAATCAGATAACAAATATCCATTATTTCCTATGGGAGCAAATTACCGGACAAAAAGTATTTATATAGCCTACTAGCTTTTGCTCGACGCTCCGCCCGCGTGTAAAAGTTTTTCCTGGATAAAAGTCCCGCTTTATATTTTCCCAGGATAAAAAGCCTATGTGATGAGTGAATCCCTTACTACTCGGGTGCCCAAATTTCACCGAAATCCGTTCAGTAGTTTCAGAGATGTGCAGTAACAAACAAACAGAAAAACAGACAGAAGGAAATGAATTATAAAAATCGCTGATTTGTTTTCCATTACTCTTCTCTAGTCACCCCCTTTCTTTATTATCACATTTCTTTAAATGTACAGACACACCGGTTCTACTGCTTTATTATATGTATAGATAGATAGCTGAGTGCTGACTCTATAGTCGTCTATCCTATCCTGTATCCATGTCTTGGACAATATATAAAGGAGTCGCATGATCTTTCCTGTCTTAAGTACAAGATCAAATGCTCAAGCACACAATAAAACCTTTTGTATTTGGCATATTAGTGTGAGTAAAACAGACAAGTCGCACCTTTAGGATGAAAACGACACAATTCAAATAAGTCGAAAATTGAGTTATCGTCATAAAATTAATTAAAACGAAGTTTTCAATACAACAATAGTGCAAATACCGCCATATTCAAGCGGGAAAAGGACAAAACTATTATATCGGTCCCTTTTTTATTATATTTTCATAAAAAAAAGCACCAGTTTTAAGTCATTTTATGACGATAAACCAATTTTAGATTTTTTTAAATTGTGTCGTTTTCGTCCTAAAGGTGCGAAGTGTTTAAGATTTATATGTGATTTCATAACAGAAAACGTTATATGTGGTGAACTTTCTAATAATTACGTTGAAAGAGATGTATTTTTTGTTTAGCATAGCAATCACTTATAATACCTAGCAAAAGTAGGAATTAATATTGATTGACAGAATATGGTAAACGTGGTTCGCTGGTGGTAACATATTTTTATCCCCCCGGAAAGCGACCACTGTACGTACACAAGATGTAAAGTCCGCCATACTGGCCCACGTATGTGTGTCGCGGTAATCCAGATATCCAGATTTTAACAGGTCGGCATAATTGTGGCGACTGACGACTGACGAGGGACAATCATCATAAATGTTCAAGATTTGAATAAAACTCCATTTACAATTAGATGCAGTGGAGTCCCTTACCATGCCCATATTAAATTATAATACATTTTTATATGGCGATAGGCTCACCCCCTATCACATCATCGGAGGGAATACGCACGGCGAAAAGTCGCTGCAACTAGTTGCGCTTCTGCCTACCCCTTCGGGGATACAAGGCGTGAGTGTGTGTGTATATTTTTTACAAATGAATATCGTTTCCTTGTTACAGTTGCAAGTGAGGAACTCGCGCACGGAGTCCACTGAGGAGGATAAGCGCAGCGACGACAGCCGCCCGCTCAGCCACGCCTCCGACTTCAGCAGAGATAATATTTGTAAGTACCTATACAACAGTTGCCTTAAAACTGCTAGGAGAGAAAAAAGCTAGAGGCCACCCGCTGTCGTAGTCTATAAAGAGAGACCTCAACCAGATGTGACAACCCAGGACAGATTACCCTGGCGCAAACTAGTGAGGAGACCCGACCCTAAACGATGGGAACAGGGTTGGACAACAGTGCGACCTGTCTTTGTAAGCTGGCTTGACAGGCGCCACGGTGCGCCGACATTCCGTCTGACACAGGTACTGACGGGTCACGGATGTTTCGGCTCGTTCCTGTGTCGGATCGGAAAAGAAGAGTCCGCCGTGTGCCACCACTGTGGCAGCGGCCGCGAGGATACGGTCCAACACACTCTCGAGGAGTGCCCAGCCTGGGATCTACAACGCAGCGCTCTTAGAGCAGTCGTCGGAGGAGATCTCTCGCTGCCGGCCGTGGTGTCTGCCATGGTTGGCGGCTGGAGGTCTTGGCGAGCGATGGTCTCCTTCAGCGAGTGCGTCATCTCGCGGAAGGAGAGCGCCGGGCGGGATCGTGAGCAGAACGATCCCGCCCGCAGCCAGAGGAGACGTAGGAGGCGCCGGGTGGACGACTGACCGGCGCCTCATGCCCTGTGGCCCGGGGGCATTTAGAGAGTTCCGCCACGGCATCCCCTGCCTGTCGTAAGAGGCGACTAAATGGGGCTTCGAGAAAGTCGCGGGGCGAGCAGCGGGGGGCTGCTCAGTCCAATATAAGCGACTCCGAGGTGGACGACAATGCGGGTGGTCGGTCTCCCGTTGTCGTAGACGCCAAAGGCGTCCTTTAGAGTTCGGGGGCATCTTAGCCCCCTTGTATAGAGAGGGGCCGCAACGGCACCGCGCAGGGACGGTCCCGTGCAGCTATCTTAGTGCAACAAGATACCCCGGGGCCGTCTCGTATGCGCCGAAGAAGGCCACCGCGGGTTTTGGTTGGTATGCCGGTGTAGGGTGTACATAGTGTTAGGGACTCGGTCCAATGCTCGCTCGGATGATGCCATACTCCCGAGTGTCGACATTGGGCTGTAAGACTGTGTGAAACCAACATAACCGTTCCACTCACCCCCCAGTGGTGGTAGCGATAACGCGTTTTTTCCCCGCGAAAAAAAAAAAAAAAAAAAAAAAAAAAAGGGTTGGACAAAGGAGAAGACCTATACAACAGTCGTCTCGCTTACTTTCGGTTTCGTATCTGAAGAGCAAACAAAACAAGGCAAAGCAAATGTGCTGCGATAGCTTAGTTGAGAATGGTTGGAGATCGAATTTGAAGGTTCATAGCCCAATGACTTCTGATTTTTCGAAGTTACGTGTGTATTTGTGAATTATCGATCGCTTATCAGTAAAGGAAAATATGGAGGAAACCTACACAGATACCTTACAATAGGGTAGTTAATTACGTTTTTTTAATACATTTATCAAAAATATATGCCATCCAAAATCTAACGGAAAAATAATTTTCAAAATTGGGGCAATAATTAGTGAGTTATAAAGCTTCGAAATTTGGTGCAAGGGGTAGTTGTCAAATAACAGTAATATTACACTGTGACGTCACCCAGAGTCGCCGGCCATAACGCTGCGTGCGTGCGAAAGAGATAGCGCGATATCCCCTCCACGTCCCCACTTTTGCTCACAAAAATATTTCAAATATGAATAACTGCTTTATTTTTCAACCAATTTTGATGCTGATTTCACAGAAGAATATCTTTTTCGTATTATTTTCTGTTACATATAAAATAATTTACAAAATCAAATATAGGAAAATACCATATTCTCCATAAGAATTTCAAAGATATCCTCTAACCCGCACTAGGGTAACGTGTTGGACTAAGACCTAAATCTCTCAATAGTAGAGGAGAGCCATGCTCAGCAGTGCGATATATATACTGCCCAGTATATCGCACCTTTAGGACGAAAACGATGCAATACAAAAAAATCTAAAATTGGATTATCGTCATAACATGACTTAAAACTGGTCCCTTTTTTATGAGAATATGATAAAAAATAATATAATATAATAGTTTTGTCCTTTTCTCGCTTGAATATGGCGGTGTTTGAACTTTTGTTGTATTGAAAATTTCGTTTGAAGTAATTTTATGACGATAACTCAATTTTCGATTTTTTGAATTGTGCCGTTTTCGTGCTAAAGATGCGATATACAGGACTGGTATCATTATATAATTAAAGGTAGTTTAAGACGCCTCCTAAAGTATTTATTTCAAACATGGACTATCTGTGTGCCAAAATCCCTCCAATCAGTTAATTCTAACAAATGTAAACTTCCAGATGGCAAACTACATTTAAAATAGCAAAACGTCGTTCACACTTTCGAACGAAAACTGAATTTAATAAAAACGTGTATGAATCATAAATAAAAAATATTGTAAACAACTTCACGAACACTTAATTTACATCTAATTACATATTCGATCATCACATACATATTTCAATTGCCACAAAATATACTGACATGTCTATTAATTCATAGCATTTCAAGCATGAAAAATAGAGACCGTTTTGATAAAACGAATGACGTATCGTACGATATATCCGGCTATAATGCTGCAATAAAATGAATATTAGTAACACAGACCGCTACGTTGGCAACACTCAATATAAATAGTATGATGTTTGACTGTGAAATGACCAAGCACAGGTATTTTGTGACGTCAATGTGGAATATTGATATAATATTTTGTGTGTTGAAATGAAATGTTAAAGTTTTTTTAATATGCGATTCTACTTTAAATTATTTTAATTTCATGGCATTACGAGATTTTAATTACTCTAGAGCTAAAATAAAGTAAGCTAACGGAACCGACCGGCTTCCAGGTCTTGGGGGGTTACAGGCTCAAGCTTGATCGAAACAAAACTACTTAACAAATCATCACGCTTCATTGATTGCTTTGGAAAAGAAGTTTTGTCTTGAACACCAATTCGTTATCATCAGTGCAACATTAACAGATTCCGATGTCTTTAGGCTCTTATTTTTATATGCTCTTCTCAAGTTGGCCAATACTTACCACTTTTACTGGTCTCTCATATGTAAGAGTCCGTTTGGGTGGGTACCACCGGCCACCGCAATGTCTATTTCTACCGCCAAGCAGCAGTATGTATGCACTGTTGTGTTTCAGTTTGAAGGACATAGCTAGTGTAACTACTGGACATAATGAGACTTAACATCTTATGTCTCTGGATGACGAGCGCAGTGGAATGCCACACAGTACTTTGTAAGTCAAGGTGCTGGATGGTGTTGCTACTGTTTATGGGTGGTCGTATCGCTTACCATCAAGTGAACTGCATGCTCGTCTCGTCATTCTATGCAATAAAAAGAAAAAAAAAACCTTGGCTAACCAGCGGACGCAGCTGCCATCATTTCACCAATACCGCCAACATATGGGCCAACAGTCACACTCAAATTGCTATCAACATGACCACAGATCCTGTTTTTACATGTCATTCAGTATCTACACTCCACAAACATTGGTGCTTATATTGGAAAACATGTAGACGAGCCATAGTGTGTTTCTAAGGCAATATTGTTGTTCAAATAATCCGCCTGAGTCGCTAAAGCCACCGATTTTACCGCATCCACAATACAACCGGAGCGTTTGACTGGCTGCAAGTTAGTCCGTTGTATGCCTAAGATGTACCTATATTATATGTTGCGCATCATGTTGCAGTGTCGCTGAGCAACGCGCCGCGCCGCAGCCGCCGCGGCATCGCGCCGTGCAGCGAGGCGCAGCGGCCACTCACGCGGTACCTGCCCGTCGACAGAGACGACTTCGATCTGAGACGGCACGTCGAGTCCGCTGGTACGTATTATTTTGTAAGATGGTGTGATTGCTAGGTAATCATAGATTAACCAGAACGGACCGTAAACCAAAGACCAAGAAGGTCCAAGTAGAATTTTGATGTGGAAAATTAGATGATAAGTAATCACAACTGCCTTACATGTATACAATACAGAGATCACTTAAGCGTCAAAGTAAGAAGAAAGTAGAATTAAAATCGGGAACAAGACAAGGTTTTATTAGGCCTTTGGCGATCTCATTTGCCCTAGCAGCAAAGCTAAACTGACCACTTCGCGACTGCTTTCTATAAAAAAAAAAAAAAAGCTGTCAATCGATAATTTGTCGTAAAGCTAATTTGAGGATAACGTTGTGGGTTACACATTTATTACTTGTGGCATTTGCATGTATTTTATAGACTTAATTCATAATGTGTAACTGTTTGTTGTCCCATTATAATAAATAAATAAATATAACATCAGCCCCGTCGAGACTGTCTATTTAAATACTGTTCACAAAAAAAATTACAGAAGCTTTCTATTTCAGTATTTCTGATAAAAGTTGATGAAATATAAATAAATGTTTTTATTTCGATGAATAAAATTTGACATTGTGTGTGTGCCAACCCGCACTAGTCCAGCGTGTTGGACTAAGGCCTGAACCCTCTCAGTAGTAGAGGAGGCCAGCGCTCAGTGGACAGTATATAATACAGGGCTGGTACGGTGTGTGCAGGTCATCAGATCGAGGTGTGCCCGTACGTGTCTGTGACGTCGACCTCATGCCGCGGGTACCTGCACAAGCTCGGCGCCAAGTTCCACACATGGTCCAAACGGTACGTACCATCAGGGTACTACATAGTACATACAGGGTACATCAGGACTTCCAAAAAAAGAGGAAGTATTCAATTCGTGTGTTTGTATCTTTTATGAAACATGAATTATAATTTTTGCACGTCATTCCGACTAAATATGGCAAGATACTTTGTTATAAAATACGCCACCTAATAATGTACCCATATTTGCAAAATAAATTGATTGATGATTGATTGATTGACGGTATACCACAGTATCTTCTACTCGAGTCTCGCGTGAGTACACACTCGCGCCTTTTATCTCCGAAGGGGTGGCAGAGGCGCAACTAGTGCACCCACTTTTCGCCGTGCGTATTCCGTCCCATGATGCGATAGGGGGCGAGCCTATCGCCACATCGGGCTCAAATTCCAGACTCCGGGCTGATACTGAATGGTAAAATCCGATACAACTTTGCCCGACCCGGGGATCGAACCCGAGACCCAAGCATTGCAGTCGTACCGTAATACAACTACACCACCGAGACAGTCCTTAATCTTAATATATATAAATCTCGTGTCACAATGTTTGTCCTCAATGGACTCCTAAACCACTTAACCGATTATAATAAAATTCGCACACCATGTGCAGTTCGATCCAACTTGAGAGATAGGATAGTTTAAATCTCAAATTATAGTCGCAATTTTAATTTATTGCTAATTATTTGTCTGTTATTATTTGACAGTCACAATTATCTTAACTCCAAATGATTCTAAAAGATGTCGATACCTTTCGACTGGGTTGAGTAAGTAATCAATAGATGGCGCTGCTATGGTAAATCTACGAACGTGTCATATAAGCTACATTTTAAGCGGGACTTTTATACCGGGAAAACTCATTCACGCGGGCGGAGCCGCGGGCAAAAGCTAGTTATTTATATATTTTTATTGCAGGTGGTTCGTTTTCGACAGAGAGACGAAAACGTTCGTCTACTACTGGGACAAGAGTGAGAAGAAACCACGGGGCGGGGCATACTTTCAGGTACCGTTTATGTATTTTTTTCTTTGGCTGTTGCTCTCTCTTATATTATTCAGATAAATTTTAGTATAGTGAGGCTGTGAAGCTTCAGCATTCGCCATATCTTATTATTTGTAGACCCACGAAAATTATGTCAGGATTGTATTTTAACGCCCAAAATTTATAAAAAAATCTTGAGCATTAAATGCAAGTTTGATAGCAAATCTCACAAACCAATTTATTTAACTTGAAGATCGATCCGTTGATAGCTACGGGATTATTTCTTAATTTCGCCCTCAATTCGATATATTATTATTTATTGATATGTCGATTTAAAACCTCTACAATTCACAGGTAATCGAAGAAGTGTACCTAGACCACGGCAACACGTCCAAATCACCAAACCCTCAGACCACGTTCATAGTGAAGACTCGTCAGAGGCGGTACTACCTGATGGCTCCGTCGGGAGAGGCCGCCAGGATCTGGATCGACGTCATCTTCACCGGCGCGCAGGGTTACACCGAGTATCTCGAATGACAGCTGTCAGATTTGACACCTGTCAATCTGTAGGCGCGTCGGTGGTTGTGGGGAGTGTCAAGAATTGACGTTTATGATGTGATTTTGTAACGTGGAAGGGTCTTTAGTGACGTTTCTGTGTTAATTTTAATATTGGCATTTCTTTTTCCGTTAATGGTAGTGACCATTTAATGTTAATAGGACAATGGTGAAGAAATGACGGTTAGACGATTGTGTGTCCATATTGATGTAACACAGATTCTATATTTCTGTGAATTTGATGTCACAACGACGTGTAGCTAGCTAATGTAATTTTTGACATATTATACATGTCAAAAAAAAACCGCTGCAAATAATGCATTTACGCTCCGTGCCGGGTTGATTTTCAGTGATGAATACCTATAGTGTGTTGTGTAATGACAGCTGTCAATTTTGACAGGTGTCAACTGGTGTGATTATGTGTCAAAAGTGATTCTTACATTTTAATGTGTAGCGCTGAAATGTTTTGTTTTCAGCGATATACAATTGGGTAGGATATTTTGGAGTTTATCTGGAACTCTAGATTTTCTAGGATTTAAGGTCTGTTGTGTACCAGGAACGTTCTGGAATATTCTCGAGAACTTAAATTGCATAAGTGCAACTATCTTATATCCCTTTTACCTCCTACATATTCGGATTTTTTGGAGGGAAAGGGATAAGAATATTATCTTCGTATTATGTAAAATATAAACGCAGTATTCTCTTATATTTAATGAAATTTCTTAGCCAAAACGTAATTTATTGAAATGAAATTTTAAAAACGTTTATTTTTAGCAATTGTGCCAATTGTTGAACAAGAGAGTAAGGCAGCTATTTTTCTATACATTTATAATTGTATTAGACGTAATCGGTGCCCTGTGTAAGACTGAATTTACAGAAAATTTTAACCAGAATCGTAATGGGACATCATATTTTTAATATATCAAATTATATACATTTTAAATTTCAAATTATATTTTTGACTGCCTCGGTGGCGTAGTTGTATTACGGTATGACTGCAATGCTGAGGTCTTGGGTTCGATTCCCGGGTCGGGCAGTGATATTGGGTTTTTTAAATTCAGTGTCAGCCCGGAGTCTGGAATTTGTGCCCGATATGGCGATAGGCTCGCCCCCTATCACATCATGGGACGGAATAACGGCGAAAAGTGGGTGCACTAGTTGCGCCTCTGCCTACCCCTTCGGGGATAAAAGGCGTGAGTGTATATGTATATATATATGTATATACATTTTAAAATAATAAAATACCATCTTTAAAAAACTATTCTTTGAAATTATATACAGGTCTAAAGTTTTTGTCAATTCATGTTCCTTGCGTCATATTATTCAACATTTTAAGAGTTTTACCACATTTTAAAACAATTTATTTATAAATAAGTGATAAAATTTTAAGTAAATTTATTTTCGGTAGTGAAAAATATTCCTTAAATATACATTATATAAAATAATGTTTTAAAAATGTTATGTCACTATTTAAATAAACATACTGTTTGTTCAATTACAATTTAATATTTTATTATATTGTACAGACACCACAATACTTACAAATTTAATTAGATTTTAAATATTACGCTTTTGGCATCGCGAAATATATGATTTGGTAAAAATTGTGTAATAACACCCCTCTTTTTCTGTAGGGGGTCAATCAAGCTGAAATTACGACATCTTTCTTGCAAAATAAACCTCTTTTGAGTCGATTTATTTTTCAACATTGTGGCAGAATGGTTTAATTCCTTTAGCAGCAGCTAAAATCCGTGCCACAGTAAATGTATATTTTAACAAACACATATTTTGCGGCTACCATGTATTATTTTAATCATATAGTTTGCTAAATTATTTATATATGCACGCTTATTAATGTTACCATTTTAGTATATTCGGTTTTAGCATGGCAACTATACATTGTCGCATGAGTACATTCGAGTACAGATTTAAAATTAAGTTGTTGAAAATTGAGAAAATATGAGCCCTATAGTATTTAATTTTATTCCGCATTTGCTTGCTTCGAGATTTGATGATATATTTCATGTTTCAACCAGGTCATAATTTAAAATGCTGTTTCTATTTTTTTGAGAAAATTATTTACCTCGCAATCTTTGACTTTAAAATCCATTTCCACATAAATAATTTCACTTCATCAAAATTTAAGTACAAACCATCATGTAAATACATATTTATGAAAGTGTTTTCTCTCGCTGGCTAGTGATGTGGCGAAGGTCTTCGAAATATTTAGTTATTACCAAGCATGTGTAACATATTTTTAAGTACAAATCGTGATTATTTTAATACCAGTGTATAAATCATTTAGCATTGTAGTGGTAGGCGTAAATGGCTGATACCAATTTTATTTTAGTGTAAGGTCACATTATTATTAACCATGAGATAATAAAGCGTATAATATGAATATGTTTTTTATTGAACCGAATACAATTTTTTTGCTCATTATTAGCGACGAACTAATTGCCCTAAAGACAACCTGGCATCTCACTGTGGTCAAATAGAAAATGATTTTTGATTTGAAGAAAACATGCTGTGCAGGTCGATGAAAAGTAAAACATGTATTCTTCAAATGCCGAAATCAGAATTTAAGGGCTAAGCAATAAGCGTTGGATATAAACTGGCAAAAAACTTTTCAGCTACTGAACACAGAGCTAGTCAATAAATCTTTATACTCAGGGCCGCGCCGTCCTTATGTGCAGTGTGCGGAGCACACAGGCGCCAAGGCAATAGGGGCGCCGGAATCAGGATGACATGCCAACGTTAATTAATGAAATTATATTTGTTATACTACAAAATATTCTTTATAGTTGAGTAGGTACAAGTCTCCCAAGATAACACCCACGTTTAACTTTACATTACTTGAATTTTGACCCCAATGTTTATGAGCTTTGTGTTAAAATCAGAGGCGCTTCATAGATTTCGCACACGGGCGCTGTCTTGGGTCGGCGCGGCCCTGTTTATACTTCACCATAAATATGAGCATCCCACAACCAGACAGTATGTAAGCATCAAAACAAATGCTCGGCTATTTACGAGCTAGTGTTGAATAAATCTAAACGAAAAATGTAGCTTCATGGACAGATGCGCTCTAAGTAGTTGGCTACCTTCTTTAAGCCGCAGTAGTCAGAACTTGGATGTAAAGCTATTTTCAAGATAAATTATTTTCTGAAACGTTAAAATATATTATCGTCGACGTAATGGGGTGAATATTTACTTGATTTAATTTACTAACTAATGCAAGTGTATGCATGAATGCATGAACCTTAACATAATGGTTTGACGAAGTGTAATCATGAATATCTCCTATTTAGGTCTTATGCTAAAAAAACATGAAAATGAGACAAAATGTTAAAACATTAAACAAATATAAAAAAAGCTTTAGCACCTATTGGTTTACCAAAACGTTTCTGTGATGTTATAATGTTACAATTACAAAAACAATTCATGAGCTTTAGTCACTCAGAATAATCATTGGCGTCATCATCATCATCATCATCATCATCAGCTACATGACGTCCACTGCTGAACATAGGCCTCCCCTAAAGATTTCCAGACGGATCTGTCAAAAGCGGTCCGCATCCAGCGTGTTCCTGCTACCTTTATCAAGTCGTCTGTCCACCTTGCAGGTGGACGGCCGACGCTGCGCTTGCTAGTACGTGGCCTCCACTCGAGAACCTTTTTGCCCCATCTGCTGTCAGTTCTTCGAACTACGTGCCCTGCCCACTGCCACTTCAGCTTGCTAATTCGCTGGGCTATGTCAGTGAATTTCGTATACTGAACGATAATCAATTTCATGTATACGGATTTCGAAAATGTCCCATCCCTACATTACACCATTGACATTTAGCAATGGTGACATTGACAAGTGACAACAGCTCAGCGTTGCCAACTTAATGGATTTTCCGTCATATCTAGCGGATTTGGATACGTTGAAAACAGGAAAAAATTATTGTAACGGCTAACGGAATATTTAACGGAAAATGTACCTTCAGCGAAACATGGCGTTTTACATTTCTCAAATGTATAGGACGGGGGGGGGGGGGGAGTTGGGGATTGGTATACGTGACTTATTTATTTGTTGAAAGGGAGGTTTTGTAGGCGGCAAGAACCCACGCTGCACACCCCTCCCCATGTGAAAGTTATATCTACGCTGTGTACATGAACTTTAGAAATTTTAGGGCTATTAATAACGAATAAAAATTTTAACAGATTTTTGACGGGAATATACAACGAAATCGGCGGATTTTCAAAATCTTATTGGCAACACTGCCACAGCTGCTGTCATGCTGACATTGATTTGATTGTGAATATTGTGATTGATTTGTTCGTATTTTAATTTTATTTTAAAATTTAATAAAATTGCAGTAATATTTGAGTGCATTCAATCGCTCAGAAATTTTATAAGGTACTGTTTATAAGTAAACCGACAAGTTTTCTAACACCTTACAAGTAAGGTTATTTCAGTGTTTCAGACTTTAAAGTTTTATAATGGATATGATCAAGAAGATACAGCACTTCATCAAACACATGTACATCAGGTATCTTTTAGCTACCGAGCTGTACATGGTAGAAACCTGGGAAAGGAATGTAGTCCGTATCCTTTTTATTAACAGTTTTTAATTCATCCAAGGTAAGAAGTTTTTTATTAAGGTTGTGCTAACAAGGTAAATAAGTGATTCATGTGGCATTGATTTTGGTTTAATATTTTTTCATGAGACTTATTGTTTTGTTTGGTTTTAAAAGGTTTTTAGTTGAGCTAAGTTACCAATATTTATGTGAATTTCATGAAACAGAAATGTAATCCCGTCAAGATTTATGACGACAAATTGTTAAGCTCCTTATCAAGGGTTCTATAGTCTATAGTCACATTCTTTTGCAATACTAGAGAAGTCTTGTCCTGATAAACAGAAACTAGAATTGGTAATTGTCCCGAATATGGCAATATGCTTGTTATTTACATTATAGCATAGATATAAATTCAACTTGATGTCCTTCACTGACAGCTCTGCCTAAACTTTTAGGAATGAAATGGGAGCTTATGTACACTTCCATCTGCATCCTAGGACACAAGCACAGTATCTCACAACTTTATTGGGCCTCAGTATGCCAAATCTCAATCTGTAAACATTGTAACATTAATCTTTACTAATATTATAAAGATGAAAGATTTGATTGTTTGTTTGTAATGAATAATATAATGAATGATAGCTGATGACCATCATCCGGGTTCCTAGGAATCTAGTTTAGGCATTAGCTATCGACTGTGTAATTGCTTTAATTTCACCGAATTGTATCTGTGACCTTCGTTTTGAGAACACTGTACTTGCTCTGTTTGTAACCTTGTTATATGAAAAATAAAATTATTATTTATAATAATCCCAAAAACTACTGGACCGATTTTGAAAATTCTTTCACTAATAGGAAGCTACATTACTCCTGAATGCTAGAGGCTACTTTTTATCCTGTCAAAATATTTTTATCCCAAAAAATCTTTTTCATCTTTTTCAGCCATGAGCAGAAGTCTAGTATTTAATATTTTTGGTATGTTGTGAAGGTCCTATGTTTTATGTATCCAGGATTTGCTGCATGGGCCAACACAGCCTTGCTTATTATATAATTAAATTAAATTTCAGCACATTTCTAATAATAATAATCCTTAGCACAGTCCAGATCTGCTAATGTTGGTGCTGTTTATCGGTTTCTGGTACTTCAACTACTCCATCGTGATGAACGCCATCAACCAGCTCAAGTTACAGACATTTGGAGAGAGGGGCATACAAGCTGCTTAAGACTGCTGGTATTACAATGTAGCAGGAATTATGTTACTTAATTGTAGTTTATATATTGAAACTAAGCTTATTCATAAATGATTATAAGAATGAAAAATGTATGTAATTGTTGACTAAAAAGTTACTTTGTAATTGAATTAGTAGAAACCGGTTACAATGACATCAGTTATAACAACTGAATGGGAAAGTCCCAGCAAATACTAGTGGGAGGATGTATCTGTATTAATATTATAAAGAGGAATGATTTGATTATTTGTTTGTTTGATAAACTCAAAAACTTGGACCGATTTTGAAAATTCTTTCACTAAAAGTAAGCTACATTACTCCCGAGTTCTATAGGCTACTTTTTATCCCGGAAACTTATTCACACGGGCGGAGCCACAAGCAAAAGTCTATTTGTATACATCCGGATAACCACCACCGTACGCACGGTGTTAAAAGCCGCCATAGAGACCCACGTAAGTGTGTCGCATTCCGGGATCAGCTTGTGTATTTCTGGTTCACGCAGCCCGGCATAATAGTGTCAGTCGGCACTCTATCTGAATCCCACTTCACTTACGATCAGGGGCAGTGGGTGTACTTCACCGAGCTAGTATAAAAAAACATCTATAGTAAAAAGTATTGTTTATATTTTATAACGACTATCAGATATAGCGTCCAGATTACGTGATCGCTTCAATGCTGTTATAACCAGTTTTCACTATATTTATTTTGCTAGTCCACCAAGAATAAAATGTAACAATTTTGTGTTCAATCTTTTTTCACATATCCTTGATCTAAATTTACAAAACTATAGATGTGTGGCTTATGACGTTTATGAATAAGAGGTATAGTAACTAAACTATTTTTATAATTTTCAAGTTTGCTTCCTCATGAAACATCCACAAAACTAGTGCCAAATATTCATATGAGAACAGCTTACCTGAATATAATATGTACCTATACACAGGTAGTCATTGAAGGCACAAGTATTAATTTTTCGACCCTTAAAAGTTATTTTATTTTGCCGATTTGGAAACAATCTACAATTAATAAAGTGATCACCTTCTTGCAATTTTTATTATTCAACAAGTTGTAAGTCCTCCCCCCCCGAGGCAATTCTTGTGCGCTGAGTCTTCACACCCAATGCACGCCCATGCGCGGGGGGACATTAGTCGCGGGCCGAGGCACACTGTCAGTGTGTATACCTCTTGGTTGTAAATCACATTGAGGCCTAAAAGGGCCCGCGAACATTTCCTGGCACCCTCTCTTTCCACCCATCCTGGGAACCTTCCTCCCTTCCCCCACCTTCCCTTCCATATTCCTCTCCCACGTCCCCCCCAGGCCCCTGCAGTCGTTAAGCCGGGGGACTCCAGTATCCCATTTGCAGTTTTCCCCCGGTGTTGACTGCAGGATCGCCTACCCAAAAAAAAAACAAGTTGTAAGTACTTGTTATAGTAAAAATATCAATAAAATTATGAACATTAATAAAGAACTTGTTATGGTGGCTTTTAAGGGTACAAGTTAATTTATTTTTGTTGTATGATTGTATTAATAAAGTTGTTTTGTGTTTATTGGTAATTAGTATTAAGAGAAAGGTTATGGCTATATAAAATTTATGTTTTTGTACAATAAAAAGATTCCATTCAGATTCCATTGTTCAAATCACATGCTTCTTTTATCCTGCATTAATTTAATTAGGTTAATCATAGGCCATAGACATTTTTTGTATTACTTGATATTTATTAAATAAGTGGTATTATTTATCCACTATTCATTCCACAATAAATGGTGTCTTAATGCGTTTGTGGGTTTTTTTATTTTACCTTGTAAATAATCAAAACAAAGGAGAAACTATTGCTTACTGTTGTGGATAACCAAAGTATATATTGTGTTGCGAGTTGATTTTAGGAATACAAAAAATAATTTTGATCCTTTATTTGAGTAAATTTAAATCACAAAGTTTATAAATAATTAATGTAGCAAAAAAATTTTTTAGCATATTATAAAAAAGAGAAATAGTATAATTATCGAAGCTATTGTTGCTAAGGATACCACAATGAAATATGGAAGTAAATTTGAGTAATTAGCCAATAAATTATAAATGCAACAAAATAAAAGAAACAAACAAAATAAAATAATTTCTCAGATTTATTTAAATCTTCAAATAGCTCACACAGTACCCATTGGTGTTGCGAAATGTTTCCGGTACCTTTAAAGACATTTCCTGCAAATGCTCCACGCCTTGATGAAACATATTCTTAGATATATCAGTAGAAACAACGCTCGGATCCGAAAGCCAAGATTCCACTTCTTCATTGAGCTCTAACTCAATTTTAAAAAGAATTTTGGTCGCAAAATTTGACTGTAACTCAATTTTATCTGTAAGAATTTGATCCTTAGTTCTCAGAACTTGTAGTTCTTTGTCCATCACCCAAATTAATAGATACTGTTTCTTTGCTGCCGTAATTGTACATTCTAGAACAATTTTACACATTATTGTAAACTGTAGACCGAGATTGAATTCCTTCATCATGTATTCTATTGTGTGGACAAAATCACTAGTGTGGACACTTGCTAGTTGATTTTTAAAAGTAAACGCGAGTTGTTCTGTGTCATTTTGTTGGATTCTCACTTCCGAGTTAAAAAGTTTCACATTATCCTTATTTTTCAGGCCCAGCCATGCTAAGCACCTATTGCAATGGTATACAGTTCTTTTAGAGTTGAATTTATTGGATTTCTCTGATAAATTTGAAGGACTAATTGCAAAATATGTAAGCCTGTATAGAAAATCTAATTTGTTAGACTTCAAAACTATCTCAGTTTGTGATCCATGGCTATGTCCATGGCAAAACCACTCAGACATGTCCATATTGTTGGATGGTAACTCCAAAATCCTCTCGAATTTCACACTACCATTCGAGATTAAGTTAGAACAGTTTGAGCATATAATTTTGACTGCATCGCCAACTTTGACGTTAACTTTCACGTCGCTAGATTTAACTGAATCCTGTAAATTTTCACTTATAAATTCCTTATAAAAATTACCACCGTTCGTTGGTTCCGTTAAGATCCTAAATGATATGGTGTTTTTGTCGATTTTGAGACATGACATCGAGTTTGGTATTATCTGACAAAACTCTACAATTGGTATGATAGTTGTGGCTTCAAATTCGTCATCGGAATAGCAATCTGACAAACTCTCAATCGACGATAAGCTATCCCTTCTGCTGGACTTGTAATCTTTGTAATAATTGAGTATGATACGGTTCGTCTTGATACTGATTTTCAGATTGAATTCCTTTGTAAAATCTACACCGGTGGTAAGGTAGACGTTACAACTGCGCAGCCGCGACCGCAGCTCCATTAATACACTTTTAATCAACATTATCACTTACAAAATATATCTGTATGTACAATTTATTTATCAATAAGCTCAATGTTTGATTGCACTCTCTTTATGTGTCCATTAGTTTCATAAATTCCAAATAGAGACCCCGTCTCGCTGATGGTGAATGGTAAGGTTGCTTTTTTATAATAATCTCTCATGATTTCGATATTATTGATGACGGTGTCGAGTAGATGCGACCGCTCTGCATAGATGCCGGGCGCCTCGTGCCGTAAGTAAGTGAAATGCACGTGCAAGTGGTAGAAAGACGGCTGATAGTGTAAGTAGATGCGCAGCTGGGTGCCTAGGATTTGGTACTTCTCAAGGATCTTTTTCTGAAACAATAGAATATAAATGAATTTCTGGCATGTTAATTTCTATTTAAAACGATATTCCCTATAAAAACTTCTTGCAATGCAAAACTATCAGTTCTGTATTATATACTGTCTACTGCTGAGCACGGGCCTTCTCTACTACTGAGAGGGGTTAGGCTGGCCGAGTGCGGGTTGGCGGACTTTACACACCCTCGAGATTCTTATGGAGAATTCTCAGGTATGTAGATTTCCTCACGATGTTTTCCTCCCCGTTAAAGCGAATGATAATTGATAAACAATACACACGTAACTTCGAAAAGTCAGAGGTGTGTGCCTTGCATTTTGAACCTTCGGACATTGTTTCAACAGACTTTTTCATTCCCAACTAGGCTATTTTCCACTACTTCATGGTAAGGAATATAGAAATGTGTATGTTACTATTATATACAACTAGTGTTTATAAAAATAACAAAACTATCTCAGTAATCATTAATACTATCCGTTATATGACAAAACACTGACTACCAATGTCATGGGAATGTTTACTTACACAATCAGAAATAATCGCAGTAAATATTAGTCATAAAATGTGTTGTGGGATATATAAACTATATTTGCCAATTGCAATGCTTCTGATAAGTAAATCAGTATGAAACATAAGAAATTTTCCACACACTACAACTTCAACGTGAAGTTTTATAAGAAACATCAAATATTAAATTTATATTATACACTGACCTTTCCCTCGTCGCGAATTCTCTTCAGCAACGGCAGATGTGTCTCGTCCAATTCCCTGATCGACTTGATACCCCTTTTTCTAGAAATAGCAAGCAGATAGAGAGTCTCTTTGGTCACTCCGTCCCACTTTAGGTCAGGAACTAACACAAAACCTTCAGTCTCACACTTGTTATCGTAGATAACTCTGTCTTGCTCACTCTTGCCTTCCAATATATTGTACACCCACTGTAAAATTTAATATTGAACTAATTAGTAGTACTAGTATTGGTAAGATCTAATTAACCACTAACAATCTTGGTAAACATTACAACAAATTATTCAACTAAATTATTTATTAGTAATATCTTTTTATGCCAGTGAAACTGATGGACAAGACATCATATTCTGGGGTGACCCTCTATTTCGAAATAAAACAATGCATGCAATTATGAATTTCTAAGTATAGTTAATAGTATTTGATACTAAACTCATCAATTGCCTGTTATATAACAGTGAAGATGTATTGCGAAAGGCAGTCCTGGGTTTGAATCCCTGGTTGGGCACACATTTGTATTCCAATTTAATTTTGGCATAGTACAGCGATAAGCTTGCCCTTTCACACAATGGGACAAATATAAATTCCGAGAAAAGTGGGCACAATAGTTGCGGCTCCACTCAACTTTAGAAATATAAGGGTGTGAGTTTATGTAACAAAGAGTATCAGAAAAGAAAATAAATAACAATACAATTCTAAGTAAATACCTGCAAATTGAACTGCTCCTTTTCAATATAAGGCAGCGTTAAGGTCTCATAGAGCCCTGGAGTCTCCAACACAATGTGTAGTTCTTGGTGAACAAACTTCGCTATATGCTTGTCTGTAGCTGGGTATATTATTGTAGTCTTTACACCTGCAATCATAAAAATAATGGCTTTATCAGTTTTGAAGAGAAAGAAGAGATAATCATTAATGCATATTAGTGAAAAAGCAGGATAAAGTAGTTCTATTATGCAAAATCAATTCAATTACATTTAATTCTCATTGTTTTTAATATTATTATATGTATATTAGAAATGTATGCAGGTATCAATGAAATTGCAACAATAAACATAATGAAATAAGATTCAACATAATTTCTGATGAAAACATGTAGCCTATCTTATAGTTTCAAGTTTGTGTGTCTGTTTCTAACATCTTTAATCATGGGTAAATATTTTAGAAGATATAACTTACTTGTAGAGATATTTTTGTTTATTGAAGATAATAAATTTCTTCAAAAACATTATTGCAATAGCAAATATTTGTGAAGCAGTTCATTATCTAACAGAAGTAATTGTGTTTGTGTAACACATTTTTTAATTATTGCATGTCACAGTTATATTTTAGAATGGTTTCCAATAATTTCACATTAAAATCTTATTAGAAAACAATTATACAAAAATTATGCAATATTTTTTTCAGCAATAAGAAATTAAACTTTACCAATTTTAAGTAAAGAATATCAATATAACTATATCTTCCCAACACAACTTAAGATGAGAAAGAGTGGAAAAAAATGTACATTTATTTAACAAGTTAGTAGGTATAAACTATATTATAACAGCTGTTACACTGCGCTCACCCAACTGTTACTAAATGCATGTTTAAATTAACAGAGAAACCATTTCCTGCATTATGTCTGGTTTTTTAAATACGCATGCTCACACCTTTTATCCCCGAATGGGTAGGCAGAGGCGCAACTAGTGCACCCACTTTTCGCCAAGCGTATTCCGTCTCATGATGTGATAGGGGGCGAGCCTATCGCCATATCGGGCACAAATTCCAGACTCTGGGCTGATACTGAATAGAAAAATCCAATATCACTTTGCCTGACCCGGGAATCGAACCCGAGACCTCAGCCTTGCAGTCGTACCGTAATACAACTACGCCACCGAGGCAGTCAATACAATTCAATAATTATCCTATTGTATTGAAAACAAGATTGGATTAAATATGGTGAAAGATTTACTTTAATACATTTCGGATTAATTTTATGGGAATTCTAAATAATTTTTGATACCATATTGTTTCAATGTAAGTATAATCAAGGTGTATGTGTCAATAACATTAGTTATGCTGATGATATGGTGTTGCTGAGCGCGTCTATTTGTGGTCTAAGAAAACTAGTTGCAAAGTGTGAGAAATACTCGATTTTAAATGGCTTATCGTACAACTGTAAAAAATCAGAAATAATGGTATTTAACGTTGGGAGTAAACAACTTGATAAAGTTCCACCTGTTTTGCTTAATGGTATACCATTGAGGAGGGTGTATAAATTTAAGTACCTTGGTCACATACTGACTCCCGACCTTAATGACGATGCGGATATTGAACGAGAGCGGAGGGCGCTGTCGGTAAGAGCAAACATGCTGGCTCGCAGGTTTTCAAGATGCACTCTTAACGTGAAAATTACACTCTTCCGTGCCTATTGCTCAACCTTCTACACGTGCAGTCTCTGGGCTAGATACTCTCAAAGATCGTACAGCGCCCTCAGAGTTCAATATAACAATGCATTTAGAATGCTGGTGGGGTTGCCCCGTTTCTGTAGTGCATCAGGGATGTTTGCGGATGCCCAGGTAGATTGTTTCTACACAATAATGCGCAAGAGGTGTGCATCTCTAGTGGGCAGGGTGCGGGCCAGCCCCAACAGCATTCTCCAAATGATTGCCAGTAGGCTGGATTGTTGTTATGTGGCTCGTTGCTGCGCCATTTCACATGGAATGGGGCAGCGGTGCACCACATATTAATTTGTTATATTTTAAATAGGTATTTACTAACATAATATTATATTTCTTTTTGTATTTTCTACTAACACTATGGGTCTTTGGTTACCCGAATAAACAAATATAAATAAAAAAAAAAATAAAATAAATAAGGTAAAGGACAACATGTAACAAAAGAAAATAGTTGATATTTAGCAAATTAGTTACATAAATCATAATATAAATCTGATATCAAAGTATATTCCATGTTATTTTTGATGCAAATTATGCTTAAATAACATAAAAGTGAACGCATATGCGTATGAAATTCCCAGAATAAAATGATGGATACTCACCATAATATAAATAGACCAAAATTTTGTTACACTGACTCATATAACTGAAACACTATTATTCATAATAATGTTTTGGACTATAACAATTTTATCTGTATTGAATAATTGTGGCGAAAATTACTTATCTCGCGCCTCTTATCAAGTTTCTTTGTGCAGATAGCGTAACCTTTGCATCAAAGCAATGCAACAGGGAAAAACCACCATATGGAGTAAGAAAATTATGCAGGAAACGTCGATAAATATTATGTAAATGTAGAATATTTCGCAATATACAAAAAACTAAGTGATAAATGTGCAAAACAGATACATTTACAATAAATTGCCCACTCACGAATTGGAACAACAATTACTTTAGCAATGACTAATGGTATAAAACCTTGATAAAGAAAGTAAAAGTACCGTTCAGGTTAGAGCGCGGGAAGCACTCGTAATTCCCGTAAATATCGTTCTGGAAGAACGTCCGTAGCTCTGTCTCCGAAGAAAAATAACCTTCTCCACTTAAATCCTCTTCTTTGAATGCATTTTTCTCAAATATGATCAAACCCACGCCACTTTTGTCTTTAAATTTACCCGTCACAGAAACAGTTTTCCTGTTGGTGTTATTATACAAAATTTTCTCTAAAACAAAGTCTTTTAATTGTAACTTATTTTCGCTCACATCATTTACGTTTTCATTGTCAATTTTAGCTTTTTTACAACTAGGCGGGCTAAATTCATCTTTTTGGCAACTGTCGGACATTTTGTGTCGGTGTTGCCAATTTCCAGTGTTGCCAGATGCATGATAGTTGAAGTCGCCGAAAAATCTTTTTTTTTTTTTTTTGGCTCTACCGGCCAGCTCTACAATTGAGAGGGTTTTAGGCCTTAGTCCACCACGCTGTCCTAGTGTGGGTTGGCAGACTTCACATACCTTCGAAATTCCTATAGAGAACTTCTCAAGTATGCAGGTTTCCTCACGATGTTTTCCTTCACCGTTAAAGCGAGCAATAATTCACAAAGATAAAATACTTTATCTTCGGAGTAATTAAATGCAGCTACAGCTAATACTTCTTAATTTGCCGATAGATCCGGAAGAGCTTAAATGTATTAATGTGGAGAGTAATTCAGAAAATTTACAATTATTTGTTAGATTTTTTCCCAAATATACTATATAGTTAGCTTTAATAATGTACAGTTTACTTGAACTTGAAACTAACTGCCATTTTTATTTTGAATAAATAAAACGAACAAAACAGTCAAAATTACGTGAAACACCAAATAAATCCAAGGAGTCACGCGCAAATAATGTAGCTTTTATTCGACAGAATAAATCGAGGCTACGGGCGAGGCTGTGAGCGTCGTCGTCGCTGCTTTTTCTTAGAGAATACCGAATTCTACGAAGAACTGTCAAACTGCTCGCCTTAGAGTAGTTCTACCTCACGGGCTCAGTGAGGGGTTCCGCAAATGGCGAATCACCGTCAATCCCACAAAGAGCCAGGCTATCCTGTTCACTTTGAAAAGGAGAGTCCATGTGCCTCACAACTCAGTCCGCATGTCCAACCAGGTAATCCCCTGGACGGACAAAGCCAAATATTTAGGAGTGACCCTTGATCAGAAGTTGACCTTCATCCCACACGTAAATGCGGTACGCGCGCGAGCCGCATTCGCGATGAGCCAACTGCATTGGCTCATAAATAGGAAAAGCAAAATGTCCATCCGCAACAAGATTAGGATCTTTACCACGTGTATTAGACCGATCATGACATATGCGTCGCCCGTGTTCGCCCATATACCGCCTGCTCGTCTTAAGCGTATGCAGGTATTGCAAAACATTTTTCTTCGACACGCTCTTGGTGCCCCGTGGTACGTTCGCAATCGCAACCTCCACGTGGATACTAACATGCCGACCATCAGGCATTTCATGCAAATGACCAGCAAACGCTACTTCGACCGGGCGGTTAAACACCCAAATACGTTAGTCCGCAAAGCGTCAATATACACTCCATTCGACCGCGCCAAATGGAGACGGCCGCGTTCAGTCCTAACCGATCCAGAGGACGATATCACTCTGGCCATTCGCAGTAAGAACGAGTTCCTAAAACTCCTACACTCCACACGACCGCAGTTCCGTCCTCGCCGCCGAGGACCTCGCCGCGTTCCCCGTCGCCCTCCCGACCCTCCTAACAGTTCCGGCCCGCGTGCCGACGAAATAAATGGATAGGATTAGGTTAAACACCAACCTTCCCCACTAATCGTTGATGTCTCATCCTCTCCCAGTGACCGTCCTGAGCCGAGGTTCGTAACCCGTTAGTGGGTTGCCCTCAGCATGGTTACTTAAATCAAGGGTTGCGAGCGCCTAAAGCGTTCACCCGAAAGTCCGGTGTGGCCAGAAAAGCCGACTCGCGTCAGGCTACTGGCCGGTAGGGCCAAAACAAAAAAAAAAAAAAAAAAAAAAAAAACTTCAGCGCTAGTATCGCTATTAATAACTTAGTGAATTCCAATCTATCGACTCGACCAAAGAGCATTATAATACTACGGAAAGAATCGACGCTGCGGCAGCGTTGCGCGGAAGGCTGTGTCGTTTTTTTTTTTTGGATAGGCGATCCTGCAGTCAACTCCGGGGGAAACCTGCGAATGGGATACTGGAGTCCCCCGGCTTGACGACTGCAGGGGCCTGGGAAGGAAGTGGAAAAGGATGATGGAAGGAAAAGTGGGGGAATGGAGAAAGGTTCTCAGGAAGGGTGGAAAGGAAAGGGGTGCCAGGAAATGTTCGCGGGCCCTTTTAGGCCTCAATGTGATTAACAACCAAGAGGTATACACAGTGCCGGATTAACTACGTAGCAAGAGTAGCAATTGCTACGGGCCCCGCGCGAAAGGGGGCCCCGCATGTTTAAACCCACTCATCTCTGCCTGAACGTAATTTTTTGAGTGAAACTTGTTAAGATGTGGTACGTTGAATTTTTTTGATGTCACAAAACAAGACACCCGATTATTTCCTTGGCGTAAATAATTTAAATAATATCATACAGTAAACGCACAAGTTCTACACAAAGTTGCTTGTATAAATGTGAAGAATTTCAGTCGGCCTGATAATCAGCTCTACAAAAAGTCTGCCGCATATGCAAGCACTCTTACCCGACACTTAGTGTGGATGTGTAGCAGAATTGAAATGGCTCGATTTAAATTGTTAAAATTATCTATTGATTTGTAAAGTTAACAGTCTACATTATTTTTAGTATAATTTAGTAACCATATACCAAACTTCTATTTTCTAGAATATAAGTAGGTATATTGAGTTATAGAAGCTATGACTAAAAAAAAAGAATTTGCTACGGGCCCCGCTCTTGCTTAATCCGGCACTGGGTATACACACTGACTGTGTGCCTTGGCCCGCGACTAATGTCCCCCCGCGCATGGGCGTGCATTGGGTGTGAAGACCCAGCGCACAAGAATTGCCTCGGGGGGCCAGGCTGTGTCTTTAGAGAATAGCACTGCAGCCCGGAGTCTGATATTTCTGCCCGAAATGGCGATAGGCTCGCCCTATATCACATCATGGGACGGAATACGCACAGCGAAAAGTGGGTGCACTAGTTGCGCCTCTGAATACCCCTTCGGGGATAAAAAGGCGTGAGTGTGTGTGTATCAAATAGGTAGATACATAATGTACTTATTATATTATTTACTGTACCTACCTATCATGTATTTATAATCTATTTTATTTATAATGATATAGCAAATTGGATAACATATGTCCATTAAGGCAGTCCATTAAGGTCGCCTAATCCATTTAGTTAGCATGCATGGCAAGTCAGTCAGTATTAAAGCCTTTTAAATAATAAAACATCAGAGTTCCGCCTTTTATATTAACTATTGGACACATGTTTAAGTATTGCTAAATTATGTAACCTTGTGCTTAACTTATTTTTCGTTTAAAATGGCGTCCATTTTTAAACGTGATTCTATAGGTACACTATCTGACCCGGCAAACGTTGTTTTGCCATATAAATTATTTTTAGAGATTATTTTAGTAGAAAATGGATAGTGAGGATGTAGTGTATGAATGGAAGAAGCATGGACCGCTGTAATTTAATTATTATTAATAAAATGGGTCCTCCCTAATCTTCAGGGTACACCACTTGCAATGCGGAATGGCCTCAATATACTGGGCATGGATGTTCGTTCCGATCTGAATCCAGGGAACCACATCGAGGGCGTAATATCTGCCACTTCTCGTAGGGTCGGAATCCTGAACAGGGTGCGGAGGTATTTCATGCCCGATATGCTTAGCCGTTTATATAAAGCGCAAGCGCGGCCGGGTATTGAATACTGTTCGCACCTCTGGGACAAATGCTCCAAATATCTACTCGATGCCTTGGATGGATTGCAGCGAAGGGCTATCCGCATTATAAATGATACAGACGTGACCAAAAACCTGGAACCACTGCAGTTGCGTCGGGATATAGCCTCACTCAGTGTATTCTGCCGTCTGTATCATGGGGAGTGCTCTGAAGAATTGTTTAACCTTATCCCATCCTCACCTTTCCTCAGCAGAACCACGCGTGCTGGCTTACGGAACCATAGCTTCGTGATCTCCATCCCGGCCCGTACCAAAAGGTTCGGAAATTCATACTTTTGCCGTACCATTAAGCTGTGGAACAGTTTGCCGGCACGCGTGTTCCCTCCGTCTTACAACATGGGGTCCTTCAAACGGAGCGTGAAGAAGCAATTAGCAGGCCGGCATAATTGTGCCGACCGTTAAGGGATAATCTTGTCCCTTACCGTTTGACGGTTTTTTTGGACTTCACTTTTTTTTTTTTTTTTTTTTAATAGCATAGAATGACGAGACGAGCATGCCGTTCGCCTGATGGTAAGCGATACGACCACCCACAAACAGTAGCAACACCATCCAGCACCTTGAGTTACAAAGTACTGTGTGGCATTCCACTGCGCTCGTCATCCTGAGACATTAGATGTTAAGTCTCATTATGTCCAGTAGTTATACTGGCTACAATGTCCTTCAAACCGAAACACAACAGTGCATGCACTGTTGCTTGATTCACTTCGCTTAACATCAGGTGCAGTGAAGTCACTTTGCCGAGCTAAGATAAAAAAAAATGGAACGACATAATTACAGCCCTCCAAATTGATAACAAATTTACTTGAAAGTACACTGAAGTAGTAGTAAATATATAGAAAAAAAAAAAAAAAAAAAAAAAAGTAAAATGATTATTGTAAACGTAGTGACGTTTTCATTACGATCGAGGCACAAACAATAACAATGTCCGAAAACAGTAAAGGAAGTGAGAGAGGGCTTATTGTGTAAGAGAGACAGGTGACCGGCGCTTCGGTCTCATCCCTACTCCAAGCTGCTTACTGAATGAGAAGTGACATCAGCAGACGCCTAGCGGGAATAACTGGTCAGAAATAATTGATCAGTTACCGACCGCGATTAAAAGTTAAAATTACTAATATAGCTATTAAAAAATAGGGGTTGATCGTAGAGGGTTAAAAATTTAGGGTTGTATGTATTTTTTAAGGCTGTATCATAAAAAAAATAAAAACAAAAAAAATAACTAAAAAAAAAAATATTGGTGGACTACCCTTAACATTTAGGGGGATGAAAAATAGATGTCCGATTCTCAGTCCTACGCGATATGCACACAAAATTTCATGAGAATCGGTCGAGCCGTTTCGGAGGAGTTTAACTACAAACACCGCGACACGAGAATTTTATATATTAGATTTAAACTATGAGACGGGCAGATCGTTTCCCTTATACTAAACAAAAATTTAGCCCATAATTCATAAAGAATAACTTTTAAAACAAAACAGAAATTCATTTACGAGCCACAGTCCTGCGCTCGTCACCCTGAGACAGATGTTATGCGTCATAGCCAGAAATTAAGTACAGTCAGCCACATAAGTAGCTGAACAAATTCAAAACATGAAATCGCCTTTACACTTTTGTATTCTTGGGAATTTTGATTTTCTCTTCACAAAAATAACATAAAAGGGATTTAATTTACATCACATGAAGGAATAAAGATGTGTCAATTAAACTTAGCGCGTTACAGGTGATTTGAAATTTTGAATTTGTTTAGTTACTTATGTGGCTGAGTGTACAATAGAGCTGCAATTTTCTTGAAACCAAAACGCGTAGGAAGTTGCGAAACAACTTAACGGCACAGAAATAAATAAAAACGTGGTGTGATTTTTTCAGACGCATAGTCGTTTTTTTAGTCTATTGGGAATGCTAGTTTTAGTCTATATGGGCCTAGTCTGTAGGACGAAAGGCAATAAATTCATTTCATCTAAGTACCTACAATTATTTTGAACATAATGCTTTTTGAATATCAATCGGTACCTACTCAACTTTCTAAATTTTGTGATTATTCCTTAAAGCCTTTATAGACAGCTTCCGAAGACTCAACAGAGCTTAATTTGTCGGCATTATAATGTTTTCCTTCGATAGCACAGGAATTGCAATGGCTGTGACAGCTTGAGTCTTTATATCTAACTCCATTGTGTACATAACCTTTGAACCTTACAAGATGGGACTTAACAGAATAATTTAGCGGGAATACGTCTGTCGACTCGTGATGTAAGTATTGTTGGGCGCGCTGTTACTGAGCACAATGCAGTAATTTGTTCCATTGGCGTCTTCTTTATGTTGCTAGTTGTCTGCAGTAACAAAACTTCAATAGAATCTGTCTGATGTGTAAACGAATTGATGTAGTATTTAGGTTTGTTTAAATTCTTACACATTATAAAACAGTCTCACGCCGCCTCTGAACGCGATAAACTCAAAAGCTATCGAACGGATTTGGTGTAGAGATAGTTGGAAACCCTGGGAAGAATTTAGGCTACTTTTATCTTTTATTTATATGGAAAAATTAGCGGGACTTTTATCCCGGAAAAACTATTTCACGTGGGCGAAGCGGCCAGCAAAAGCTAGTCTCAAGATAAAAGTGGTATTCATAATACATTAAAGTTATTCAAGTTATTTACTGGTGGTAGGTCTCTCATATATAAGAGACCGTCTGGGTGGGTACCACCGCAATGTCGAATTCTACCGCCAAGCAGTAGCGTGCATGCACTGTTGTGTTTCGGTTTGAAGGACATTGTAGCCAGTGTAACTACAGGACATAATGAGACTTAACATCTTGTGTCTCAGGATGACGAGCGCAGTGGAATGCCACACAGTACTTTGTAAGTCTAGGTGCTGGATGGTGTTGCTGCTGTTTATGGGTGGTCGTATCGCTTACCATCAGGCGAACGGCATGCTCATTCAATGCCATAAAAAAAATCAAATATAAAACAATTTTTATTAATTTCTCGGCCAACTATTATATAGGTACCTAATGGGATTTTCAGACAGAGACAGGAGAAACAACTTCTATTTATTATTTTATTGATCACGCACCGCCTCTCTATCTACAATGACAAATTTAACACAACCTACACAAAAATTTGTAGCTGACAAGTTCATAACGAAATTAATTTCCTTTTTATTTTTAATTTAGCATGAAGTTTATTATCATTAAATTATTATGAGTGTTAATTACATTATTATGTAGATAAGTCAATAAATAAGTTTAGTTCGCGTAGGCGATACAAACAAACACACGATCTGATTTATAGTGTCATATAAATGTTTTTTAATCAAGAAAGTCGAGCGCTCCGAATAATTTCTAATGCGTACACATATTCGTGCCGTAAATCTCTATTTAGTAATAAACTGTTGGAATGTTGTGTTCGTCTGTTTATGAACGTTGGGGGAATATGGAAAAAAAAAATTTACTTGAGATGTAAGGGCCAAATGCGTCATGTTTTTCATTAATTCACAAATTATAGTTATATAACATTTTTTTTGCGAATAGAAGACCCACTGTGTGCTGTTGATCTTTAAGTTTCATCCAAATCCATTCACCAGTTTATGTCTTTACTTCTAGGAAACATTTAGGTACCTATTCATTATTACAAACTTTAGAATTTAGTTAGATTCCGTTGCTACATACTCAGATAATAAATAAAAATCTGTATGTCTTCTTTCTTTATCAATTATCGTTCGCTTTAACGGTGAAGGAAAACATCGTAAGGAAACCTACATACCTGAGAATTCTCCATAAGAATCTCGAGGGTATGTGAAGTCTGCCACCCGCACTAGGCCAGCGTGGTGGACTAAGGCCTAACCTCTCTCAGTAGTAGAGGAGGCCCGTGCTCAGCAGTGGGCAGTATATAATACAGGGCTGATTGCATTGCATGTCTTCGAAATAGCTTATTCCAACAATCATAGAAACCCGTAGCAGTAATTTTATTAATTGTATGAGAGACGCCGCGGGCTTTAAACTGTTAAAGACATCTCGTTAAACTTAAAACCGTGTAATGAACTGATAGTGGTAAAAATTAAGCCAGATTTTATGAGGAGTCGTATTTATAGGTGAAAGTGTGTTGTAATTGTCACAACTACGACAACGCCAGTGGCAAACTGTTTAAGGTTTTATCTATGAAATATTGCTTAAAATCTTATTAGAATATATATTTTTCTATGTTACTTTTATCGCAATAAATAAATTTAGATAAAATAGTTGGTCTGAAGGCAGTATATTACTAATTACTTTAGTTCCATGACGGAATTAAAAGATACCAATTAAGGTTCGAAATTCAAATTAATAAATCCGTTGTACATACAAACGTCTTTGATATCCATGAAGCCGGGAATTTGTGTCTACTAGGCAACAGTTATGGTCTCCTGCCATAGCACACCTGGGGTATAAACTATAATTATTTGTTAAACACATTAAAATAAATTGAAACACGAATAGACACCCACGGGCGAGTAATAGATTTAAAAAATACTTAAACTATGTATAAAACCGTACGATGAAGTGTTAATTAATTTTACAGAAATACATTCTTGGTTTTACATTTAAATGTGGAACTGCGTAGATATACGGAAATTGGAAAGTTATCTTGTGACTAGTTTTCTCTCGCGGCTATATCTGTGTAATCTTTCCTGGATAGAAATTCACATGAATCGTGGTGACGACCGTCAGATATTGTTATGATTTCAGGTTGGGTAATACCTATAATACACACACAGTTACTTTTATCCCCGAAGGGGTAGGCAGAGGCGCAACTAGTGCACCCACTTTTCGCCGTGCGTAGTCCGTCCCATGATGTGATAGGGGGCGAGCCTATCGCCATATCAGGCACAAATTCCAGACTCCGGGATGATACCTATTTATTCATTTATTAGAGATACCATTAGATAACACATACAGTACATTTTTAATACAAAGTCATTCAGTATAAAGGCGTATGTTTACCTTTTGAAGGTATCTACAACTTACATAAATATTTGTAGATTGACATACATACTATGCTTATTAAGAGTAATTATTGCCACAACAATATAAAAAATCTAAGAACAAAGACAACAACAATTTAAAAAATTATAGATAGATAGATAAGTACCATAAACAGCCATGTGAATTTAATTTTTTTCTTTTAATAATCCAGAAAAACACACATTACGGTATTATTTAGTGTATAGTAGAATCATTTAGGTATTTTGATAAATTTCCAATTTTAATTTATTTTTGAAAGGATGAATCTTATCACCGAAAATGTCAATATCAATGCACTTCGGTAAGTAATTAAAGGCTCTTATCATTGTACTAATGGGTGAAAGACGGTCTAAATTAGTTCGATACTGAATACTGAATTTAAAAAACTTAATACACTTTGCCCGACCCGGGAATCCAACCCAAGAGCTCAGCATTGCAGTCATACCGTAATAGGTACAACTACGCCATCGAGGCAATCACCTACAATTGACTGGATTGCAAATATGTATATTCAATTATGTGCTTATGTTTTTTATTCTACTACACACATAATATAAATCATGTTCTGACCCAATAATCCGCTTAAGAGTTCCGTGAGATTTTTAAAATAACTTTTTTCCTTGTTTCATTGGTGGCCAAAGCTGAAACGTTGGAAAAATATGTGCTGTAACTAAGATATCTGATATCTACTTACATTTATAAATCGAACTTAATCGATACATATTATTAATAAAATCGAATTCGTTAGTGAATCGTTTGAATATATTTTAATTAACGCGCGAGATGGGCCTGATTATAAAAGCACTTGAGCTGTCAGTAGAGTTCGTTTTGTAAACTTGATTTATCTATGGTAAGTATTTTTTTATTGTGATATGCATTAGTGGTCTATTTAAAACGTCTGTTCTTTGGTGCGTAAGTTTTTATGGAGGGAATATTAGAAAAAAAACCGGCAAGTGCGTGTTGGACTCACGTACCGGGAGTTCCAACAAACTTGTAGGTAAGGTATCTAAGTATATAAGTTCAATAGTTGGCCAAAATTAATTAATAAATTAAAGTGTGTAAATTCGCTTTTTTTTTTTGGTATTGAAGTACTTACATATTTCCGGTTTTCAGATTTTTCCCTTTACATGTGCTGTAAGACTTTGCTTCTTACCAAATTTCATGATTCTAGGTTAACGGGAAGTACCCTATAGGTTTTGATTCTCTTGAGAAATAGCAAGTTTGCGAAAATATGCGACATAAACGGTTATATCTTTTGATTGAGTTGACTAATAAGTCTGATTTTATCAACTTGATATCTCTACGCGTTCCCAAGAAAAAGGGTCAGACAGATAGACAGATAGACAGACAGACGGACAACAATGTGATCCTATAAGGGTTCCTTTTTTCCTTTTGAGGTGCCCTGAAAAATAACGATTTATACCAATATTATATTATGTGAATACCTACGACTGGTGGTTGGGTAAATTGTACAAGCTTGCATAATTTTTGTTATATAAATAACAAATATAGGCACCAAACTAAAGGCTTAGCTAGCTGATGAGACGGGTGAACCATAGGTACCCACTAGCGCACTTCAGAATCCAGTGTCGACTTTAGCGAGCCGCGCGCTGCAAAATCTGCGAAATCCTAGGTTGCTAACGGCACCAAAGCTTGTTGAGCGTTCGCATGATGCATTTATTTTAAAAGAGTAAAATTACCATTGTTACCTAAATAAAAGTTTACTGGAATAGGGGGCGCCAAAAATTGTCCGGAGCATCCAGTGCACTCAAGCCGGCCCTGTAGGTAAGAATAAAACTAATGACCTAAAAAATATTTTTGTTGTTTATGGGCGCTTTTCACTTAACAGCAGGTGACCCGCCTGCTTCTTTACCAATCTATGAAAAAAAGCCTTCATAGACAGTCTGTCAAGTTAAATCGCTTACATCTAGATCTAGATTATGCAGATGTTCTTAAGTGGCGCCTGAGCAAGAAACACTACACGCCATGAGTAATGCCTTGTGCTCTTGTGTTTCTTAAATTAAGGTGATACCATTAATTGGCTGGATATGCGTAACATGTGGTTTGGGGCACACTTAACTATTTCGCATAAGAAATATCACACACACTCACACCTTTTATCCTCGAAGGTGTAGACAGCGGTGCAACCAGTGCACCCTCTTTTCGCCGTGCGTATTCCCTCACTTGTGGTAGGGGGCGAGCCTCTCGCCATATCGGGCACAAATTCTAGACTCCGGGCTGTACTGAATAGAAAAATCCAATATCACTTTGCCCGACCCGGGGATCGAACTCGAGACCTCAGTGCAAGGGTTGCGAGCGCCTAAAGCGTTCACCCGGTGTGGCCAGAAAAGCCGACTCGCGTCAGGCTACTGGCCGTAGTAGACAGGTTAAAATAAAAAGAGTCCTCAGCATTGCAGTTGTACCGTAATACAACTACGCCACAGAGGCAGTCGTAACATCCGGACAGTAACAAATAACAGCCGGGCAAAAGATGATTAAAAAAAGACTATTTATATAATACTAGCTGTCCCGGCGAACTCTGTTCCGCCTTAGAGGCAATAAATAAGCAGATTTTGGATTTTATTAAGTTAATTTTTATTTTATTTTAATACAAATAAAAAAAAAGTATTTTAATGATTCTTTATTTTTTTTAAACATATTAAGTACCAGGACTCTCCGCCAATTTTCAGCCAAATCGGTTCAGCCGTTCTTGAGTTATAAATAAAAGCATAAAAACATAACAGAATCCCAAATATAAAGAAATAAATGAAAAATAAGACGAAATCATGTATTTATTGTTGAAGACCCCATGGATATTTGATGGTTATATTGGCAACCTGGGAATAGGGGGGACTATTTTTCAAGGGTCTGCCATTTTTATTGATTGTACGTACGCAATGCAACAGCAAACGTTGTGTCATTTTAGTTATAATATTATGAACTATACAAGCTATCTTTATCCATTGCTATTACGAAAGGGAAACCTATATATGCTCGTTTGCCCCCTATATAATAATAAAACAACCTAAGATCTCTGGGATTGGAAAGTCATTGGCATACACAGCCCACTTACTATCTCAAAGTGCCACACGTGTTAGTCCACTTTCGACCAATACACGAAATATTTCTATAAAATATTCTCATGGAAAATAAATATGAAGTCAAAATAAAAAAAATACTTTTCCCTTTGCAGAGGTGGGTAGAGATGTAACACATCCACATTTCCCGAACTCTTAAGTCCCGCGTAGTAAAGGGCGATAAAAATAATATTCTTCTAATTAATCTCGTTGTATCTCCACCTTAACTGATCGGTCGTCCCGTGACGTCACAGCACGCGCATGCGCTCGCGATGACAGTCCACTCCGGTTCCCTCCAACAAGTGCGCGTTTCTTTACATCGTTTGAAATTGGAACATTGTTTAAAATATTTATTGTCTATTAAAAAAATATTTAACGCAACAGTTTCTCGGTACCACTATTTATTGTACCTACCGATAATATTTTTTTATTTTTAATTCAATAATCAGTTCGCGATTTGAAAATTGCGGTGTCGTAAAATATGTTTTTCAATAAAAATCGTTAGACCGTGTATCCGCACGCTTTGAACGTGCAGAACCGTGAAATAAAGATAGTAAAATGAAAAAAAGTAGCGCTTCCGTTGCAGTTCGTAATTAAGGTAAAATGCGTTGTTGGTGTTTCGCTTCAAATAAGAGATGTGCATATTTTTTACTAAATTAGGTACCTACTGCACATTTTAATTTGTGCCCAATATTTTTGTAATAATTTGGAATGTTAATCAAATACCATTGTTCCAAAATCAAACAAATCATTAATAACTAATTCCTTGACAAGCAAATTTTTTTTAAAAGTTCTACTATTTAAAAAACGTACTCTATTTAAATAAAAATGAACAAAATAATAAAAACAGTGTTGTTAATATTATTACATAACTCAGTGACATGTGAGAAACAGTTTAAAAGTGTCCCAGTAACCGTGAAGACGTATGAAAATGATACTGTCTTGTTGCCTTGTTACGTCAATGATGAAGGTAAGTAATTGACACAGGACACAACAACAATGATACAACACTACATACTATGACTGACATGAGACTATTGGTGAAAAGTTGAAGGACAACATAAGCAATGATCTACAACACACTGTAATATACCTATCGTGATAAATAAATAAATAAATATACAACACATTTTTGCCTCGATATTGATGTTCTGGAACCAGTAATAATAACGTATCTATCACGACAAAAATCAAGTACACTCGACATAGAAACAAACTCTGAAAGAAACCAACGTATAGGTACTTAATAAATAATATCCATATAAAATAATAAATAAAAAAAACGAAGTAGCCCCGAGCCTCCCTCTAAAACCCGAATCCTTCCCTGGACTAAGATGGCACATTACTGACATGAAAAATTCACCAATTTTTTTAGAAAAACGAATCATTGTCTTCAATGCTGTAAAAATGTGACGAATTGAAACAAATGAATAGAAATTAAGTTACTGGATAATCTAGTTTTCGAATATCATCATCAGTCATGAAGTCCACTGCTGAATATGGGCCTCCTCTAAAAGTTAAAAGATAATATAGATTTTCCCTTACGATTCATGTCAATTTACTTCAATTTCTCAATGAATGTACATCCATTTACGCCCAAGGTCATGAACCTTTACGAAATAAAAGGACCTCAAAGACACGTGTTTAATCTGTCCATCGACCGTCGGGCTGATACGGTACGGACGTTCATACAAACCATTATAATATTTATATTCGTTTGTATGAAATACAGTATAAACCGGCTATAGGGAACGTGCACGTCGTAAGCTCTGCCATCTCGTGGCGCAATGTGAATCTTTTTCAGCCCATCGATACTTGATAGCATTGACATAAAATATTCATATTAAAAGGATGAAAAATAACATTTAATTGTTGATAATGTATTGCTGTGTATCTGGATGCTCTAAAACATAAAAATAAATAAATCAAGTGGTGTGAAATTCTATTATGTTCCCAAGAATAGTACCTAAGTACTTACATTCCATGGTTATGTGAAAATCGACAAAAATAATAAAAGCTGTATAAAACATGAGCTTGAACAGAAAGAATAGATGTGGCATGTAGGCTATTTTTGGTTCACAAAAGTTTTCCCATTCGGTCGAAGCCGCGACAAAAAAATACTCGAATAATATGAGTTGAGTTTATCTAGATTATAATTTTTCTATATGAATTTCATTTTATTACGATAGTTTATTTTGTGTTGTATTCAAAAACAAAATCAAAAGGCAAACGGTGTAATAGCATTGTACTACTGTAGAGTTTACTTTGTAACCGCAAACGGAAGCCCGATTTGTCTGGCTTCGTTGGCTAGCATCGTTTGCAATTGTTTATTACGGAGGGAAAATTACGTCAACAAAAAGACAACGTTTTTAAACAATAATAATACCAGATTTATGTAATACTGTCCCATTGGTGGGCACGGTACTCTACTGCTGCATAATTCTTTGAAATTCTTACATTGAATACTTTTAAGGTATCGTTTCCTCAGGATGTTATCAAAACAAACGAACCTAAACACACCTTACCTTACCAGCCCTGTATTATATACTGCCCACTGCTGAGCACGGGCCTCCTCTACTACTGAGAGGAGTTAGGCTTTAGTCCACCACGCTAGGCCTAGTGCGGGTTGGTACACTTCATATACCTTCGAAATTCTTATAGAGAACTTCGCAGGTATGCAGGAATCCTCACGATGTTTTTCCTTCACCGTTAAATCGAGCGATATTTCACAAAGAATTCACACATAACTTTGTAACTAAACACACGTCACCCCTTAATCCTCGAAGGGATAGACAGAGCTGCAACCAATGCACCCACTTTTCACCGTGTATGTTGTGATAAGGGGTGAGTTTATCGCCTTATCAGGCACAAATTGTAAACTCCAGGCTGGTACTGAGCTGTAATTCTCTAATATTACTACTAGACCCGGGTTTTTTTTTATTTATATTAAGTGACGAGACGAGCATACCGTTCGCCTGATGGTAAGCGATACGACCGCCCATAAAAAGTAGCAACGCTGCACATAACTTTGAATTAAAAAGTACTGCATGGCATTCCACGGCGCTCGTCACCTCGTCGTTAAATCTCAAAATTCCATGTAATTACGCTGGCTACAATGTCCTTCAAACTGGAACACAACAATGCATATACAATACTGCTTGGCGGTACAAATAGACATAGGATTCGAACCCGGGATCACAAAATGTGTTAAAACGATTTAACCATCAATATACTAACAGAAGAGATGTTAAGTAACAGAATGCGGACGCCATTAGCTTTCATTAATTTTATTAGTAACATCTTTTCCCACACTCCACAGTCTTTGTTTTATTTTTAATTAAGACAGCTGTAAGGAGGCAGAAACGTGTGTCTGTCGTATGCGAGAATAGGACTTTACTGATAGTAGGTCTCTTATATGTAAGAGTCCATCTGGGTGGGTACCACCGCAATGTCTATTTCTACCGTCACGCAGCAGTGAGCATGCATTGTTGTTTCCGTTTGAAGAACATTGTAGCCAGTGTAACTACTAGACATAATGAGACTTAACATCTTATGTCTCAGGATGACGAGCGCAGTGGAACCACACAGTACTTTGTAACTCAAGGTGTTGGATGGTGTTGCTACTGTTTATGGGTGGTCGTATCGCTTACCATCAAGCGAACGGCATGCTCGTCTCGTCATTCAATGCAATAAAAAAAAAGTACCCAGCAGTGAATATTACACATGGAGAAAGAGCAAGTCAGCGATAAAAAGAAGATTACATAAGATTGACAGAGACGACGATCTACGGAAAAGCCAAAGTGTTATGTGCTGCCGAATTGTAGCTCTTTGTAAAACTAAATGTGTAATATACTGCCGAGTACTATAAAATGGTGTTACTGCTTCAACTATGTTTCATACAGCAAGCAATTAGGTACCGAAAAAATAAATAAAACAATTATGATCGACTTCTTAGTCTTATGGCAATTAGCAAACTAGCAGCGTCACCGCTGCAAAATGGAAGGTCCTGGGATCATTTCTCTTTCACGCCTTAACCCCGAAGAGGTTGAAAGAGGTGCATCCAGGGCCCATTTTTCGCTTTGTGTGTGCCGTCACGTGTTGAGATGAGAGGCGAGCCATCGCCATATCGGACACAAATTCCCGACTCTGGACTGATAAACAATGCCCGACCTGGAATTCGAATCCAAGACCTCAGAACGGTACCTATACCTATTAATATTATAAAGAGGACATATTTGATTTTTTGTTTGTTTTTATGTTTGTATGTTTGTTTGTTTGCAATTGATAAACTCAAAAGACTGATTTTAAAAAATCTTTCACCATTATAAAACTAAATTATCCGCGAGTAACATAGGCTACTTTTTATCCCAGGAAAATATAAGGTGGGACTTTTATCCCGGAAAAACTCTTCACGCGGGCTGTGCCGCGGGCAAAAGCTAGTACCTACTTTATATTATGGTTATTATGAAAAATGCTCTAAAAGTCTTTGGTAGCGAACTCTCGGTCGTTTTTTTAATACCATAGATTATACAGAGGACCATAGTAAACATACAATACAGCAATTTGTGGCGCTCATGATCCAAGATTGCTTCCCATCATCCCATTTATTATAATCAGCTTATTTGTTTAAAGTTATGGTAATTTATTAGTTACATCGTACCATGATTTACTTATGGTAATTTATTAAGTTATTACGTAGCTTTTTGAACGGGTTCGGAAGGGAAGGCAGTCCGGTGTATAATGTAACAAAATTATGTTTTTTTTACAACCGAATGATGAGACGATCAGTACTTGCATACTGTTGCTTGGCAGATATAGACAATGTGATACCTACCCAATCTGATTCGTACAATTCAAATATGGGATATTGTATACAAGAAATTCTTTAACATTTTGCGAGGAACATAAATTATCGAATTATTTCTACTATCTATAGTAATATTATAAAGCCGAAGAGATTGTTTGTTTGTTTGAACGCGCTAATCTCAATAACTACTCGATTTTGCTATTTCTTTCACTAATAGGAAGCTACATTACTCTTGAGTGCTATAATTGTCCTGGATTTTTTTTACGTGTGTGGTGGGAGCAATAGGTACTAGATCAATATAAAGAGACAAGTTATACTAAAACTAACAGAAATGCTATCTTTACACGGAATCAAAGTTATAATCTTTAAAGCCCTCAACAAATGAATACAAAAGCGTAACATTATTGTGAGGAACACGTATGCGTTAATACTTCGCGCTGTCGCCGGAAGAATGTATCGGATCTACGAATGTAGGATGAGGTATTTAATGATTTACAAACGTCAGATAAAAGTTAAACATTAACAAAGACATTAAACAGTATAGTTATAGACCGGACATCAGGACCAAATTTTTCATCCAAAAGTGGTACTTCTTCTTCTTCTTCTTTTAAAAATGGCTCCACCGTGTCATCGGTGATTTTGCCAATGTCAAGTGGGTAGATGTTAAAATAATATAACTTTTTAAGAATAACTTTCGACCCGAGGTAAACCAAGAAACGATGGGAGCAAAGAGCAATACAACTAAAATATGTGACATTAGTTATGCCAATGAGAATGTAAACAGTACGTTAATTTAGAACCCATTTAGAACCAAGCACACTTGACAGGAGCGTACAGCATAGATAGCAACACTAGTGTAAAATTTATAGATTGGAACTATGGAGATAGAGCTAAGGGACACAGAAACGAAAGATAGCAAACTGCACAAGCAGAGGCAACAAAAAGCTTAATTTAAACATAAGACCAAAAGTGGTAATAAGTCGCTGTCTTATTTGACACGTCCGTGTGAGAACACGACTTGATGTAAATATTAAATACTTAAATTTTGAAATGAAACAATATTTTGGAAGGAAATATGCCAATTTACGCATTATGATTATGTCAAAGTATGTTCTAATGCATTTTACATAGGTGTTTTCTTAGAATAATAACAAAAACAGCGATTATTCTATGGGTGTTCTGCTATTTCACGGCGCGGTGGATTGAGTTGAAAATACGTGTCCAATGTGCCGTTCCAATATGCCAAACCAATCCCGCAATCCCGCGGGATCCCTCGCACCAGCGCGGAATGCCGCAGCACGCGGGACTGGAAAATGTGTCGGGATCCCGGAATACCGGGATATCGGTGTTCCGGGATTGGAAGCCCTAGTGTTATGCTTACTATCATGTCGCATTTTTGGACGAAAACGACACAATTCAAAAAAATCGAAAATTGAGTTAACGTCATAAAATTACTTAAAACGGAATTTTCAATACAACAATAGTTCAAACACCGCCATATTCAAGCAGGAAAAGGACAAAACTATTATATCGGTCCCTTTTTATTATATTTTCATAAAATAGGGACCAGTTTTAAGTCATTTTATAACGATAAACCAAGTTTTTATTTTTTTGAATTGCGTCGTGTTCGTCCTGAATGTGCGATGTATATGATATGAGTTAGAGTGCCTCGTTGTTGTAAAAAAGCTTGTAAAACAAATTAGTCATCGATATTGTACTAGAGAATATTATTCCTTTTGATGATGGATAAATTACACCCTAATAATAGTATTCAAATTACAAAGTTCCTGCGAGGGTTACTGTTACTGTTACTGTTGTGGGGCTCCTTTTTCCGCACTTAGCCCGTAGAAAGTCGGGCCGTTGTGCGTCATGTGCCAGCTAGAAGTCTAGCCAGCCCAACTCCTTCCAGAAGCGCAGGATCTTCCTGGTTCCTTCACAGGCTTCTCGGAGTGACCCCGGAGTACCGAGGATTTCAGCCCGTTGTGCAGCTACTCCTTCGCATTCCAGGATAACGTGGGAGGCTGTTTCGTCTGCCGACAGGCATCCCCTACAGAGGGGGCTGTCGGTGATACCTAAAACATATAAATGTTTGTTTAATGAGCAGTGTCCGGTGATCGTACCCACCATTGTGCGTAGAGAGGCCCTGTCCAAAGACAAAAGGCGTTTCGTTAGACGTCGGTCCGGGTGTGGCACTGTTTCCCGGGACTGTCTACATGCACTAGTACTTGCCCATTGATCCGCGTGTTGTTCTTGTGTTCTGCGGCGCAGCCATGATCTTAACTGATAGAAGGGTAGTGGTACTATTGGAACAGGTCCGAATACCACCTGATTTGACCCCCTTTTAGCCAGCTCATCTGCTGCGTCGTTACCTAGAGAGCCACTGTGCCCTTTGATCCATTGTAGGGTAACGGAGTTATTCCTACTTATACCTTCCAATGCCAGGTGGCACTCTAGTATGAGCCCAGACTGGATAGTTCCACTGTCAAGGGCTCGCAGTACCGCAGCGCTGTCTGACACTATGCGTATCTTATGGTCTGTTAGACCCCGCTTGTCAACTGCGTTGGCAGCCTGTGTGATGGCGATACATTCACATTGATATATGGAGCTGTGCTCGCCTAAGGCCATTGATAAATTAATGTTGATATCCAGTGAGAACACTCCTGCGCCCGAGCCTGTCCTAGTCTTTGAGCCATCGGTGTATATTCGCAGTTCGTGTGTTCCAGACCAGTCTTGTTGTTCTTCAGCAAGCTGGACAGTGTAGCTTTTGTTGAAGATGTGTTGTTTGGGCACTCTGTCGTTGGGGGCGGCTATCAGTGACTGGTAGTTTGTAGCCTCCTCAAGGATATCGCTGTGAGCCCCTTTCATTGAACCCCAGAGCTTTAGTGAATGTAGTCTGATAGCTGCCGAGGCGGCCTCCTGTCGGATAAAAAGATCCAAGGGTGGTAGCCCCAGCAGTACCTCTAATGCTACTGTGGGTGTGGTTTTCATGCAGCCCGTTATAGCTGTGCAGGCTAATCTTTGGAATTTCTGCAGTTTATTCCTAGTTGTGGTGAGTTTGGTTCTGGGCCACCATACTACGGCTCCGTAAGAAATGATTGGCCGTATCACCGCTGTGTAAAGCCAGCTCATAATCTTAGGGCGGACTCCCCAGGTTTTTCCGAGGAGTCTCTTGCACTGCCAGAAGGTGATACAAGCTTTGTCCAGTTTGTGCTCCAGATGTTTATTCCATAGCAGCTTATCATCCAAAGTTACACCTAAATACTTTACCTCCTTCGTTAGGTTCAGTGTGGTACCTTGGAGTTTAGGTAATCGAAGATTTTGAGGGATACTTCGCTTCTTTGTGAACAAGACCAGTTCAGTTTTTGACGGGTTTACAGACAGTCCTTGTTCTGAACACCATCGTTCGACGATTTTGAGGGCTTCCTGCATGAGGTCACATAGGATTCCCTCGAACTTTCCTTTTACAAGGATCGCCACATCGTCTGCATAGCCAACAGTGTAGAAGCCCGCCTCGTTTAGAGACCTAATCAGGTCATCCACAACGAGGTTCCACAGTAAAGGTGAGATGACCCCTCCTTGCGGACAGCCTCTCGACACAATCGCTCTGACTGTGTCGTTGACTGTTACCTGCACCGCTCTCTTCTTTAGCATTTTGCCAATCCAGCTGGCTGTGGTAGGATCGGCGCCGTGCTTGAGCAGTGCATGGCTTATGCTGCTAAATTGCGTCTTGTCGAAAGCTCCTTCGACGTCTATGAAGACTACGAGCGCTGATGATTGTGTTGATAGTGCTGTCTCAATTGGCGAGATGACATTGTGAAGCGCTGATTCTGTTGATTTGCCTGAAGAGTAGGCGTGCTGTTGGTTGTGTAGCGGGTAGTACCTCAAAGCCTCATCCCGGAGATCCCGATCGCAGAGTCTCTCCATTGTTTTCAGGAGAAAAGATGTGAGGCTTATCGGTCTATACGACTTTGGCTGCGTATAGTCGCTCTTACCTGGTTTTGGTATGAATACCACTTTTACTTCTCTCCATTTGAAAGGAACATAGCAGTGCATGAGGCATCCCTGGTAGATTTTCACCAGATGTGGGGCGATCGTGTTCTTACACCACTGTAGGAGTCCAGGGAAAACGCCGTCTAAGCCAGCTGCTTTGTAGGTAGAGAAGCTGTCTATTGCCCATAGTACCTTTCTCAAGGTAACTATTCGGCGGGCAGTTTTAATGGTTTCAGCGGTCGGTTGCTCAAAGTTTGACTGATCCGCCTCTTCCCACGTGGAGTTCTCAGTGATTGAGCAATCCGGGAAGTGTGTATTCAGTAGCAGCTCACACATTTCTGCGTTAGTTGTTGTGTAGCTGTTATCCGGTTTTTTCAGGGAGCCCAGGTTTCGGTCGGCGTCCCTTGATAGGACTTTTCTGACCCTGGCTGCCTGAGTGTTTGATTCAATGTTGGTGCAAAAGGATTTCCAGCATTCACGTTTTCGTGCTCGGATGCGTTTTTTATAAACCCCTTGGGTTGTCTTATACGCATCCCAGTCTTCTGCTTTCCTTGTGTTTTTCGCTCTGTTAAACAGTTTGCGTAGCTTGCATCTCAATTTTTCCAATTCTGGTCCCCACCAACTGCTGCGTTTGGTGGTCCTCATTGATTGCCTTATTTGCGGACAGGTTTTTTGAAATGTGTCTATTAACGTATCCGTTAGTTCATTCACGTGTTTTTCTATGTCGGCTGGCCCTTCGTAATCAGCAGGAATACATTCCAAGATTGGGCTCGTCGACACTATCCTGTCAAACCTTACCCGGTCTGTCCGCCTTGGATTCCGCCACGGTTCAGGTTTCAATGGATCCACGTTCAGTTTATATCTTATCCATCTATGGTCAGAGTTTGACAAGTCGTCTGAGACGTGCCAGTCGGATATTCTTTCCGACACTCTTTCCGTGGATAGTGTGATGTCTATTATTGTTTGGTATCTGGAAGTTACGAAAGTTGGTTCCGAACCCCTATTTAGAAGCCTGAGATTTGTCGAGAATAGATATTCAACAAGATCTTCACCTCTTTTGTTGGACGCGTCGCTCCCCCACAAGGTATGGTGTGCGTTCGCGTCCGCCGAGATGATAAGTTCAAGCTTCTTGCTTTCACAGTGCCTGATGAGACTGGCTAGCTCGACCGTCGGTATGTCCGCGTCGCCCGGCAGATAGGCAGACGCTATTACAACCTCTGGTACGCCAGGACAGTTGTTCTGGAGCCTGACCGTGGTCAGGTCTCTGGAACAGAACTCATGCATTACAACCGCGTTGATAGATTTAGGCGCATAAATACATGTGCGTGGGTTAGTTACGGTGGTGTCGAGTAGTAACTTACCTCCGATGTTGCTTAGGCCGCAGATCCTGCCATTCCTTATCCACGGCTCCTGGATAAGGGCGACGGTCTTGCTGTTGACCTCCAGCACTCTTCGCAAGGTAGCCGCCGCGGTTTGCTTGTGTTGGAGGTTTGTTTGGATGATGTGGGTGTGGGGTTTATTGGGGCGAGGAGGAGCGAAGGGGACTGCTCAACTCGACATCCGCCTCCGACGGAACGTCCTGGTCCATCAGCTGCGCGACAGCCCCTTCCAGGTCCCCGAAATCGGAGCCCATGTCAGGGGAAGTCAGCGGGCAAACTGATGCTGCATCCTGCCTCTTCCTTTCGGTTGAGGAGTGTTGCTTGACCATTGGCTTGCCAACCGTGTTCCGTCTTTCGACGGGACTCGGCCGGCCAGCCGTGGACGTAGACGCACTAGCCCCCGGGTCCGCTCCAGCGTACTCTCCCCGCTTTTCAGCGGGGGGGTCGCGAGTAGCCCCGGGGTCCGGCACAGTCTCAGCAGGGTCCGGCGGCATATCTTGCAACCGTCCCGTGCTGCCGAAGAAGCGGATGTACGCGTTGCCCAGTTGGTAATAGAGCCTTCGCCCCTCCGCTAGGACCTTGGGGATCAGGTCGGCTGGGATGCCCAGCACCAGGAAGGTGCTCGGTGGATTCTCTCCCTGGCGCTCGGCACTGTACAGTGACCACCTGCCGACCCGATACTCCGCGTTTTGTCCCATCAGGATCCTGTGGATCGTGCTGATATCCTCGGAACAGTCCGGCAGCAGCACGGCAGACTTCACCCTTCTGGGGATATCCTTCTGCCGCGCCACTACCAGCCTAGTCCCAGGAATTGGGGATTCGAAAGTGGCCACAGTTTCCCGTAGCCACTCAACGTCCTTGTCGCCCCTACACTGGAGCTTCAGCACACCTTCGCTGTGGAAGGGCTTGCCTCGAAAAGAGGGCCAGTATGGGGCGTTTGTGGTTGTTAGTGGCACCTCTGACAGAGACCTGATACAGGACTGTAAGGTGCCCTTAATTTTCTCCACCTGCTCCGATGTTAGGTCGGTGAAGGGTTCCGCCATCACTGCAACAAAGAGGTCGTTTATGACCACCTTGTCTGCGTAGGTGGCAGCACCCCTCGTCGAATCGGTGCTGGTGGACGCTTTCGCCCTTTTCGCCTGCTTGGCGAGGGGCGATTTGGTGTCGTTCGGGCGAGGGCGTTTTGAGGTTTTATCGGGGACCTCTGAATTACTGGCCCCCGCATTCCTCACGCTCCTCCCCCCACGTCTGCGTTTTGGCTTCGGATTCCGGGGCTCGTTGGATTTCTCCTCCGTACCCCGGCTGGGTTGGGCCACTCCCCCAGTGGCGGAACCCACTCCATCCCGACTGCAGCCGGGTTGGCTTGGGCGCCGCGCACTTGCCGGTTTAGTGGGTGCCGTTGCCGGCTCCCGCCTTGCGGCGGGGGGATACCTTATACCCCCTTGAGCCGTGTTGCCTGCACTTCTCTCCTTGCGCTTAGTTTTTTTCTGCGCACCGGAGGTCATGCGTTTTCTTTGGACTGTACGCCAGACCTGTTCGCCAGCCTCCAAAGATGTGGTGGCTGTGTGTGTGGTTGTACGAGGCCCAGGCGCTTCCGAAGAAGCATCGACCGGTCCCCGTACTGGTTGGGGCGCTTCCTTGGAAGCAGCGACCCGTTGTTGTTGGTTGCAGGGCGCTCCGTTGGGAGCAGCGGCCTGCTTGTTTTTTTTATGTTTCCTCTTGTTGTCCATAGTTGTTTGTATTTAGTTTCACCTCCCGTGGCGTCCCACCCTCCTGGGAGCCCGCAGATGGGGATGCTCATTCGAGCACCAGGACCTACCACAGGAGGTATAGGGCCCAAGATCCGTGATGCTGCGAGTCCGCACGGTGCGAGGAGTTCTACGGCTGCCGAGCAGAGGTTTTAGCCCGTGCTAGCCATAGGCCCCGCGCTCCGCCGACTGCGCACCCCATGACCCTGTAGCCCTCGCCAGCAACCCTTAGAGGGTGCCCCTACCGGTTACCTCAGGCTGGCTATTTCCTGAGGCTGCCGTTTAGAAGGAATGCCGGACCAAAGAGGGCGTGTTGTCCCCACAGGTAACTAACAACCCGACCCGTGGTAGACTCAACCCTCCAGGACTCCATTATCCCCTCGTACGGCGCTCAACTACGCACGGTACAAGACGTAGGTGGGCTCTCCCACTCCGTTACAGAGTGGTCGGTCTGACACGCCCACTGGTCATGACCTACCAGTCTTTTTGCTGCGTGGCTGCAAGGTCACTGGTGAAGCCTCTTCGGACAAACTCCGGTGGTTAGGAGGGCACTTAGCCAACAGTGAGTTAGACCCCCTAGGGGGAGTAACTCAACGTTGCCCAGGTATACCGGCGGTTGGGGATCCGTGTTCTAATTGGACGTATCCGCATAGACCACCCATCCCGCCGCACACGTGGAGGTGTCCCTACAGCATACCCGAGGGTTACGATTTGCGGTTGGAAGCGTAGCCTACGGACGCTCACATTGTTTGTAACGGTGCATGGGGTGACAAGCGATATTGTAGTTTGCTTTGACCTACTTTAATATATAATCAACTTTTACCGGAAAACCGGTAAACTATATTTAAATCCTCTTTGTCAAAATATTTATTACACTTTATGGCTCGAAGCTCCAATGGGCATGTTTTTGTACTGTAGTTAAATGACGAGACGAGTATGCTGTCCATCTGATGGACAGCAATATGACCGCTCATAAACAGTAGCAACGCCGCACATAACTTTGAAGTACAAAGTAGGTACTGCGTGGCACTCCTCCGGGCTTGACACCTGAGACATTAGATGTTAAGTCTCATAATGCCCATTGCCCAGTAATTACGCTGGCTACAATGTACTTAAAAGTGGAACACAACAGTGCATGGACACTGCTGCTTGGCGGTAGAAATAGACATTACGTACATACGGTACATATAGTGCATACATACGAATCAAATACAGAATCTCCATTTTTAACCGACTTCCAAAAAAGGAGGACGTTCTCAATTCAAGTGTTTGTATTTTTTTTAAGTCGGTTAATAACGAACATCCAAAGTCCAAATTGCCATATCGCCTTCCCTTATTCATTCGTTGTGCCGGTGGACGAACTCTCGTTACGGCCAGGAAGGGAAACGTTGATCAAATCTTTGTGTTCCAATTGTACCGGTCTTTATGTGCGCCGACCCTCCGATGGAGGTCTTGATCGACGGCTTATGACAAAGAAAATGGATAAAGTAAAACAGGGATGTATAAATCGCACCTTTAGGACGAAAACGACGCTAATCAACAAAATAAAAATTTGGGTTATCGTCATAACTTGACTTAAAACTGGTCCCTTTTTTATGAAAATATAATAAAAAAGGTACCGATATAATAGTTTTGTCCTTTTCTCGCTTGAATATGGCGGTGTTTGAATTATTGTTGTATTGAAAATTTCGTTTTAAGTAATTTTATGACAATAACTACATTTTCGATTATTTTAATTGTGTCGTTTTCGTTCTAAAGGTGCGAAATGTATATAAATATTGATTATTTATACCACTGGCATATTTGATATACAGTCAGAAAAGTGTATGCAACCACCTTAAGGTTCTACAACTCGCTTGCGTCGTCTGTCAGCAACATGCAACTTCACACTAACGTAGACCATAATAGTTATCTGCTGTTTCCTTTATACATCTCCGAAATGTTCGCACCTGCTTGGTAAAATATGAAAAATGGGCGTTTTAACTTGAGATAGTGTACTAATATCAAATTGGGTGATTTTACCTAGGTATAAAATCCTACTAATATTATAAACGCAAAAGTTTGTAAGTATGGATGTATGGATGTTTGTTACTCTTTCACGCAAACATTACAGAACGGATTTCGATGATTTTGGCACACGGGTAGATCACGTCCTGGATTAACACATAGGCTAGTTTTTATCCCGGGAAAATATAAAGCGGGACTTTTATCCCAGAAAAACTTTTTAACGCGGGCGGAGCCGCGGACAAAAGCTAGTAGAGTATAAAGAAGTCGGTTAAAACACAAGAGCCAGTTTCACAGGTTTCAAGAAAGTATTTGACAGTTATCGTATTAAACAGCTCTTGTACTCAGAGGGAGCAGGGAGCATAGATTAATGTTTTTTTTGGTCGGCTTATACATTTAAATGTAACGAATAGTAGTATCAGCAAGGGGTCAAATTGACCCTTATTGGTAATTATAACTGAACAGTATGGACCATAGTATTGTCCAGATTTTAAGGGCAATTACTAGATGCGACTTTACTTCTAATGTCTCAAAGCTATAGCTCTGCAAACACTATAGATCGACCACTTTTTCACATATCCTTTGAAGAAAAGGTCTTCTAGAGTGGTAGAGGTACCATATAGTACACAGCTCTGTGCGTTAAGCACGACCTAAAGCTTGGTGCTAATTATGTCATTTCTGTGTCTCTACGATTTACGCTGGTGACCTAGGCATCGACTTCACTGTCCTATTCTCGACACAGAATTATAATTATCCCTCATCGATTATCTAAATAAACTCCTATTTTCCAGAGTCCAAATTCAACATCCGCTGGTACAAGGACACCACTCTATTGGGTGACAGTGGGGATCCTGATCACCTACCGCCCAGGGTGCGGATGCACGCCAACTACAGCCTGCAGGTAGACTCTCTTGTGGCCGAGGATACCGCAGACTACACGTGTGAGGTAAGTCTCTAAGTGCTGTATATGTAACTTAGATATGCTATTCTGGAAGATCCCACTTCTGAATCCGCAGTGTCATCTACACTAGAGCCAGAAGGTAAGAATGTCGGTGGAGCGAACTACACTCCCTTTACTAATAAGTGAGATCTTACGTATATTACGCTAATCGGATTTTGTAAACAAAGATTCCGATCGTCACACTGGCTTTGTGTCATAATCTCACACGATAAGTCGATGTCACTTCACTTCTTGCCAACTGTGTTACTACAGACTTGCACCGCTGTTTTGCTAAGTCTGGTAGATAATCCCATTCACGATGGCACGCCCCAATAATTTCCCTAAGCGCTTACAGTCCAAGTGTGCAACCTTGCTGTTGTTTTAGTTCCGTAAATACACGCTAATTACCTATCAGTATTCACACACTACGTGTCTCACAGTCTCATAATCTATACCCATGTCAACTGGACTTTAAGATCATTGTTAAGACGGCACTGTCAGCGTTGAACAAGAAATAGTAGGTTTTTTTTATTAGAAAGGTCTAACTAATGTTATTCGAAAATATAATATATCTCGGGAGTTGGGTGGAATTGAACTCAGCATACCTATGCACTATAGTTGGGATAGACTAAGCTGGCCGGTATGACAACAAATTGTTAACTGCTACGATAACTTTGTGAGAACGTCTAGCCAAAAAATTCAAAGTCAATTACATAATTACAAATACTTATCATGTTCTCCATACATTATAACAAAGAGTATCATACTTATGTAACATATTTGAATTCATATTGTAAAAATATACTGAAATAAAGAATATAATCTTGTCCCTTATATCAACACGACGCTTTTACACTGTTGTATACTGCAGTTTATAAGCGTAGTGTTGGGAATGTTTTAAATCGCTTGGCAACCAAACCTTACCGATTACTGATAAAAATCTAAACTTCGGATGTAAATAAAAACACTGCTGTTAATTTAAAAACTATGTTTAAAGTATATTTTACAAATACTAGTGAACAATGCGTTAGATATTTTTAAAAATTAAACATTTCATACTCGAAGAGAGAAGAAGAAGATTTCCAAAGTAAACAACTTAAACCGTAGCACTATATTTGTTATTTTCAGTACACACTCGTATTCATTTCTTTGTAATGACTAATAACCAATTTAAAAGTTATGAAAGGATAATCGTGAAATTTTATCGGAAAATCAAAAGGAACGACCAATAATAACTAACTACTGTAATAAAACATACTCTTGATTGTAATGTGTAAGATTTAATAATAATCGAACTCCATTAACATACGATAATATGAACGTAAACTCCTTGAATAAAAAATCGATTGCATTCAAGAATCGGTTATTTGGAGCAACCGGTTTTTTGTTCTCTTCCCTACACATAGTATTTCGTGAAGTGTCAATAAATTGTCATACCGGCCAGCTTAGTTTGTCACAACTATAGTAGCTTTTCTGCTCGCCCCTGTAGTTACATGGTTAGTTTAAAAATATATTTTGTAGGTTAAACTAATTTAAAAACTTTTAGTCCCTGGACCAAAATCTTTACTGGCCTCCAAGTAATATTTTGTTTCATGACGCAACTGGGTAGCAGTCGTAATGGCCAATTAAATACACTCTAATTGTAAAGTGAAGTACGATGGAGTTGTTTTTAACTATGGATAGCAATTAATTCGACAAACGAAACGTTTTGATCACGCTGTTTGGGAATAGTGATGTGCCTCTATCGATAAACTTTAAAACAAATAATAATTCTTCGAAGGCCGATGACGCTGTACTTGATGTTAGATTTCTAGAGGTCCAGTTTCATGAAAAATCCGTTCAGCGGTTTCAGCGTTACTGCTAACAATCATCTTCACAAACTTTCGCATTTATGTAGGTAAATCAGTTTCTGGCTTCAATTCCCATGTAAGCTCATTCCATGCTTCAACACTATGCCACACTGACATAATTATATTTCTGCAGGCAGGTACAAGGGTCTACCCTTACGGTAGGGGAAAGCAACTGCCCCGGATTTTGTAATAATGGGACTATCTATAAGAAATTACTGATTAATCCCCCCCCGCTCTTTGGTCCGATAGTGCAACCCGACAGGGTGCAAAAGCTGGGTATGTCCACAGTGGCAGCGTACCATGGGTTGGCACTCGCGGCGGTACTGTATCTAGCAATCCCCAAATGATTTGATTTGGCGGGCGATTAGCTTGCGTGCCCTTGGGCCCTGCGCCCGGGTACCACACACCCCTGGCATCTTCGGATTAAGACTTTCCTGACACGAAAATCATTCTCATAGTAAACTGAGATAGTTTTTTTTTGTACAGTGTTCTGTTATATTTTTTGGACATACAAGTGAGTTGAAGTTGTCACTTCCTAGTATATGCCCATGCCATGCCATGTAGATAATAGAAGAAGCTCTTAAAACATAATATCGATATATTTTAACCCCAACCGTTCCGTCCAGTTAAACCGACCAATTATGCAATTAATCAATTTGAGCAAACTCTTTTGTTTGACGGATCTCGCTTCTTGTGACCGTAATTGTACCAGAAATAGGCCTTGTATCCTTGTAGTGAAGTTTAAAAGGTTTTAAAGCTCCGCGCAGACGTAAATTTACAGAAACTGCGCAAAAAAGCGACTTCGAGCAATGATATAATTACTCAACGAAACTGACATGTTCGACCAGGTAGAAAGGAGATATCCGCTTTTTGTATGGGTGCTGGGCCTCAAAATCTATCCGGGCTCAAACTTTATGGAGATGAAAGGGGCAAAAATAATTTAATTTAATTTAATTTATTTTATTTATATGGACTTGGATCCATTAAAAAAATATTTCAAGACCCCTCCATTTATAACTAACTTTTTTAATAACGTTCATATTAAAATTGTAGTTTTCGAGCAAAATAAAAATACACAAATCTCAAAATCGGAGGACTTTAAAATTATACAATTTATTGTAAAAGGCTAGTTTTTCGGAGTTCTATCCAAATATATGTAGGTATATAAATTACCTTGGTTAAAATTTTAGACCCGTTGTTGGGCATGTTCTTTAATGGATAGATCTAGGTACTTGGTATTAGGACTGCTTCGGTGGCATAGTCTTATTGGGTACGGTATGAATACCAAACCGCTCTGAGATCCTGGGCCAGTCAAAGTAATATAATATTCTTCTGCTCAATATTAATAGCCGGAATTTGTGCCCGATGTGGCGACTTGGCGACTTGATAAAGGTCGCACGAACACGCTGGATACAGGCCGCTTTTGTTAGGTCCGTCTGGAAATCTTTAGGGCAAGTCTATGTTCATCAGTGATCAGTGCCTTGGTGGCGTAGTTGTATTGCGTACGCGTTACGAGTACGATTTGCGCGCTGAGGTCCTGGGTACGAATCCAGGGTTGAGCCAAAAAAAGTTGTTTAAAGTAAAAATTACTCAGTCGCAGCTCGGACTCAGGAAGTTGGCGGTGTGATACCCCTGTGCCTCGGAAAGCACGTAAAGCCGTTGGTCCTGCGCCTGATCTCTCTCCTATGACTATGAGAGTGAAGGAATAGCGAGTGCACCTGTGTATTGCGCACACACTTGTGCCCTATAGTATCTCCTGCGTACGCGGCTGATCTCCGTTGAGATTGGCCCCCGTGGCCGAAATTGGCGAGGAGGATTTTTAATTTTTCATATTCATCAGTGGACTTAATGTGGCTGATGATGATGGCAATAGGCCCAACCCCTATCCCATCATGGGACAGAACACACCGGCGAAAAGTGGGAGCCCTTGTGGCATCTCTGCCTACTTGCAATGCAATGCAATGCAATCAGCCCTGTAGGTATTATATACTGCCCACTGTTGAGCACGGGCCTCCTCTACTACTGAGAGGGGTTAGGCCTTAGTCCACCACGCTGGCCTAGTGCGGGTTGGCAGACTTCACATATCTTCGAAATTCTTATAGAGAACTTCTCAGGTATGCAGGTTTCCTCACGATGTTTTCCTTTTTCTCTGCCTACTTGCCCAGTTTTTTTTATAGATACTTGTCTCGTTTCTTATCTACACATCTATTTATTTGTGTATGAGGTGTATGTTTCAAAATAATATTGTTTCTGAAGTTCACGAACTTATTAATTTCTAATAATCGATATGCAGTTAACGGATGTTGTCAGTTAAAACTAATTAACTGGAGACCGTTCTTCGCTAATTGGTAACGGGACGGAAAAAGTTTTTTTAAGTTATTTATGGTTGTGCTGACATCGGGTGAACGAAGAAAGATCATCAGAAGAAATTTATTAAATATTCGGTTTATGGAAGTTGTTTCAACTGCAAGACGAAATAAGTATTTACTGGTGGTAGATCTCTCATTATGTAAGAGGCCGTCTGGGTGGGTACCACCGCAATGTCTATTTCTACCGCCAAGCAATAGTGTGCATGCACTGTTGTGTTTCGGTTTGAAGGACATTGCAGCCAGTATAACTGGACATAATGAGACTTAACATCTTATGTCTCAGGATGACGAGCGCAGTGGAATGCCACACAGTACTTTGTAAGTCAAGGTGCTGGATGGTGTTGCTACTGTTTATGGCTGGTCGTATCGCTTACCATCAGGCGAACGGCATGCTCGTCTCGTCATTCAATGCTATAAAAAAAAAAAAAAAAAAACTAATTAATGGCAAAATCTTATTTCTAGTAAAACAAATGCGAAATTTTGTGACAAAGTTTGGTTATTTGTAAGTTTGGATGTTAGTAAACTTGTTAGCGCAGAAATAGATGAAAAAATTTGTATAAAACTTGGGACACAGGTAGACTATTCTTGATTAACACAGGCTACTTTTTATCCCGGTAATTAGCTTTCATGGGAAACAATGTTTTTTTTCGTTAAAGTGTTTTAGGTACTTTTGTAGCCGGAAAGGATTTTCACAGGGGCGAAGCCGCGTGCTGCACCTAGTATGGTGAAAACGATTATTTTCATAATAGTTATTTTACCCATTCCGAATCGCTTATATCGCAACTTTAGGACGAAAACACCACAATTAAAAAAAAAACGAAAATTGAGTTATTGTCATAAAATTACTTAAACCGAAATTTTCAATACATCAATAGTTCAAACACCGCCATATTCAAGCGGGACAAGAACAAAACTATTATATCTGTCTCTTTTTTATTATATTTTCATTAATATATATAAATCTCGTGTCACAATGTTTGTCCTCAATGGACTCCTAAACCACTTAACCGATTATAATAAAATTCGCACACCATGTGCAGTTCGATCCAACTTGAGAGATAGGATAGTTTAAATCTCAAATTATAGTCGCAATTTTAATTTATTGCTAATTATTTGTCTGTTATTATTTGACAGTCACAATTATCTTAACTCCAAATGATTCTAACAGATGTCGATACCTTTCGACTGGGTTGAGTAAGTAATCAATAGATGGCGCTGCTATGGTAAATCTACGAACGTGTCATATAAGCTACATTTTAAGCGGGACTTTTATACCGGGAAAACTCATTCACGCGGGCGGAGCCGCGGACAAAAGCTAGTATTTTCATAAAAAAGAGACCAGTTTTAAGTCATTTTATGGCAATAACACATTTTTTTTTTAATTGCGTCGTTTTCGTCCTAAAGGTGAGATATTATAACTAGGTTCCAGTTTTAGTTTTACTTATGGTGTTTGATTTAATGTTTCACGATTCAACTGAGAATCTTCTTTACTTGTTTCATTATAATTCTGCCCACAATAGTATCAAAGATCGTAATTTTTACGACATTTAAATTCACTACAATAAGTTTAATAAAAAAATGTATTACGTGTAGGAAGAATACACGAGAATCATAGAAATTTGGTCTTGAACTTGAAAAAATTAGAGGTCATTCTTAAAATAACTAGATTTAAACCTTGACAAAAATTCTGTAAAACTTTTAGGCTAAGGTACTCATAAAATAATTTCGAAATGTGAAGTTAGCCTGCACTAGGACAGCGTGGTGGACTAAGGCCTAAATCCTCAGTTGTAGAGGAAGTTCCCTTTACATGAGACCTAAAATGGCTTGCGATATGTAATGTAACGCGTGATATACCTCTGCCTTCACCTAAAAAGGGAAAAGAGCGTGATGCTATGTTGGTATGTATGTTACCCAAAATGTGTAGTGGTGTTGTGATGCTATCATGTTTTGTTACAGGTACTAAGACCCGAACCATGGGGTCCAATAAGGCAGACACATTCCATAGAAGTACAATGTAAGTACAAGTTTCACTGAGGTCTGTAGTCCATACGTGCCCTCTACTGATCCTATAAGGTCTTAGAAAAATTTTGAGTGATTTTTTTTTGTTTTGGTACGACAAAGTGCTTACGAGATAATAGCAACTACCAGATAAAAGAAATAAAATGTCGGTCAACCTGTTGCCCGAATTATACTGAATTTACTTTTGTCAGTTCTACGAGCTATGTGCCCTGCCCACTGCCACTTTAGCTTGCTAATCCGCTGGGCTATGTCGGCGATTTTCGTTCTTCTATAAAACCTAAGATTACAAGTTAATTTAGAACTAGGACAAAAAAATAAGCTATACGCCTGCACCTTTAGCCATTTAAATTGTTTATTTGCTACAATAGCATAATGGATCTAAGAATTCGTCACGGTGGGTGTCTCATTACCTATTTATTGCGTTAGTTTACTTGTGCCACATTTGTTCTTTTTAAACTGTTTTGAACTGCTAAAGAAAAATAGATTTTACATCAAATTCTATAAGGTTCATATTCTTGTTAATATCTGACTTCATGCCTGTCTCAAAGTAATAAATATGGCATTAAAAGTGTCTCCTCAGTCCTCATCCTGCATTCAAAACCATGTTTTTACAATCAGGCATATTATTTTCTTTGTCATAAAGCTTGCAGAAACTTTCTGAAAGCAGGTCGCTTCTGAGAGATTAGTCTGGAAATCTTTAGGGGAGGACTATGTTCAGTAGTGCACTTCCAAAGGCTGAAGGTGATGATATTGTGGCCGGAAACGGACTAGCAATCTTGAGCGTTTTGGCTAAAACACCTGTGGGCTTAGAATGTGACAAAAAAACACGTCACGTCTCCGTTTCGTCTTATTGGGATTGGTTGAGAGACTAACACTTGACTGACGTATTGGTCTCTCGATCAATCACAAGCATCAAAATTAAACGACATCGTTTTACGAGTTGCGTCTTTGTGTCACATTCTAAGCCCACTGTTTGTTTCTTCTACATTACCGAACATGATTTCTTCGGTAATGTGGATGTTTATAGATAGTGAAAGTTACTTAACGTCAAGCTCACAGCCATGTATAGAGGGGCGGGAGGGAGAGTGGCCGGGTGGTCAGTGCCCACCCCAGAATTGCTTGGTGCCCACCCTAAAGATTTTGAGGGAGCCCACAACTACTATAATTTTTTAAACGATTTTTTAAGTCTAGGACGTTGGTCCCGCCTGGAACATGACTAGGTACGCGAATGGTCAGGCTGTATTATATGCTGCTGGGCCTCGTATACTACTGAGAGGGTTCGAGCCTTAGTTCACCACGCTGTGCTGGTTGGCAGACCTTTCCTTTACCTTCGAAATTCTTAAGAAGAATTCTTACGGTTTCTATGTTGTCTTTGTTGTTAAAGGTAGTGATAATGTTAACAGATCCTCCCACAATCAAGACGGTTCCAGAAGATGGATTCCTGGAGGTTCGTAAAGGGGAGTACGTGGACATCGGCTGCGAGACCACCGGCACGCCAGCACCTATCGTTGACTGGAGGAAGAACGTGAGCTCATCATCATAAACATAGAATCACGCCTGTTCCTTTTTAACCGACTTCCAAAAAGGGAGGAGGTTATGTTTTTTTACATTTTTCAACCAATTTGATGCTGATTTCACAGAAGAATTTCTGTTTTCGTATTATCTTCTGTCACACATAAAATAAAGTACAAAATCAAATATAGGAAACTACCCTATTTTGTCCGCAGGGTGAACCCATGGCCCTGCTCGAGCATCGTGCTCGCATCAGGTTCAGGGCTGAGCATCGCCTCCTGGCCGGGGTGTATGAGTGCACAGCTAATAATGGAGTGGGTGACCCTGTGAGAGCTGCGATACGAGTGGTCATACATGGTGAGTTTTAGTAAAAATAAAACTACTCTTCACAAATTTTGTAGTAAAATACTCAAATATAACTTGTTTTTCATGACGACATAGGCAGTATCTTCTTCTTTTAAAAATGGCTCCACAGTTTCGTTGGTGAATAGGTAGTGTCTGTTCGTGACGCATTAAATAATTGTGACAGTATCGGATTCTTCTCAAGATTTCGTACCCACTACAAAAACTCTAACAAATAACAATAACCGACTTCTGAGAATATATTTTGCCTTTTTATTATTTGTTAAAAATCTCATACTACAACCATAACATGATCAATCTGGAATAAATTTTGGGTCAAGGTTTTGATATTGAAATATTGTACGATAAGCTTCATCAATCCGACATTTGTCGTACGAAGACCTAATTATTTTTTTATGGCATTGAATTACGAGACGAGTATGTCGTTCGCCTGATGGTAAGCGATACGACCACCCATAAACAGTAGCAACTCCATCCAGCACCTTGAGTTACAAAGTACTGTGTGGCATTCCACTGCGCTCGTCATCCTGAGACATAAGATGTTAATTGAACTGTTAGGTTGATCATATAAAGGCATTCTAACAAACCCTTTTTTTATGTGACCAGACGCTCCAGTAGTGACAGCAGAGAGGACATTCATCCACACGGCCATAGGTCTACGGGCAGCCTTATCAGCTAAGGTGGAGTTCTCAATACCACCAGCTCGCACTGCGTGGTATAGAGACGGAAGACCGGTGAAGACTGATGACAGGTCAGTTCTTAGTAGGTAATAACTGATCTTATCTCAAGATAAATCTTTAATTATGGCTATTTGATTCGGAGTCTTCGTGCCTGATATGGCGATAGGCTCCACCCCTATCACAACTTTGGACACAAGCGAAAAGTGGGGCCTGGTTGAACCTCTGCCTACCCCTTTGCGGATAAAAGCATGATGTGTGAAAGATATTTGATGAATGCCTATAATGTTCTGAACATTGAGTCTTCTTACTTGTGTTTGTTTCATTGCCGTCACCATTTTGTTTAAGAAATGTAGATTTTTATAAGTAGCCCTTCGTAACGTAATCCAGAGGAATCTGTGCGTTGGCAGACAACGAATATAGGCTATATTTCTTTCTTAGTACTATTAAAACTTGTAAAATTCTGGTTTCACTGAAAGTACTTAACATCGAGTGAATTTCACTTCTTAAAGCGCGGTACCTATTAATAAACCAATCTCACGTTTGAGTAAAGTCTCAAGTAAACATTTAATGTAATGAACTATTTATTGAACCAAGCTTAAGCTGTCATTTAAGAGACTTAAACTTATATATATGTATGTATATATATTATATGTGTATTTACTTCTATATTATTGATTATTAATTGAAATAATTTTATTTATTATTATTATCGTGTTTTCATTTTTCATAACCGAAATTATTATATATTCACTAGACTGCCCTCTCTATTTCCTTTTCTTATATCCATCCCATGGTTGTCTGGAAGATATTGCCTAGAGCGATAAGACCGCCATTTGTACTTTTCTTTTAATTATCGTATTCTTTATTTTATATTGTGATACTCGTGTGCAAAAAAGAGTGAAATAAAAATAAATAAAAAAAATTGAGAGCCGTCACGGGACACTGGCAGATGTGAAACATCGAAATTATTTTGTAAAATTAATATGCATAAAAGAACAGATTACGACACGGAGACTGCCGCGGTAAAGCTATTGCATGGCATTTTTTATCACAAATTTTGATTGACTAAACACAAATTCGATATTACGCTTACCACATAAAGTAGATTTTTAAACGCGAGCAACGCACGTTTAGTCTTGTTATTGATAAATGTTAGAAATGCAGTGGTCATCACAACCAAAGTAGAATAAATCAAAATTTGAAAAAATAATGTTACGTTCGATTCTTTTGTACTCGTGCCGTGCCAACGCTGGGGAAATAGCTTCTACACAATGTATTTAAGGTTCATATTAGATTAGTAAGAAATGGTTTTAATGACTTTAATAAATAAAATAAATAAAAATATACTCGTTTCAAGAATTATAGTTTCTACGCATTGTATTTAAGGTTCATATTAGTAAGATAAAATACCATCATATAGCGTGGCGACGCGTCGCCACGGCATGCGTCGCCACGCCAGAAATCGATTTTACGTGCGGCTATAGATGTTTCACATCAATAATAATAAGAGCTTGTTCTCAGCTGAGGTAGCGCTGTTACATACACAATACTTAGCTCCGTCAAAATCCGTCACATATTGTAACTTAAGATACCACTTGAGCTAATGTAACATGGGTTTATTAAATAGCGACTATCTTAAGATGCTGAACCTTTTACTGGTGGTAGGTCTCTCATTGTCTATTTCTACCGCCAAGCGGCAGTGTGCATGCACTGTTGTGTTTCGGTTTGAAGCACATTGTAGTCAGTGTAACTACTAGACATAGTGAGACTTAACATCTTATGTCTCAGAATGTCGAGCGCAGTGGAATGCCACACAGTACTTTGTAAGTCAAGGTGCTGGATGGTGTTGCTACTGTTATTGGGTGGTCGTATCGCTTACCATCAGGCGAACGGCATGCTCGTCTCGTCATTCAATGCCATAAAAAATAATAAAAAATACTAATTTGACAGCATTTCAGCGAAATTGAGTTGCATTTATTAATACGGAAATTTGTCATCGGTATTTACTAATCGTTGATGTCTCATCCTCTCCCAGTGACCGTCGCCGAGGTTCGTAACCCGTTAGTGGGTTGCGCTCAGCATGGTCACTTAATTCAAGGGTTGCGAGTGCCTAAAGCGTTCACCCGAAAATCCGGTGTGGCCAGAAAAGCCGACTCGCGTCAGGCTACTGGCCGGTAAGACCATTAAAAAAAATAAAGTATACCTTTTGCAGGATTCTAATAATATCGCAAGAGAACGTCCATCAGCTGATATTCCGTAACGTAAGGAAATCAGACCTTGGAAACTACACCTTCAGGGCGGAGAACCAGCTCGGCATGGCGGACGTGGCCTTCAAGTTGACTGGTAAGTTTCGTAACATTCTCGAAATAAGTATAATTATTAAAATTAAAGCTGATTACTTCTGTTCTTTAATAGCGAATTTTCGAAGTTACGTGTGTATTGTTATCAATTATCGTTCGCTTTAACAGTGAAGGAAAACATCGTGAGGAAACCTACATAACTGAGAATTCTCCATAAGAATCTCGAGGGTATGTGAAGTCCGCCAACCCGCACTAGGCCAGCGTGGTGGACTAAGGCCTAACCCCTCTCAGTAGTAGAGGAGGCCCGTGCTCAGCAGTGGGCAGTATATAATACACGGCTGATTGCATTGCATTGCACTTCTGTTCTTTTATACTAAGCCTTGTTATTATTGTCTTATTCACTAAGATTTAGATTATAATACTTACCTATTAAAATTGTAAGAATTTCAATATTAGAATTAAGTTATTGACATGGGCGTATATAAAATAATCCGGGTCATAAAACATGAACACATTACAATGCCTATCTGCACTTTTAAGAAACATACGAACATTTAAATATATTCACAAACTTTCGACGGGGGGGGGTCTATACGTGACTTATAATGGAGGTTTATTTTAAATATATTCACAAACTTTTGACGGGGGGGGGTCTATACGTGACTTATAATGGAGGTTTATTTTAAATATATTCACAAACTTTCGACGGGGGGGGGTCTATACGTGACTTATAATGGAGGTTTATTTTAAATATATTCACAAACTTTTGACGGGGGGGGGGGGGGTCTATACGTGACTTATAATGGAGGTTTATTTTAAATATATTCACAAACTTTTGACGGGGGGGGGGGGGGTCTATACGTGACTTATAATGGAGGTTTATTTTAAATATATTCACAAACTTTTGACGGGGGGGGGGGGGTCTATACGTGACTTATAATGGAGGTTTATTTTAAATATATTCACAAACTTTTGCCGGGGGGGGGTCTATACGTGACTTATAATGGAGGTTTATTTTAAATATATTCACAAACTTTTGACGGGGGGAGGGTCTATACGTGACTTATAATGGAGGTTTATTTTAAATATATTCACAAACTTTTGACGGGGGGGGGTCTATACGTGACTTATAATGGAGGTTTATTTTAAATATATTCACAAACTTTTGACGGGGGGGGGTCTATACGTGACTTATAATGTAGGTTTATTTGGTGTCATGGGGCGGCAAGAACCCACGCTATGCCAGTGACAATTTGGAATCCTAGGACCCCCCCTATGTGAAACTTGAAAGGTATAGCTACGCCCGTGGTTATGGACATAATAATTACAGTTAAAACCGGTTATAACGGAATTGAAGGGACCACCTAATCTGGACGCTATGTCTAATAGTCATTATAAACGATACTCTGTTTCTATGCATGTATTTACCGGGACTTTGCCATTTAGTCGCTATAACCGATGCGTCGTTATAACCGATGTCGCTATAACAGGTTTCTACTGTATATCAAATTATTTTATAATTTTCCTTTGAAGTTGTAAATGTAAGAGGTTACAAGGATTTATAATACACATCATCATCATCTATAACAATTTATTTAAGATATTTGTACTGTGTATTACCTAATGGTGTTACGAAATAAATATGTAAATTTTTCTGTTGTCTTTCGACCTACATCGCCATTGATTGAAAATCTTCTGCAATTTTTTTTCCCTTATTAGCTCCATGTATATTTGTTTCAGGCGTTCCTAACGTGGCGTCGTTCAAAGTTGACGCGGCGCTTAATAAGGCGACGTCGACGAGCTTCACGCTAATCTGGGAGGTGGATTCATACTCCACTATCAATGGTATATGATTCTTACTCACTTGTCATAAGAGCTATTTTGACTATGTCTATACTAATATTAAGCAAGCAGCGATAGCTTAGTTGGTAGTAGAACGGACTGCCGAGACGAATGTCCGCAGGTTCAAAACCCAAGGACTCGCACCTCTGACTTTTCTAAAAAGTTATGTGTGTATTTTTTGTTTATTATCGCTCGCTTTAACGGTGAAGGAAAACATCGTGAGGAAACCTGCATACCTGAGAAGTTCTCTGATTTCAAAGATATGTGAAGTCCGCCAACCCGCACTAGGCCAGCGTGGTGGACTAAGGCCTTAACCGTCTCTATTGTAGAGGAGGCCCGTGCTCAGCAGTGGGCAGTATACAGGGTCATTTTGACATTGCGTTACTAAATGAAACCACATACTTATCTCCTTGAAAATAACACTTTCCAATAAATTATTTTACCCATACATATAAAATAAAAAAGTGTAAGTTTCAAACAAAATAAATATCAATAAAAAGTAACTTTAAATTAAATCGCCCTAACGCCACTACTAATACTCTATGGGGATTCGTCGCTGCAGCAACATGAAACTTGCAGTCAGAAATTCACTCACGCACACGCCATATTCGCACTAAACTACAAAATTATGAAAAAATCAGGAAAGTAAAATTGAGTTTTTGGGTGAAAATATTCGTTTCTCACGGATGATTTTTGCCATAATGTTAGCAGAGGCAAAGACGAGTATGTGGTTTCATTTATTAACGCAATGTTAAAATGACCCTGTATAATACAGGGCTGGTATGGTATGGTTACATGGTATGGTATGGTATACTAACATTATAAAGAGGAAAGATTTGTATTGTCGTATGTTTCTAAAAAAACTCAAAAACTACTGCCCTCTTATTCTCTATGACAGTGTTAACTCATAACGCGGCCGCGTTACTTCAACTTCGTGTAATTAACGATAAATGGTATCATCATCATCATCAGCCACATGACGTCCACTGCTGAACATAGGCCTCTCCCAAAGATTTCCAGACGGACCTGTCAAAAGTGGCCCGCATATAATAATAAATATATCTAATAAATGGTATTCTGTATGCCAATTTCCATAGTGATAAACGTGATCAGTTACGTTACGGGCTTGTTACGAACGGTAAAAATAACTTGTCATAGAGAATAAAGGGGCTGGACCGATTTGAAAAAATCTTTCACCTATATAAAGCTACATTATCAGCGAGTAACAAAGGCTTTTTATCCCGGGAAAATATAAAGCGAGAATTTTATTCCGGTTTTTTTTTTATTTTTGAAATGTTTTCAGAATATAATCTATGGCTACGTCCGTACTACGGGCGGCTGGTGACACCGGAACCGGATGCCTTCACCACAGAACAGCCCGCCAACCTGTGGAGCAAGATCATCGTGCCGGGAGACTCCAGGGATGGTAACTATACCGTTTCTTATAATATGCTGGTGGCAGGTCTCTCATATATAAAAGTCCGTCTGGGTGGACACCAACGCAATGTCTGTCTCTACCGCCAAGCAGCAGTGTGCATGCACTGTTGTGTTTCGGATTGAAGGACATTGTTGCCAGTGTAACTACTGGACATATTGAGACTTAGCATCTTATATCTCAGGATGACGAGCGCAGTGGAATGCCACACAGTACTTTGTAACTCAAGGTGCTGGATGGTGTTGCTACTGTTTATGGGTGGTCGTATCGCTTACCATCAGGCGAACGGCATGCTCGTCTCAATTCATCATTTTCGTGTCATTCAATGCCATAAAAAAACAAAAAAAAGGTCATACACAAAATGGATAAAGGCGTCTCTACTATTATCTTATCTTACTTAAATAGATAAAATAAATCCTACTAATATTATAAACTCGAAAGTTAAGTTAAGTATGGATGTCTGGATGTATGGATGTTTGTTACTCTTTCACGCAAAAACTATTGAACGTATTTCGATGAAATTTGGCACACGTTTACACAATGTTCTAGATTAACACATAGGTTACTTTCTATCCCGGGAAAATATAAAGTGGGACTTTAATCCCGGAAAAATTTAACGCGGGCGGAGCCGCGTCCAAGTCTAGTATATTATAAATGCGAAAGTTTGTGAAAATGTCTGGATATTTGTTAGAAATAAACGCAGAATCTAAAGAACTGAATGGATTGGGATGAAAGGAGAATGCCCAAAACCAGGCTATCTTTGCGTCAGTCCTGCGTCTTAACCAATTATCCATAAAAAAACATTATTTTAATTATTATTTCACTTGTATTTATTTCAGCCATAAGCAAAATGGGGTTTTAAAGATATGATAAAAAAAGTTGTTTTATTGTTGCAAATTAAGCAACAGCGTCTCATTTACTGCCAATATGGCGAATTAATACCAATTTATAAAAACTTCCCTTTTTAAATGGATAGAAAAAATAAATATGCACAATAAATGTGCTTGTACTTTAATCTATTATATATGCATTAAATATATGAATCATTACAAAAACATAGTTATAAAATAATATCTTTTGTTTAATAATTATGACCGAACTCCTAGTAGCTGGAAAAAATAACAATACCAAAAAAAAAACGATTGCCGACTTGTACTTGCATTAACAGAAACAAAAGTCAGCAAAACATGTTGACTTTATTTTTAATTTAAATAAAAAAAATCAAGTTTAATTGCTTGCAGACTAAAAATATTTTATAGTGAATAAAGTCAATATATGAGGGGGAAACTCATGTAAATCAAACAAGAGAAACTCTCGGGGAACAAAATATGTATACTTGTCTTTAAATGTGAATTAATATTAAGGTTCGGAGGCGCGCGTACAATCTAGTCGCTAGGTGAAGCGGACGACGACTGACTACTGGTCGCGAGTGGCGCGTGCGACAAAAAACGTCGCCGCGTGAGACACACCGCTGTGTCTGAGCGGGACGACACCACGCGTCACTCGGCGAAACGCGCGGGAAGACGGCCGCGAGTTATACGGCCTGGCAACATCGCCATCCGGTTTACTATATGCTCCCCCTCTAGTCTAGGAGAACGTCCTCGTTCCTGGACTAGGACCTTGACTTTGGAAGCGGGTCGTCCTCGCTTCTTTTTCGGGACTACGGGATTAGGGAGGGATGAGCGGTCGTCTTTACTCCTGTAGGTAGAAAGATCCTGGTTATGGTACTTACCAAGGATTTCGTTGGGCTGGTCCACATGAGACAATGTACATGTTGTTGGACTATCTTTTCTCAAAATTTGGTACGGCGGTACTGCTATAGGCGAGTGATTACCTGTATTGATGCGGTGCTCAGCATATGGAGTTGGACCTCCCCCTGCTTTGAAGACATTTTCGTGTCTGACGAGGACTTCAGCGAGCGCACTACGCTCAGCTGGATAAAGTTGGGAACCTTCGTCATCACGAGAAACATTCGTAGTAGAACAGCTTGTATGTCTTGCAGTAGGTTCAAAAAGCAGTTTATGTTTTTTTGTATTATTATTACTAAAATACCAAATTTCTTTATTAAAGTCGATAACAACTCCTGCAGCAGTAATAAAATCGATGCCTAGGAGTGTTTCGTTATTGTTGGAATCGGGAAAAATCAGAAATGGTATCTTAATGACTTTATGGTCTAAACTCACCGCTAAAGTAGTAGTAAGAACTTCCATGTCCTGCACACAGCCATCAGCAAACTTGATCTTGCGCTTAGAGGGGACAAGGGGTTGACCTTTTCGTAGAAGGAGAGCATACAGCGTGTGACCAGCAATGCAATGTTTCGCGGCGGTATCAATTAAAGCTGTACCAGTAACACCCAAAATATTAATTTTGAAAATCGGACGAACTTCACGACATGCAAATGGCCTCTCACTACCGTCTTCCGTCGTTACAACATCTCCACTACATATACAATCATTAGAATTTCCATAACTCTTAAATCTATTTACAACATTTTTATTCTTAGGTACATTCCGAAAATTATAAATTTTTGAGTTACACATGTTTTCACTAGGATTCCTACAATTAACATATTCTGAATTATAATTTGTTTTGTCGGAGACACTAGCTCTCGTACTACAATTTTTATTACAATGAAAAATATTATGCCTGTCTCCTGGACTATGATTGCTATAATTATTATTACACAATATTGTTTCATCATCGATCTTGTGACAACAAAAATGTTTTGAATTAACATTACCTACAAGATCGGAATTAATATTTTGCTCTGATTGAGTACGTACACTTTTAAAATTATGCGGAATGCAATTCCTATAACATAATTCACTGCTAAGAATGTTGGAGGTAACACCTGATTTATACTTCGCGGATTGTGAATTTGATTTTAGCAAACGTGCATCAATAAGCGAGTGATCAAAGCAACCATTTTGTAAATTATTACATGCAACATTCATAACAGGCAAATGTGAACACATAGAATAGTCACTATTATTATTAGCAATACGCGTAGACATTCTGTTAGTGCCAATAGCGTTTAAATGTTTATTAGACTGTCCACCACCGGTTGAACACTTTTTCGAACTTGCGTTATTATGCAAGCGCGTAAGTTCGACACTATAAAAGCTATCTTTATTAATTTCACTATTATCACACACTTGCGCGGGAATGTTAGTTAGGCTGGACTCACCTCGATTTGCCAACTTACGACATTGGTCTCTCGTATGGTTGTACCGTCGACAGTATGTACATTGAGGACGATACTTCCTGGCATCACCGGAACTCGAAGTGGTAGCTGGTGGCGTCGTGAAAACTGGTGTCGTTGTTGGTGTCGCGTCGGCGCGGTGCGCGGCTCGGTGCGGCGCGGCGAAGGCGACGGCGGCACTTGGCGGGACGGTCGAGAGGCGCGTAGCAACACGCGGCGGCGGCGCGGGAGCTCGACCGGCACGTACTTGTGTGATCGTGTTGCTCGGCGGGTTGCGGGGATCTGGCGATGGGGCGTGTGTGGCGTAATTCGAACCACGCTTTTCTTTATGGCAATCTTCCACGCTTCTCGCCAGTTTTAGGAGCTCGTTAAATGTCGAGAATTCTTCTCTGCGGAGCCGTTTTTTAATTTTATTATTTAAAAGACCGTATGTCATATCTAGTTCGGCATTTTCCGATAAATCCCCTTTAGGCAATTTAGCAAATAATGATCGGATTTTTGCTACGAACAGATCGGTGTTTTCTTCGCGATGCGGATTATTAAAAATGTCGATGTATATTCTGTGCGGCGGGCGACGGTCTCCGAAGGCGCTGATTAAATTACTCTTCGCCTCGGTCCAGGTGTTAATCTGGCCCTTTATCCCTTGCCACCAGATTGCGGCGTCTTTGGTGAGCAGCATCGACATTCCTTTGACTGTGTTGGCGTCGGTCACTCTACAGCAGTCAATAAAACTTTCCACGCTATCGATGAACGTGGTCACTGACTCGGTTGATGATCCACTAAATGTGGCCTTGCAGCGAGCCAACGTCGCGTCATTAGTAGGTATGGACGCGGAATTTCGCATCATGGAATCCATTAAATCGCGAAGGGCTTCTGTTTGAGACCTTTGTAAAGCGGACAAAATGGCCGCCACACTGTGTTCAGTGAAGGTCGCTTCAGGTGTTGACGTGGCTGCTGCGCCAGCGATGTCGGGCACGGGGCGTGAGCGTTGTGGTGTCGGCGCATCGCCAGAACCAGGGGCGATGGGACTACCACAGTCGGAGTTGTCGTGTGATGAGGGAGGCGCGGTCGGGGCGGCGGCGGGAAACGTGGCCGGCATGGCGACGAACTCGTCCCGACGTTGGCGACTCCGACTCCGTGTTTCCATTTTTTTCCGGTTCACAAATACTATTTTAATGTCTACACGGGAAAATCACTTTCGCTTCACCAACTACAAAGTCACTAACACTGTTGTAGAAATTGATGCTAACGTAGAAGTACACTGGCCGCCATTTTAACGTTGGAGCGCCATATATGAGGTATGCTGGCCTCTATATTAACGTTGGGCGTCATATATGAGGGGGAAACTCATGTAAATCAAACAAGAGAAACTCTCGGGGAACAAAATATGTATACTTGTCTTTAAATGTGAATTAATATTAAGGTTCGGAGGCGCGCGTACAATCTAGTTGCTAGGTGAAGCGGACGACGACTGACTACTGGTCGCGAGTGGCGCGTGCGACAAAAAACGTCGCCGCGTGAGACACACCGCTGTGTCTGAGCGGGACGACACCACGCGTCACTCGGCGAAACGCGCGGGAAGACGGCCGCGAGTTATACGGCCTGGCAACATCGCCATCCGGTTTACTATAAATATGTTTAGAATTACTAGTTCGATTTTGAATAAACTTGTGCCAACTGCCTACTAAACCATCTTTTAAAGTTGATACAGATTACCTATTTTATGTGGAAAATATCATAAAATCAGAGGTTATCAAAAAATTCATCACATATCATTATGTATAAACTATAAAACGCAGAAATTCCTTGTTTTGGAGTAAGTAAGAAATAAAACCGATTTCAAAACCATTACAAACCAAAATAATATTTAACTTTATATACGTATATTGAGAGTCGGTGCCTAATTTAAATTGAACATTGTTTTCGTATATTTGTTCTTGTATTTGCTTATCTGACAATTATAATAATAGACAGCGATATTATGAGAATGAGGGGAAATGATAAGCGGCGCCATTTATAATTCGTTTCTTTATTGGAACGGGTTATTCTTCTAAATATATGGGTACAGATTTTTATTACACTGGCAACTGCAATTAATGACATTTTGACACTTCAGACTTGGTTGTTTAACTTTAATCATTCATTACCTATCTCTGCCTTTTTCGTTTGCGTTTCGTTTCATTGGTGAAAATAAAGTATTTTACTAAAGATCTGAGTGTTTTTCTTATGTAGTTTAACGTTGAGTCGAGAAATCCTCCGTTAACTAACTACGTACACGTGTATAGTGTGTGTTTCGAACTTTGAGACGGAAGTATTTTAGTTACTAACACAATGTCGTCTAGACCTAGAACAATTAATCCAGACGGTATATCCCGGCGGTGTATTAACTGTACCTTGGCGGTGCCACAGCTACGACAAGTATATTCCTTGGACGAGCTGTCACACTCGGCGCTTCATATTTTAAGTTTGTGGATTGCTCCGAACTCTGTAAGTATCTTGTTATTTGCTCGATTTTTTCAATTCCTACCAAGCAAGTTTGACTAGATGCTAAATCAATTTAAAATCCATTGTTGCAGATAATGTATGGAGACATTTTATGTCTTGAATGTTACACAAAGATTCAAGCACATGAAACTTCTGAGGTCATACCTGCACCAGAATTTGGACATGGACAAGTTTGTTTCAGTTGTGGGAAGTCTATATTAAGATCTCGGTCTTACAGAGTATCTTTAGAATGTCCAGAAAGGAATATCATTCTTAGAACAATTCCAGCACATCAGGTAATATTCCAAAAATCCTATTTTTATATTATTACACACCTGGTTAATCTAAATAGAGGTGAAATTACTGTAATAACCAGTTTGTAAGTTATGTAGGAAAAATCTTGTAAAAGCTATGTTCTCTTTTTAAAGAAAACAGTTTAACAATATTAATAATCTGAACATGTTTACTCAACTTCTACATTACATTTTAGGTTTCAAGGCTGGAACGAGTTTGTGCTGCCTGTTGGAGATCAGCTAATAGGGAGGTTCATAGACAACAACAACATGACATGAACCGACCACAGCTGCAAGAAGTCATTCAGTCTACAAGTGAAACTGGATTTGAAATCCCAGTGCCACCACCGTTGCCATCCCAACTGACTGTTCAATGCTTCAGACCAGGTGCAGCAAAGATAACTTCAGCAGTATATAAACGTGCTGCAGCTACATCAAGTTCTTGTTTGTTTTTGGGATGCCAAGAACCAGAACGTTTATTGGTGCCTAAATCAATCCGAGAATTTATTCTAATACACCATAAGTTCTATGTGCCAACAAGTGCTAGAATATGTCGCTTTCATTTAGATAATGGATCATGGAGTGATCTAACTTCAAATCTACGAGATTTTACTGGTGCACAATTCGATGCAATATTAGATATCTTACGAAGAGCACAGGGCTATTACTTGATTGACTGAAAATGTAGCAAATATGTCACCCCATTTATATCATTACTGGCTTGGCATGAATGCAAATCAATTTGAAGAATTAGTGGCATGTGTACCAAGCTTATCACAAGAAGCAAAAAATGCTAGAATTGCAAAGTGTGCATTTATATTGTTCAGTTAAGAACTGGAGAGCAATGAAAGACTTTCTTCTCTTTTAAAATGCCTCGGACTACTCTAGAAAGAAAAATGAAAAATGAATATTGCACGAAAATGTTTGAGAACAGATTTTGTCTTAAGATATTTAGGTATTGGTCATTTAACTGTAGAGCAGGTAGCATTTAGGAATAAAATAATACCAGAGAGATTGTTCGGTAACTCCATTTTACCAGATGATATTAAACCTGCAATTGTTACTGACTGTTACAGACTGCCTCGGTGGCGTAGTTGTAGTACGGTACGACTGCAAGGCTGAGGTCTCGGGTTCGATCCCCAGGTCGTGCAAAGTGATATTGGATTTTTCTGTTCAGTATCAGCCCGGAGTCTGGAATTTGTGCCCGATATGGCGATAGGCTCGCCCCCTATCACATCATGGGACGGAATACGCTTGGCGAAAAGTGGGTGCACTAGTTGCGCCTCTGCCTACCCCTTCGGGGATAAAAGGCGTGAGCATGCGTACGTGCGTGCAATTGTTATGTATGATGCAACCTATATATTTGTACAAAGTAGCAGTAACTACCTATTCCGAAAAGATACCTATAGCTTGCAAAAGTTAGATAATCTTTTAAAACCTTTTATGATTGTTTGTTAAAAAGCAAAATAACACTAGTCAACAAAAAAATAAAAAAATCTTGCCCATGGGATTTACTTAATATATTCTTATTCTAGAAGCAAATATATAAATTGAGATTGGTCAACGAAAATATTTGCTTTTAAAAAAGTTATAGCGATTTGACCATTTTTGATTTTTGCCCCCAATTAATGTCGATCATTGCGCGCAGTCACTGGCGAATGAGAAGAGAGGGCGGGGAGTAGTGTTTCTTGAGTTTCTAATATGTGTGCAACAGAATGCGCTTGCGTATCACATAGGCATAATGTGTTTTACATTTATCAACCTCTACAAAATGGCTTGAGAAGTTGTAAACGAGACGCTGTCTCGTTCTGCCATATTTGCGGCGAATTTAAAGTAACAGATAAAAAGTATAATTTAAATACAAATTCAAAGATTTGCAAACCTTATCAAGCTTACTTCAATCTATCTGTTAAAAATCAAGACAAAATGGGCTCCACATGTCTCATGTATCTCTTGTATATATACTGGATTTTTTTCGAATTTTTGCATCATCGGATGTAGAATGTTTCTAAAGATGCACAACATATATTCACAATATAACATTGTCATTTAGATAAATTTAAGGAACATATGGGAGCTTATTCGGAAGAACAACGGAACGCTTCCATCAAGACGTCATAATGGAATTTGAAGGCGTTACTAAGGCCAGTACACTGAAAGCATGATGGTTGATAAGAGAAACTTCTGGAAAACCAAAACTGTTCATTTTTAAACATTTGAACTCTATTTTAAGACAAATAAATCCACAGAATAAATCATACATTTTCGTTCGTTATCTTTAATAAATCTTATTCGAAATGGTTCGATGAACCAAATTGTAAGTATTTTTTATTAGTTGGTTTTTTGCATTTTTTCCACACATAAGCAAAAACTATTTCTTGCTCTTATTCTTATTTCTAGCCATAAAATCAATAAAAATAAGGTATACATATCAAATGCTGTTGAACGGTGTAATCAATGCTTGTGCTGTTATATTTTGTTTTCGATAATGGCGCACTACTGCATGTGGCTGCCCCGGTGGCGTTTTTGTTTTGTGGTACGACTACCGCGCTGAGATCTCGGGTTCTAATCTCGAGTTGGGCAAAGTGATATTGGGTTTTTCCATCTCGGAATTCTCGTATCAGCACGGAGTCTGGAATTTGTACCCGATATGGCGTAAGGCTCGCCCTCTATCTCTCCTTGGGATGGAAATAGCTTGATCAAACCAAATCTAATCATTTATTTTATGTTAAACATAGGTAGGCCGAGGCGAATGTCCGCAGGTTCAAAACCCAAGGGCACACACGTCTGACTTATCTAAAAAGTTATGTGTGTATTCTTAGTGAATTATCGCTCGCTTTAACGGTGAAGGAAAACATCGTGAGGAAACCTGCATACCTGAGAAGTTCTCTGAATTTCGAAGGTATGTGAAGTCTGCCAACCCGCACTAGGCCAGCGTGGTGGACTAAACCCTCTCAGTTGTAGAGGAGGCCCGTGCTCAGCAGTGGGCAGTATATAATACAGGGCTGGTATGGTGGTGGTATAGGTAAATACAGTTCTCGATATGTTATGGTGAATAGTGCGCTATGTTTCTAGAGCGTACAAAAATATACAATGTACGAATACGAAATTGAATTTAACATAAGACAAAAAATGAAAGATAAAAATATGTCGGTACAGTGTGTCATAGAATAAAAATTTAATAAAATGTCAGTCGCGAATAGATTTAGAAATAACGATTACATATAATATGTATCCACATAACTATTAATTCATTTTAATGGTTTATCTTTTTCTCAAGAAACTCTGTGATACTGTAATATGCCTTTTCCGCTTTTTCTTTTAGGCGTCTTTTGAAAAATATATTTAGCTCCTTTATTGCACATGGTATTCGATTATATATAATAGGTGGGCATTAGACTTGTTTTAGACTTTCTCACACACAGTCTATGGTTATCCCGCCGACTACGCGTGTTTAGGTCTGATAGTTTGGGAAATAAAGTTTTTTTTTTGGGTAGCCAATCCTGCAGTCAACACCAGGGGAAACCTGCGAATGGGACACTGGAGTCCCCCGGCTTGACGACTGCAAGGGCCTGGGAGGGGAGCGGAGGAGGAATATGGAAGGGAAGGTGGGGGGGAGGGAGGAAGGTTCCCAGGATGGGTGGAAAGAGAGGGTGCCAGGAAATGCTCGCGGGCCCTTTTAGGCCTCAATGTGATTTACAACCAAGAGGTATACACACTGACTGTGTGCCTCGGCCCGCGACTAATGTCCCCCCGCGCATGGGCGTACATTGGGTGTGAAGACCCAGAGCACAAGAATTGCCCTATGCATTAGACTTGTGTTAGACTGTCTCACACAGTCTATGGTTATCCCGTCGACTATGCGTGTTTATGTCTGATAGTTTGAGAAATAAAGTTGGATTGGTTTAAACAAATGAGGAGACTTCAAATATGTACAGAGAGGGGGCTGTTAAAATTGTATGTTGTATTGCCCGCGGCTCCGCCCGCGTGAATGATTTTTCCCGGGATAAAAAGTAGCCTAAGTTACTCCTTATTACATCAGCTACCTGCCAATAAAAGTCCCGTCAAAATCGGTCCAGCCATTTCAGAGATTAGCCGGAACAAACAGACAGACAGAAAGACAGAGAGACAGACAAAAATTGTAAAAATGTTATTTTGGTGTATGTACCGTATATATATTCATATACATGTAGTAAAAAACGGTCATTTCAATATTACAAACAGATACTCCAATTTTATTTATATGTATAGATAAAGTACGTATTACACGAGTCAATATATTGTAGACCAAACACAGTTCTGATGCACCGTTTTTGTTGCTTGAAAATAATGTTTTTGTTGGTCGCGTTCCCCCAAAACATAATTCCATATCTAAGTATAGCACTCACTATGCCATGATAAGCTATGATTATAGTCTCCTTGCTAACTACTGGGGCTAATTTATACACTTTGATAAATTAGAAACCTACATAGAGCGACGCGCTGCAATGAAACTAAAACAAACAGGCCAACTTTTCGTAATCCTTGGACGGCCGCGGTGGACACCGGTGTCCATTTATATAAGGAAATTAGCTTATAGCTATATATAAGCGGGCGTTGACTGGTTAAGCTAGTATGCGTGACAGCTTTGTCATACGCTATCGCTGCGTCATTCTGCGTATCCTTGTGTGTGCGCATAATGATACCAGTTGCATACCAGCCCTGTATTATATACTGCCCACTGCTGAGCACGGGCCTCCTCTACTACCGAGAGGGGTTAGGCCTTAGTCCACCACGCTGGCCGAGTGATACCAGTTATTACATGGTTTCTATTAAAATGGTGAGAAAATTATACCCATGAAAAACAACAAAAAATAATTCACTCGAACTCATTTAGTGGACAACAGTTGGCCTCTATTTTTTTCGACGCGTTTGAAACGTTCAGTGTCTATCTAGGTATATAATTAATCAAAGTTTATACAGTACATATGCCGATTGACTGAGTCTTTTTGCTAATTGTTCTGTGTGGCTTTTCCAGTCCAGTCTTTGATCTATAGTTAAGCCTAAAAATTTTGGATGTATTAGCCTGGTCCAAAGTTTCATTGTTATATCGAATATTTAAAGTTACATTAGACCGTTGACTGAATGTCATTATTTTTGTTTTTTTTTTCAATATTGATTCTAAGATTATTGTTATTAAGCCATTTTATTATCAATTCAATTGTATTAGTAATGTCATTTTCATAATTTTTTTATATTATTGATACTGACAGAGGCGATGGTTACTGAGTGCCTACTTTGTAAAACGAAATCCGTAGTTTCGGGTGACGGATCGTACGTTTTCTTACTACGAAGTGTTACGGATCCGATGACGGATTCGACGACGGATTCGATGTTCGGATTTTGATATTAATGACATTTTTACTTTCGTTGACCCTACTTTGAAAACCAATTTGACGTAAAATACATCGTTTCTTCGTTCGGATCTTAGCCTCAATTTTACGAAAGCTCTAAACCTTTCGTTTGATATTCGTTTGGTCTTTAGAGGTTTTAAAATGGTTCGATTCCGTCTGTATAAGTGCTAAGCGAATTCAGAAGCGTCTCCAACTGCGTGAAACCTTCGTTCAATGCAATATTCCAAACATGGATTTTTTTTGAATTTATACGGTTTCACCATGCCTTTTTGAAATCATGTACGAGGACATAGTTCCACTGCTTCCTCCAAAAAATAATTGATCCCACCATAAGTTTATTCTGTAGCTTACTACAGAATAAATTTATTTTTATTTTATTTTATGTTACTTTCTACCTTTTTCAAGTACCTAGCTGGTAGTAAAAGTCTTAACGCCTATATAATCTTATCTTGTTTTGTTATTAGATGCATTGTATACTAAAAGGTCCTATATTGGTTTGATAATTTTAGATTTTGACTCTGCAAATTTTTTATGCCAGGGGTAGTTATCAGGGAGCAGTAGGGCTAAGTATAGATAGGTCTATGACCCAGCAAACTGTTTCAAAGTGCCTCAGGCAAGTCACTGAGGCGTTCAATCAGCCTTATAAAAGAAGGTTTGCTCTCAGTGGACTCTTATAAAAGAACAATGAGCAAAACATTAATCATTCATCTGCATCAGCCCGATTCCCGAAGTCTGAAAATGTGCACGGTAAATGGCAATAGGCTCGCCTCCTATTACATGGGACCTAACATAGATGGCGAAATGTGGGTGTGATACACCTCTGCCTAACCCTGAAAAGGTAAAGGCGTGATGCTATGTGAAACAAGCCATTAATAATTTTAGATTCTTTAAAAAAATGGGATTCCAGGCATATGTGGGTGCATTGACTGCAGCCATATAGCCATAATAAAACACACGTTAAATGAATACCAACTTTTTTAATCAAATTTATTTTCACTCCATTCATTGCCAACTCTCTCTCTCTTACTCTCTTCTAGCTTCTTCCATTGCTGCACCGTTTTCATTGCAACCCTCATACTATTAAGGTGGTATGTTAAGGTCTCCCACAAGCGACTAGTTTTAGCCCACCCGGCCCCTCCAGGCTATGCACTAGCCCGTGAGCAAGATTGGGATTTTCTGTCATGAATTCTAAAAGCGCCTCGATCTGCACGCTTATGGGCAATCACCTTGAGCTGAAATGTTTTGAAAAATAGTCAAAAACATTATACGTTAATTTGAAGTAATGATGATTTTTGTAATAGTTAGTTCAAATCACAGAAATTTCATTTTGTTACACAATAACTGCCTTTGCAATGCAAAAGATCATTCGTTTAAACTTTAAAGCGAGTAAATAACATTTCAATAATAATCTTACCAATAAAGTTTTTCTCGAGTCAACTTCAAACTTGTCAACGTCTGTCAAAAATGCTAATATTCCACAGATTAAACACAATGCAATAAAACCGTAAAATGTAAAATCAGCAAAAATATTTGTTATTTTGTAACTATTAATTAATTAGAGTTATAAAATAATAGATATATTACAGAAAACCTAATTAGACATCCAAATTATACGTTTTTTTCACAAGAATGTACTAATAGGAAAAAATTTACGGTTTTTGAAGATATACATCTCTAATCCGACACAATATGTTCATTCGAACGATTGTTTATGGGTCCGAAAGTAACGGTGACGGATCCGAAGTAATTTGGTAGTAAGGTTAAATCCGAAGTTCGTCGTTTCTTCGTTTCGGACCGACGTTTCGGCGTTCGTTTTTGGAAGTAGAACTTCTGTACTATCATCAGCAAATAGTGACATGTGATGATTTGTTACTTTTGGCAGATCATTTCAGTAAATTATAAAGAGAAGCGGACCCAAAACACTTCCCTGAGGGACACCGTATTCTATTTTGCGTTGATTTGATCTATAAGATATTTCAAATTTTGTTTTTAGATCAATTTTGGTTATTTCTACGTACTGATTCCTGTTTTTTAGGTAGGATTCAATTAAGTTTGCAATGCCCTCTTATTCCGTAAGCGTCTAATTTGCTAAGCAGGATATTGTGATTAACATAATCAAACGCTTGTGTCCTATCGCAGTATATTGAACAAACAGGGCTCCTTCTGTCAACATTTGTAATAACTTTATTTAAAAAATCGTACACAGCCATATTAATGGTTTTATTTTTTCGGAAACCTTTTTGTTCATTTTTTTTCCTTGAGCGCACGAACTACGCCTCTGCCTAGCCCTTCGAGGATAACAGGCGTGAGTGTGTGTGTGTGTACTGTATTTTCAGTCACAATATATTTAAAAATATACATAATATGTTGCGTATTTCTTGTTTTATTTTTCTTTCCCTATGATAATTAACATTATATAACTATTAGCGTAATCAGTGGGGTTACTCCTGACACGTTCGAATCGTAAATCAAATCGAGTTTGATTCGGTTTCAAGCGTTTTGGTACTCCCGAAATCTACACTAGCGCACGATCGAGCCGTGCTTCAAATTGGAACTTACTTGGATCAAAAAAATCTGTTAGGATCGAGAAATGCTTACTCTCCACTCGTTCGTACGATCGTGAATCGAGTTGTCAATTGGACTTTATCTGTCAAATTCTACGATTGCTAAATAGGTGCCGTGTACGGTTCAAGTGAAGTTGTTTTGTGTTTTGGGGAGAATTTTTAAAAATATCTGTGCAATTATGGCTAGATTTCAATGATTTTTTAATGTTCTTAAAGAAGCTAACCGTATTGACAATCGAAGAAGAAGAAATTTGCTTAGGATGGGCCGTTTTACTAATCGGGTAATTAATATGGATTGCGTAGAGTTTCGAAGTTTGCATAACTGCCCATCCCTTATTATTATTGCTGAAGACATGGAGACAGGCATTGCAGACAATGTCATACATGCCTCATCATCATCTCGAAATGATGAGCTACGACGTAGGCAAAATGCACGGCAACGTCTTGTTCAAAGTCTGTGGAGGAGTAGATACAATAGACGAAGCTGACTTATTGTTTGATTTTTTTAAATTTAGTTGTTTCTTAGTTTGTTATAAAATAATAATATACATGTTAAGACAAAAATCTACTTTTTCCTTTTATCTCATTAAGCCCTGTTACATATTTTTTATGAAATGCAGTCTAATCTTGACCACTGGGTGAAGTCTAGTTCTTATTATATTCATATCATAACCATTATAATCATTCTGATTTACAAATCATATTATGTTCAAACTTTATTTAAATGCTGATACTGAAAAGAATACATTTTTTTTTTGTTTTTGTTTTCACTTATAATAAAACCATTTTTGAGCCTAGAACTTGCCTGTAACATTTTTTTTTGGAAACTGATATCAATTTATTTTTATCTTTACACACACACATACTCACGCCTTTTATCTCCGAAGTGGTAGGCAGAGGCGCTATTACTAATGCACCCAATTTTCATCGTGCGTATGCCGTCACATGATGTGACAGGGAGCGAGCCTATCGCCATATCGGGCACAAATTCCAGACTCCAGGCTATAAACAATATCAAGACTATCCAGCACTTTGAGTTACAAAGTACTGTGTGGCATTCCACTGCACTCGTCATCCTGAGACATAAGATGTTAAGTCTCATTATGTCCAGTAGTTACACTGGCTACAATGTCCTTCAAACCGAAACACAACAGTGCATGCGCACTGCTGCTTGACGCTAGAAATAGACATTGCGGTGGTACCCACCCAGATGGACTCTTACATATGAGAGACCAGTAAATTATTACTTTACTTATTTTAACCATATAAAAATAAAAATAATTCGATATCAGTTTCCGAAAAAAAAATATTTTCTAAGCTTGAAAATGGTTTTGTTATAAGTGAAAACAATAAATAATCCAATTAATGCCAGTTTTGACCTCAAACTCCTGTTACAAGATTCTAAATCTTAACCAAAAACTGTATTTTGAGTTTCCCGCTACGACTTATATAGTTGTGACGTGACGCTGACAATGTCAGATATTTTGATAGTTCATAGCATAGACTAAATAGATTTGGGCAACTCAATTTATCTTTGGTTGCTGAATTATTACAAAAAACTCAATAAACAACGTAATCATTTCTTATATTTATATAAATATGTATGTAACAACAACTGGAGCATCGTTTTATAAGTAAAATAAATTAAATATAAATTATTGTAATGAAATTCTCCATAGAACATAGCCACATAAATATGACGTAATCTACAGGATACAGCTATAATCTGTGAACAAATACTCGATCGACGAGTTGATAACGGCCGTTTTTGATCAGCTAGTCGATCGACGTCGGGAGTGCGCTACCCGCCGATCACCATCATATCGGCCTATCTCTCGCCCTCAAAGGAGCTTCACTCCAATGAGCTAACTACATTATTTGAAATGGGGGATTCCATCATTCTGGCGGGCGACCTCAATGCCAAGAACACTCTCTGGGGCTGCAACTCGACCAACGGGAGAGGTACCGCTCTGGAGCGTTGTCTTGACATAGTAGATATGAGTATCCTGGTTCCTTCTGAACCAACTCACTATAGTTCTACTGTCGACCACCGACCCGACATACTCGACATAGCGCTAGTAAGGAACGTAAGCCTTCGCGTGCGTTCCTTGCAGGTGCTACAAGAGTTAGACTCTGACCACAGACCTGTGATCCTAGATCTAGTTCCCCAAAACGGCCCATCAAACACAGGTCCTAACGTTCCGATGAAGGTGAAAACGAATTGGCGCCTCCTAGGCACCAAGCTCGCGGACACCTCATCTACAGATCTTTCCGCGATTCCGACCAACATCGTGACTCCTGAAGAAACGACTGGCGCGATACGCTCCTTCACCAACCACCTTCAAAACGTCTTGAGCGAAAGCTCCGAGAAGGTGCCAGAGACTGTTCACAGTCAATGGCAAATTCCCGACGACGTGCGGTGGGTGGTGAGGAGGCGTAACGCTACGCTCAGAGCTTGCGCGACGAGCCCCACCCCGGAACGACGACGTCTTGCGCGCTTCCTTCAACGTGAGGTTAGACGTCGCATAAAAGAGGTCGTCGATTCGAGATGGGAAACTCGCTTAGCCGAACTCGACCCGACACACCAGGCCTTCTGGCAGCTGTGTCGTTCCTTCAGGAGAAACGATGTGACCTCTATGCCTCCGCTCAATCGTCCGAATCAACGCCCGGCGTTTGACGACGACGAGAAAGCGGAACTGTTGGCCGACAGTCTGGAGTCTCAATGTTCCCTCTCAACAATACCTATAGACCACGACCATCTTGTTGCGGTTAATTCACTCGTCGAAAGTAGGAACGCGGTCCGGCCACCGCCGAACTCGATTTCGCGACCGATAAACGATACCGATATCGCCAACGTCGTCGACCCGGTCGTCGACCCGCCGCCGCCCGATCCCCTTGCACCGGTGGCGATCGAAGAAGTCATCGCTCTGATCAAGGCGCTCAAAAGACGAAAAGCCCCCGGGGGCGACAGGATCCCTACCCGTATGATTAAGATGCTTCCGGAGCATCTGGTCCTAACGCTCACCGCGATATTCAATGCTGCTTTTCAAAACTGCCTCTTCCCAGAGGTCTGGAAGGAGGCAGTTGTGATAGGTATACATAAGCCGGGAAAACCCGCATCCGAACCGTCCTCTTATAGGCCAATCAGTCTGCTCAGTACTCTGGGCAAAATTTACGAGCGGATCGTCCTCGACCGCCTCAAAATAGTCGCTCACAACAACAATCTGATCCCTCCCGAACAGTTTGGTTTTCGTGCTAGGCACAGTTGCGTAAATCAGGTGCTCCGCATCACGGAGCACGTTTACGACAAATTCAAGATAGGCATGCCCACCGGTGCTCTCTTCTTCGATATTGAAAAAGCATTCGACAGGGTGTGGCACAACGGCTTGCTTTACAAGCTGTACACTCTCAACGTGCCCACTCAACTCGTGCACATCATACGAGATTTTTTGTCGAATCGCGGTTTCAAATATCGCGTGGAGGGTACTCTCTCTTCCCGTCACGCCATCACGGCTGGAGTCCCGCAAGGCTCCGCCCTCTCACCTTTTCTTTTCTCGCTGTACACCAGCGATATCCCTAAACCGAAAAACGCCCATTTGGCGCTCTTTGCCGATGACACCGCAATCTACGCCTCACGTAGAGACCCCGACAATGTGGTGCGCACTTTGCAGGCCGCCGCCGACAAGCTCAGTGAGTGGTTCCGCAAATGGCGAATCACCGTCAATCCCACAAAGAGCCAGGCTATCCTGTTCACTTTGAAAAGGAGAGTCCATGTGCCTCACAACTCAGTCCGCATGTCCAACCAGGTAATCCCCTGGACGGACAAAGCCAAATATTTAGGAGTGACCCTTGATCAGAAGTTGACCTTCATCCCACACGTAAATGCGGTACGCGCGCGAGCCGCATTCGCGATGAGCCAACTGCATTGGCTCATAAATAGGAAAAGCAAAATGTTCATCCGCAACAAGATTAGGATCTTTACCACGTGTATTAGACCGATCATGACATACGCGTCGCCCGTGTTCGCCCATATACCGCCTGCTCGTCTTAAGCGTATGCAGGTATTGCAAAACATTTTTCTTCGACACGCTCTTGGTGCCCCGTGGTACGTTCGCAATCGCAACCTCCACGTGGATACTAACATGCCGACCATCAGGCATTTCATGCAAATGACCAGCAAACGCTACTTCGACCGGGCGGTTAAACACCCAAATACGTTAGTCCGCAAAGCGTCAATATACACTCCATTCGACCGCGCCAAATGGAGACGGCCGCGTTCAGTCCTAACCGATCCAGAGGACGATATCACTCTGGCCATTCGCAGTAAGAACGAGTTCCTAAAACTCCTACACTCCACACGACCGCAGTTCCGTCCTCGCCACCGAGGACCTCGCCGCGTTCCCCGTCGCCCTCCCGACCCTCCTAACAGTTCCGGCCCGCGTGCCGACGAAATAAATGGATAGGATTAGGTTAAACACCAACCTTCCCCACTAATCGTTGATGTCTCATCCTCTCCCAGTGACCGTCCTGAGCCGAGGTTCGTAACCCGTTAGTGGGTTGCCCTCAGCATGGTTACTTAAATCAAGGGTTGCGAGCGCCTAAAGCGTTCACCCGAAAGTCCGGTGTGGCCAGAAAAGCCGACTCGCGTCAGGCTACTGGCCGGTAGGGCCAAAATAAAAAAAAAAAAAAAAAAAAAAAAAAGGGAGTGCGCATTTCAAGTTCGAATCGAGTTCGAATCCAGGAACAATCGAACAATCGAATCAGTTTCAGGAGTTACCCCACAGGCTGTGAAGTGAGAGATCCTGGGTTCGATTCCCAGGCCAGGCAACATTTTATCAGTGTTTCTATCATGAGCTGCCTGGGATCGGAATCCTCCAAGAGCGTTGTCGTCAGGCAGACGGCCGGTCATAAAAACTTAGATGAATCTATTCTGCAATATGTGTTGCGCCGACGCCATGTTGAAGTGAGATAATGGTAGCTGGAAATAAAGATTAGTATTCCATTTAATAGAATAAGTCGTAAGTCAGGAAATATATTATACACCAAAGGTCAGGTAGCATACGCTCAGTGAAAAAACTGGTATTCCTCCATACTATCTTATTAGAAGTTTTAGTGGGGTTTCGTCTTATCAGATATGTTGGTAGCCATCAATTTCTTAAAAGGGCGATTAAAGCTAGGTAAAAAGAATGATCAATATTTTTTATAGCAATAACAAGTAGACACTGCAATACTGAACTTAATTAGGCACGTAGATACTTTCTACCGTACGTTATTGCAGTACCTACATACCTTTGGGTCTTCACACCCAATGCACGCCCATGCGCGGGGGAACATTAGTCGCGGGCCGAGGCACACAGTCAGTGTGTATACCTCTTGGTTGTATAACACATTGAGGCCTAAAAGGGCCCGCGAACATTTCCTGGCACCCTTTTCCTTTCCACCCATCCTGAGAACCTTTCTCCCTTCCCCACCTTTCCTTCCATCATCCTATTCCACTTCCTTCCCAGGCCCCTGCAGTCGTCAAGCCGGGGGACTCCAGTATCCCATTCGCAGGTTTCCCCCGGTGTTGACTGCAGGATCGCCTACCGTAAAAAAAAAAAAGTACCTACATACCTACTTAACCTCAAAATAACCCAGCAATAAAAATTCAGATTACTCTGAACTCCCATTGAATATCCAATTGTTTTCAATTTGTATAAGATTTAGGATATATTCCCTATACTGTAGTGAAGATTTTGTAAAGACGCAAGAGTAGCCCAACTTTCATACAAAATGGGCATTCTCCTTTGGCTCACGGGTAGATCATGTCCTGGATTAACATATAGGCTATTTATCCCGGTAATTTGCTCCCATGGGAAATAATGGGTACTCTTTAAGTAGATGGTGCTGGCGTCATACAGTTTTTAGGGACTTTTGCAGCGGGAAAGGTATTTCACGCTTTCGAATCCGCGAGCAACACCTAGTTACTAAATTCTTGATTTCAGGTCCAATACACAGCGCACTTTATACGGTGCGTGGTCTGACGCCGTCGACTGTGTATGAAGCCATCGTAACTTCTAGAAATAGGTGCTAAAATTGATTTAGTTTCTATTTATAAATATTTTTTAAGATTCCGACTGCAATGCTGTGGTCCCGGGTTCGATCCCCGGGTCGGGCAAAGTGATATTGGGTTTTCTATTCAGTATCAGCCCGGAGTCTGGAATTTGTGCCCGATATAGCGATAGGCTCACCCCCTATCACATCATGGGACGGAATACACACGGCGAAACGTGGGTGTACCAGATGCACCTCTGCCTACCCCTTCGGGGATCAAAGTAGTGGGTGTGTGTATCTTTTAAGTTTAAATAAAAAATAGTGTTTATAATATTGTCAATCATAATTATAATTTAGTGTTTTTTTTATCATGAAAAATTATATTTAATTATTTATTTACACTTTGTATACAAAATGTATAAAGGAGAACTTAATGCCGAAGGCATTTTCTACCAGTCAACCTTTATTACACCTTATCAGCAATTATTAATGTTCACAGATTCGGCTGGAGCAAACCTTCAGCGGTTTTACATTTTGCAACGGAACCAGGAGGTAAGTTGTAATTTTTACAAAATACCATCATGACCATGTTTCTATGCTTAAAAAGAACCGCTTATACTGCCTACTGCTGAGCACATGCCTCCTCTACTACTAAGAGGGGTAAGACCTTCCACCACGCTGGCCTAGTGAGGGTTGGCAGACTTCACATATCCTCGAAATTTTTATGGAGAATTCTCAGGTACATAGAATTCCTCGCGATGTTTTCCTTCACTGTTAAAGCGAACGATAATTGATAAACAATACACACGTAACTTCGAAAACTCAGAGGTGTGTGCCTTGGGTTTTGAACCTCCGGACATTGTCTCGGCAGACCGTTCCATTCCCAACTAGGCTATCGTCCACCTTGCTCGTTATTAGCAAAAACAAATGAAAATGCACTAATAAGATGATAACTAGGAGAAACTACACAATCGCTTCACTGCTCAACAGTGGCGTAGCGTGGGTTCCTTCCGCCCCAAAAAAGTCATTTCAACAAAAAAGGGTTTTATTTTACGCATTTTGCCGTCCCCCTAAAACCCATGGCGACCCCCCCCCCCCCTTCCGCCCCAACCACGATAAGCCACTGCTGCCCAACCAAGTTGAACTTAAAAAATCACCTACCCTATCCAAGTTCCCAACTCTATAGTTGGAAACTCTATAGTTAGTATAGTACCGTGAGGATGGAATTTCAATTACATTCTTATTCCAACAGCTGGTCGTACCAAACCATCGACAATGGATTACATGGATATCACACCAACGTTGGAACAAATAGAATCCGAACCAAACAACATGTCGCAAGCCCAGGTTTCCGAACGTTATGATGAACTGACAAATGGCGGAGCGCGGGAAACGTTAACCGCCATCTTTGTTTTGTCTTTGCTTGTTTATTTTAGGTGATTATGAATTATTTTATGTGAAATACTATGTAAGAGGAAAGTGATGTAAAGATAAATTATTTTTCAATTGTAACGGTTTTGGGCCGTTATTTTAAAGATTATTTTGTTAATTTTAGTTTTTGATTTATATAGGTAGGTAATGTAATAAGTTTTTTATTGTATATAATTAAGTCCTATGATGCATAATTAAATTATTTTTATACATTTACAGTTGATTTCAATCTTCCTTTATATTACTTTACGACGATATCAGTAGGCACCTGAAAATTTTGTATTTCTGTAATATTGACCACATTATTAAAACAGCTATTTTTGAAATATTTTGTGAAAATTGACAAATGGGGTAAATTAAAGGGTATTTATACAACAAACCACAAATACGTATGTACGATTATTTATTTAGTATTAATTACATGAATTTAAACTCCGAGGCATGCGCGTTAGCGTCCAGTCACTTCACCTCACTGACACTTAATACGAAACACTAAAACATTGATATACCATTAAATGAACTATTAAAGTCTCTTCATACATTAGCGCTACGCAGCGCAAAGTTTAGAAAAAACGCGCATTCGCGTCCAAGTCACTTAGAATCAAGTTCCCACTCATACAAAACAATGCGGAGTAACTTCGGATGCGGTGTCGGTCCGCCCCACAGGCGAGTGTTACACGATTCTAGACTCTATCTAATGGGTTTTAGTTATTAATTATGTTTACGGTCCTGTCGTGTCGCGTTCGGTTTCGCAGCTCGTGCGATTCCGAACGCGAGAAAATACAAAATCGTCTGTAATTTTCATAAGTGAGCCCTCAGTCTTATAAAAACTAAGAGGATTTTATATTTTGTATCAATATACAATATTGTTTTTGTGTGTGTTTTGCGCTGAACACTCGACTGTAGCCCTGACCGACACCTCCGCCGACTAACACTATAAATATAAAATATTTTTGGTCAGTTTTTAAATACAATTAAATCTGTAACGGCTAGAAATACTGATGTAGCAGACTAGAAAGTTTATCTCGCGTAAATGAAATGATAAAGTACTTACATCTATGTAAGAAACGTCACAGTACGTACATTAGTAAGTTAAACGGACATTAACATAGCCTAAGGCTTGCATAGCGGCCATCATGCTTCAGACTGAAGTATGGTGCCTGCTCGCACATTCCAAGTGACAATACAATAATAAAATTTACACATCGATGGAAATATAACGCAAACTCTCCGTTCGGAGATCACTTTGCCTCAGGTAACGTTTACCCGTATCACTTAATTACAATTCTTATAAATATAGTACAATATTTTGTACAAACACATTCAATTGGAGCGGTTTGGGCGTCCTATACAACCTGTACATGGCGGTACCAAACATTAACGCCATCTATTGTCATTGAACTAATCAGATCTTTCAGTTCTCTTCAAGAGAATAAATAAATGCATACGTTTAGTAACAGACTCCGTACAATCCACAACATAACTACAACATCCACACAAATCTCTCAGATTCATGTTGCAACTAAATAATTTATGGCGCCCAAACTTCACCGACACATAAATAAGCTTTTAAAATGTCAAATATAATTATAACAATAGATATGTTAACTTTGTATATTACATTAATTGTCCACGCTGTCCGTCATTCGAAGGAAATCACTAAAACGTGTTACATGGAAGACTGACAGTTGTGATGCGGGGATTTTATACCAGTATACAGGGTGTTCTTCATTTGGTATTAACTCCAAATTATCAACATTTTAAATAAATACTCCAGCCCCAGTCTTGAACTCCTAATAGGAGTATCAGAGACTATAGGACTGCACAACACTGAACAATGGTACATTCATTAACACTATTTGAACTCTAGATTACCGTTTAGAACTGCCATAGGCAACATATTACGAAATATATAAACCCCACAATGCACTGCTTAGATCATATAACATTTTAGATAATTATTCAACATTTATGGCAGCATTAGATGAATTATTTAAAACACTTTTCACTTCACTATAACTGTCACTGGTGGATGTCCGGAGCGTCCACAGTAGCTGTGGCTGTGTGTGTGAGGTGCTAGTCGTGTTCGCGTGGCTGGTGGTGCTGGTGGTGCTGGTGGTGCTGGTGGTGCTGGTGGGCGAGGTGGGGCGCGTGGTGCCCGCCGGCGAGGTGGGCGCGGGCGGCGGCGCGGTGGACACAGCGCAGCGGCACGTAGCACCACAGGCACGGGACCACCAGGCTCAGCGCCACGATCGCCACCCATCTATAACGTGAATATTACATCAACTGACAGTATTTACTTTTTTTTTTTTTCTTTATGGCACTTGTATTCACGTTTTGCCAATGTCAAGTTTGGGTTGTCTTTTTTTATTATCTCATGACACTTCCAAGTTCCCGCCAAAACTACCTAGTATTTACTTGAGATAGGTTGACATTCTACATCTTACACATGTACAGTTAGCCAAATAAGAAAAAAAGAACGAATTTAAAAATATTCTTCATAAATATTTCCAAATATATGAATTATATAAAATACATACTCGTTGAATTGCTAACATCTGTTTGCATTAAGTCAGTTTAATGTACAAAACAAGAGCCTATAAAGAATCATTAAAATAATTAATCAACAAAAGACTATTTACCGGACAGCACAGGTGGTGTGAGGTGGTGCGCAGGCGCAGGGTCGGTTCACCGCGTCGCCTTCCGAATCCCACCCACAGTGGTACACCAAACACTGAAACATTATTGAGTAGTACACACTTGTGAATAAATATATCAAGTTGCCAGAGAGACAATTGTGAATGCCTTTTTTATTGCATTTAAATGACTAGACGAGCATGCCGCTCGCCTGGTGGCAAGTAATACGACCGCATATAATAGTAGCAACACCATACAGAACTTTTAATTATAAAGTAGTGTGTGGCACTCCACTGCGCTCGTCATCCTGAGACATAAGATGTTAAGTCTTATAATGTCCTGTAAATACGTTAGCTACAATGTCCTTCAAACCGAAATACAAAAGTGCACACTGTTGCTTGGCGGTAGAAATAGACATTGCGGTGGTACCCACCCAGACGGACTCTTACATATGAGAGACCTACCACCAGTAAAATATCTATTCTATTAATGAAATAAATAAAATAAATAAAAATAAGATCATCGATTATTATCATCGTTATTGATGATATTATTTGTGTCATTATCATTATTATTCAGAATTTGACGAATTAGGAGTCTTCCTTTTGAAGTATCGTGGTACTGGATGTTATTTCACTAATGGAAAGAAATGCAACGCAGACATTTTATCTTTCTGTTTGGCAATATCATTATAAGCCAGAGATAATCTTACGAACGTAGATGCGAAAATTTGTGTGTTTGAAATGTCGGTTACGATGTTCTTTCTGTAATGGCTCGATGTTATTTTTTTTTTTTTTAAATGGCATTTGTGTTCACATTTTGCCAATGTCAAGTTTGGTTTGTCTATTTTATTATCTGTAAAGCAGTGGTTACCTTACCAAGACTTTATCGAGGAGTTTTGGCGGCAACAAAAAAAACACTTGATTAGCACAATTATTTCAATTCACTTCATTTGAGCTCTTTAATAGAACTATATTGGATAATATACCACCATAATTATGCAATATAACACTAAATATCACCAAAATAATGAATTAAAACAAGAGCACCTCATGACACTTCCAAGTTCCCGCCAAAACTCCGGCTCGATGTTATTGGGGCGTGAATCGGGTAGGATGTGGTGGTGGTGGTGGTGGTGGTGGTGTACCTGTGCACACTTGATGCAGGAGAGACAGTCGACGGTGGCGCGACAGCAGTCCGGCGCGTACTCGCACGACCCCGCGCGGTTCGCACTCTCCAGGTACCACTCGTGACAGTGCCTGCAAAATAAAATAAAATACTTTATTCATCACATAGGCGAACAGAATTATATCATAAGTCAAGATACATTACATTGATTATAATAATTATTATTAATACCAAAGGTAACTTATATAACTACCGACATTTTTATTGGTAGTAAAATCAATGATGAAAACTAAAAAGCCAGCTCGGGCTGGCAGGAAAGGGGATATAAAAAAAAGAAATAATTTTTATTAAAAAATAATGCGAGGAACGCGTCGCGACTCGCGATCCTCACCGGTGAGGACATTACAGGCCCTAGCCTAGCTAACCTACTTACATTAATACATGTAGGATTACGCTTCTGCACGAAACGCGTCATTCATTCACTCACTCTCACCTTTGCAAGAAATTCCTAGGTATTAGAAGCCTATCTACATAATACTAATTATCGACGTAACTCATACTTGTTGCGCGCGTGCAATAACTTTAATGTAATCTCTAAGACTACTGATATAGACGTATTTAATACACATGTCACTAAAGTGCGATGTTTGCTTTCCGATACAGCGTTCTCATAACAATTTACTATAATTTTACGGATTACGTGTCACTTTTGCCGATATGTAGTTCAATGAATTTAGCTGCTGTTTACGTGTAAGACTTAAATAGCTTGTTCATCACTTCGTTCGTTATATATTATGTTGTTATAAGTGAAGGCCTTTAATTGGGTAACTGTATTATAATATAGCTTCTAATTTTTGTTATTATGTAACCTGTAGGACTTCCGATTAAATAAATAAATAAATAAATAAATAAATAAATAAATAAATGAAGACTTAATTAAATAGGCTTATCTTGACTTTCTCAATGTTGTTGTTGTATACAGTGTTGTTGGCGTAGCGTAGGTTCTTGCCGCCCGGAGCGGACCCAATAATTTGGCGCCCAAAGTCACCAATAATAGCTAGTTTCAACTAATAAGCCACGCGTGGACAACCCAATCACCAAAGGTAACAAGTTTTATTTTACGCATTTTGCCGCCCCCTAAACGTGTCGTCCGGGGCGGACTGCCGCCCACCCCCAACCACGCTACGCTACTGGTTGTATTGCGTGCGCTAAGCCATCGCCCTGTGGTCCTGGGTTCGAATCGGGATAAAAGTGATATTGGATTTTTGCTCTTCTGGAATTTGAGCTCGATACGGCGATGGACTCACCCCTTATCATATCATAGGTCGGAACACACACGGCGAAACGCGAGTGCACTAGTTGTGCCCCTGCCTACCCCTTCGGAGATATAATGCGCGCGCGCGTGTGTGAGAATTAAACCTACTTATTAGCATTTTTGCTAAACTTAAAGAATATGTCAAAATGTTGAATATATTGGAAGTGAATGTTGTTACCTGCATTTGAGCCGTCCCTGGAAGGTCTCGATGGCTTTCTTCCCTGGAAGTGGTGGTGGCGCGGTGTACGTGGACTTCTTCAACGACCCTGCAAGTTGAAATTTACAAATAAAAAAATAAAAAAAAACCAACCCTGTATTATATACTGCCCACTGCTGAGCACGGGCCTCCTCTACTACCGAGAGGGGTTAGGCCTTAGTCCACCGCGATAGCCTAGTGCAGGTAGACTTCCCCTACCTTCGAAATTCTGAGAACTTCTCAGGTATGCAGATTTCCCCACGATGTTTTCCTTCACCGTTAAAGCGAGCGATAATTCCCAAATAATAACACATAACATTAGAAAAGTCAGAGGTGCGTGTCCTTGGGTTTTGAACCTGCGGACATTCGTCTCGGCAGTCCGTTCCACTCCCAACTAGGCTATCGCCGCCGCTCCAGTTTTTCCCTTACTAGTGTTGGATTCGATAGGCCTTGGCCTACGGGCTGCATATTTTAAGGTTGACGTTTTTATGGCTTCAGTTTGTAAACCTTACCCATTCTTAGTTTAGACTATAATTTGGCTCAATTTATTATTTTTTATTTTCATTTAGTTAATATTGTTCATCCAGTTTTGCTCTGTGATGCCCCTCTACATAATATTGTACTCTTTGAATTATATAACTTGTATTGACTGCCTCGGTGGCGTAGTTGTATTGCGTACGCGTTACGAGTACGATTTGCGTGCTGAGGTTCTGGGTTCGAATCCTGGGTCGGGCCAAAAACATTGTGACTGGGTTTTTCCATCTTAAAAATTACTCAGTCGCAGCTCGGAGTCAGGAAGTTGGCGGTGTGATACCCCCGTGCCTCGGAAAGCACGTAAAGCCGTTGGTCCTGCGCCTGATCTCTCTCCGGTCATGTCGGATTGCCGTCTCACCGGACTATGAGAGTGAAGGAGTAGTGAGTGCACTTGTGTATTGCGCACACACTTGTGCACTATAATATCTCCTGCGCACCTGGCTGATCTCCGTTGAGATTGGCCGCCGTGGCCGAAATCGGCTAGGAAGGGATTATTTAAGCATTTGACTATAATAAAATATCCAGTATAAACTCAGCATTCGTATAGTTTTATTCATCTCATCAGCCATCCTCACAGCTCGGTAACTTATTAATATGTATATTTTTCGTTTGTTTATTGAACACGCTTATCAACAGCACTACAGCTTCGATTCAAAAAAATCTCTCTCTAATAAGAAGGTACAAATTTAAAATTTCAAAAGCCAATACACTTTGGTGTTCTTACAAATTTTTATTTAGTCTTCACAAAAATAAAATTAAAGGGATTTACTTTACATAAGAAAATAATGTATCAAAAAACTTTATTGCATAAATGCGATTTGAAATTTTGAGTTGTCTTTACTTATGTGACTGACTGTACATTATCCCTTAACTACTTTAATCCTTATGCAGGCAAAGACGCCAAGCAGGAGCTAGTGATCAATGCTCGTTACCTGAATCTCTCTTGAGCAGCGGCGGCTTGGTGTTGGGCGTGGACTTCTCCGAGCTGATGACCCCCTGGCCCACTTGTGGGTACGTGTACTCGTGCACCTGGAATTTTTTATTTTTTTTATTTGAACTTTTTACAAAAGATTAGGAACTTACAATATTGACAAAAGTCCTTCAAAACTATACAAATAGTTTGACTGAAGGATCAGTATTTAAAACGAATTAACATTATATTGTAAGAGAGAGGGATTACACAAATCACTCTCACGCCTTTTATCCTCGAAGGAATAGACAGAGGGGCAACTAGTGCACCCAATTTTCACCGTGTGTATTCCGTCCCATGATGTGATAGGAGGCGAGCCTATCGCCACATCGGGCACAAATTCCAGACTCCAGGCCGATTTAAAACCCAATATCACTTTGCCCGACCCGGTAATCGAACCCGAGAATAGAGAGGGATTAATACATACTTATCACGCCTATTTCTCTTGTGAAAGGTAGGCAGAGATGTAAAAAAACACATTTAGTCAGCTGTATTATATCATGGCAAACCCGCCATAGTGGCTCACTTTGTTTTTTTAATGCATTGAATGACGAGACGAGCATGCCGTTCGCCTGATGTTAAGCGATACGACCACCCATAAACAGTAGCAACACCATCCAGCACCTTGAGTTACAAAGTACTGTGTGGCATTCCACTGCGCTCGTCATCCTGACACATAAGATGTTAAGTCTCATTATGTCCAGTAGTTACACTGGCTATAATGTCCTTCAAACTGAAACACAACAGTGCATGCACACTGCTGCTTGGCGGTAGAAATAGACATTGCGGTGGTACCCACCCAGACGGACTCTTACATATGAGAGACCTACCACCAGTCATGTTCCGTTCCGGAATCAGCCTGTGCATATCCGATTTTAAGCAGGCCGGCATAATTGTGACAACTGGCGAGGGATGATCTCCTTATCAGTCGACATTATCTCGACCCTACTCCACTTACCATCAGGTGCAGAAGACACTTTACATTAATTATATCCGAAAAAAGCAAAAAATTTTGAAGTGCGGATACTCACGGCTGATAATTGTACGTAGTGACACCTCTCGTTGTCGTCCTCCGTGCTGGTCTTCTCGTCGTATTGCACTTCGTACTGCTTCATCGATTCTGCAACGGATATTTTAACGTGAGGTATATTTAAGTATTTATTGTAAAAGCTTATATAACTAATCTGACTTTGTACACAGCACAAAAGAATTGAAAAAAAAAAGAGAAAGAAACAATGAACAATTGATGACAAAAAAAGTAAGCCCGGAGTTTCTTTCTGCCTTTCTTCTTCGGGTCGTCATCGCTTAGGTAGCTAGTGAAAGGCTGGTAGGTTAGCTAGGCTAGGGCCTGTAGTGTCCTCACCGGTGAGGATCGCGACGCGTTCCTCCCATTATTTTAATAAAATGATGTCCTTTTTATATCCCCTTTCCTGCCAGCCCGAGCTGTTTTTTTTTTTTTTTGTTTTTGTTTATTTCTTATCATAGATTTACTCCCAATAAAAATGTCGGTAGTTATATAAGTGACCATTGGTATTTATAATAATTATTAATATAATCAATTTAATGTATCTTGACTTATCATAAGTGCAACTATGTTCGCCTACGTGATGAATAAAGTATTTTATTTTTTATTTATTTAAAGAAATGTTGAGGGAAGATGTCGGATATGGGGTTAGTTTTAAAAGCGCCGATAAGTGCGTGTTTTTCGGCTAATCTATTCTTATCATGGAAAGTTGCAATAATTATACCAGTTGTCATTAACAAATATATTTTAAAATTCGCAGAACAAAATATCCGATAATACGGAATATCACGGATATTTCATTACAATTACATACAATCATTGGGACACAAAATCTTCGTAAATCCTACAAATATTCGAAAATATCCGACTGACCAGCCTGATTCTTACCATGTCCGTTGAGCGGGTGTGCGGGCAGCGTGATGGGCGCCAGGATGGGAGTCTGTAGGTCGCGCCGACCCTCCTCGCGGGATCCTCCAGACGGCAGGTTCAGGCACTGCACAACAATCACAACTGGCGACTAGCGACCACTTCTAGTGATCTACTAACTAAGCTACTAAAATTATAAATAAGATTTATGTTTGGATGGTAACGTAAAATTTAACTCTTCAGCGTACCCTACTGGTTTATGAAGGGAAAATAGTATAAAACGAAGTTATTATTTATTATTAAATCTGAATTTGTTCAAATACCAATAACTTATAATTTATGGATGGATGAATTATTTTAACACAAACAGGTAGGGAATCAAGGTAAATTTAGCTATCCAACAAACAGTAAATATATTTCACAAATAAATTACTTGAATACATAGCTTTGTACAACTAAATTAAGATGCATTGTTACCTCGAAGATGTTTTGTTCTTCGTCATCCTCTTTGGGCGCTGGGTTGTGTTTTTTGTACGCGTGAAGTGATGGCCATGCCCCACCCAGACCTGCATAGAGATGTTTATATCATATAACATATATCTATTTCTACCGCCAAGCAGCAGTGTGCATGCACTGTTGTGTTTCGGTTTGAAGGACATTGTAGCCAGTGTAACTACTGGACATTATGATACTTAACATCTTATGTCTCAGGATGACGAGCGCAGTGGAATGGCACACAGTACTTTGTAACTCAAGCTGCTGGATGGTGTTGCTACTGTTTATGGGTGGTCGTATCGCTTACCATCAGGCGAACGGCATGCTCGTCTCGTCATTCAATGCAATAAAAAAATACATCTGTTTAGGGGTGACAACCCTAGTTGATACTATGGAGGAATTTATTAAAATAAGATGTAATTAAATCGATTTTAAAAAATATCCGAATCTAATATCATTGTAGTACTACTATAATCGTTGAAACTATAGAGCCATGGTTGATTGGGCATTTCTCAAATATCCGAATCTGAGTTAGGTGTTCGGATAAATTAGAATTTATAAAGAGAATTTCAAACTGATTCAAATTACAAATTAATATTATAAAAATGTGCTTCTTAATTAACAGTTACTGTCTTTTTTACAGAAATATCCACCAAACTAGTCAATATGGCTTTTCGCCGTTAAGATAACACTCATTTTGTTCTTAATTGACCGTTATTATTGAAACATAAATATTTAACTCGTTATAGAGATTGACTTAGTCTTCACAAATCCATGGTGCCTGTATGATACACCCAGTCATGTTCAGATTAAGTTTAATAGTTTGTATATTCGAAGTAAAACAACTTTAATGATTTTCTATGTTTACGCGAATGTTAGACATTGAAATAAAACTATTTTACGGATTTCATAGCGGTTATCAAAGAACGCCGATTCTGTCTTAGGATGGTTTGCGAGGCTATTGCAATTAAAATGATTGTTTACATATATACACACTCACGCCTTTTATCCCCGAAGGGGTAGGCAGAGGCGCAACTAGTGCACCCACTTTTCGCCGTGCGTATTTCGTCCCATGATGTGATATGAGGCGAGCCTATCGCCATTTCGGGCACAAATTCCAGACTCCGGGCTGATACTGAATAGAAAAATCCAATATCACTGTGCCCGACCCGGGGATCGAACCCGAGACTTCAGCATTGCAGTCGTACCGTAATACAACTACGCCACCGAGCCAGTCTATATTGTTAAATGTAGGTAGATATCGTAACTTTTACTTTTCGGACAAGCAACCTCTGTCCTCTCCGTGACCATGAAGGCTGCAAAGTCTTCGAAACGCCGAGAGAAAATATAAATTAAAAAACCGCAGAATAGTTTTATTTCAACAACTTTAATAGTCGGGTTTTTGGCGGGAACTTGGAAGTGTCATGAGGTGCTCTTGTTTTAATTCATTATTTTGGTGATATTTAGTGTTATATTGCATAATTATGGTGGTATATTATCCAATATAGTTCTATTAAAGAGCTCAAATTAAGTGAATTGAAATAATTGTGCTAATCAAGTGTTTTTTTTTGTTGCCGCCAAAACTCCTCGATAAAGTCTTGGTAAGGTAACCACTGCTTTACTTCGACATACTACAGATAATAAAATAGACAAACCAAACTTGACATTGGCAAAATGTGAACACAAATGCCATTATAAAAAAAAAAAAAAACTTTAATAGTCAAAACTTACCGTGTAGAAATCCAGTATACGGTAGGGGAGGCAAAAGAAAACACATTAGATAAAATTAGTTCACACGGTTCTTGTTTTACATATTTTATATAATACATAGATAATTATGCACAATGCCAATATGTAAAAGGACATGTCCAAAAACGGGCCTGTAATTCTAAAAAAACTTGAGAGGTGTCAAGGGACACCCGGATGGAACGAAGTTCCTTTCGATTAATTAGTGAAGGAATTGTAATAAAATTTTATTTATATAACAGAGTGTGTATATATATAAATATATAAATATTTTCCTATTTCCGTTCCAATACATAAGTTTCTAGAGAAAAAAACAAATAAATACGTGTAGCACTCGGAGACTACCGCGGTAAAGCTATTGCATAGCATTTTTATCACAAATTTTGATTGACTAAACACAAATTCGATCTTACGCTTACCACATAAAGTAGATTTTTAAACGCGAGCAAAGCACGTTTAGTCTTGTTATTGATAAATGTCAGTAACCAAAGTAGAATAAATTAACAAAATTTGAAAAAAGAATGTTACGTTCGTTTCTTTTGTACTCGTGCCGTGCCAACGCTGGGAAAATAGCTTCTACGCAATGTATTTAAGGTTCATATTAGATTAGTAAGAAATGGTTTTAATGACTTTAATAAATAAAATAAATAAAAATATACTCGTTTCAAGAATTATAGCTTCTACGCATTGTATTTAAGGTTCATATTAGTAAGATAATAGCAAAAAGTGTCGTGACAACTTTTCGTTTGTTTTTCCCGTCCAGCCCCCTTTCACAACGCGCGATAAGGAACTTCGTTCCAACAAGACAATTTATATATATTTGGATAGAACTCCTGAAAACTAACCTTTTGCAATAAATTGTTTAATTTTAAAGACGTCCGATTTTGAGATTTATGTAATGTTGTTTGGCTTGAAAACTTCACTTAATATGAACGTTTTTAAAAAAGTTGGTTATGAATGGAGGGGTCTAAAAATATTTTTTTAGTGGATCTAAGTTCCATATTTTGCCCTTTTAATATCCCTAAAGTTTGAGCCTTGTTAGATTTTGAGGCCCAGCACCCATACAAAAAGCGGACATCTCCTTTAAGTCAGTCTTGGCCGTGACATCTCCAACCGCCCCAACGGAAGATGTGCTATGGCTTTATTGCCAGTATATCCTGAGCTGGAGCTGTTTTGTGACAAATTTAATTTTAAGTTTTACACACACACTCACTCAAGCCTTTTATACCCGAAGGGATAGGCAGAAGCGCAACTATTGCACCCACTTTTCGCCGTGCGTATTCCGTCCCATGATATGATAGGTGGCGAGCCTATCGCCATATCGGACACAAATTCCAGACTCCGGGCTGATACTGAATATAAAAATCCGATATCACTGCCCGACCCGGGCATCGAACCCGAGACCTCAACATTGCAGTCGTACCGTAATACAACTACGCCACCGAGCCAGTTTATTACTATTTTAAGTTTTGTTTTGTTTAAATATTTACGAATTTGTTACAAATAAAATGCTTGTCTTTCTTTCTAATTTAAGACACCTGTTGAAACCATCTGATAGATATTAACTTTCCAATACCATACAATCAAAGACCTCTCTCAGTAGTAGAGGAGACCCGTGCTCAGCAATGGGCAGTATATAATTGATGTAATTGGAACGCAACCATATTATGTAGATTCATAAATTGTACATAGTAAGTGCTTATGATGCTGTGCGCTTCCCGCCAAAATCTCTCTCTCTAAACTTTAAACAAATTAAATAGTTATTGAAGCAAATGTAATTTCTGTTATATATCCACAACCCTACAATAATACAGGGCTGGTTGCATTGCATTGCCCAGAGGCTTACCGTCCAACAGTTCTTCAATGGCAGTCCTGACACCTTTGTCGAAGGCCCTCGCGTCCGCCGCCGTCTGGAACGTCAGCCCGAACCGCTTCTCATCAGTCACCCAGTGGTGGAACGTTGGCATCACCTTGTTGTACTGGAAGTCTTTCTTCACCGTGCATTCTAATACCACCTGGAAAAATGAGGGTAGTTTTGAGTACGATCCGGCTTGAAGGACCAATAGTTTGCAATATATATTATAAATAACAGTACGGTCGTTTCCTATGTTTTATTTTGTACATTATATTATATGTAACAGAAAATAAAAGGAAAAATAAATTCTGTGAATTTAGCATCAAAATTTGTTGAAAAATAAAGCAGTTAATCATATCTGAAATATTGTTGTGAGCCAAAGTGGGCGCGTGGTGGTGACATTGAGCCATCTCTTTCCCACGCAAGCAGCGTTATGGCCGGTGACACTCGGTGACGTCACAGTTTGATATTACTGTTATTTGACAGCTACCCGTTGCACCAAATTTCAAAGCTTTATAACTTATTTATTATTGCGTAGATTTTGAAAAATATTTTTCCATTAGATTACATAGGGTACAGTCAGCAGCATAAATATCCGTACAAAATCAAAATTTCAAATCGCCTCTATACGCGTTAAGTTAAACTGAAATATTTTTTTCTTCGTTTGAAGTAAAGTAAATACCTTTTATTTATTTTTGTGAAAAGAAAAAAAAGATTAGTAAGAACACAAAAGTATGTAGGCAATTTGAAATTTTGAATTTGTTCATCTACTTATGCTGCTGACTGTACAATGTCGGTCAAACCGGAACACAGCATGCATGCAAAATGTTGTTTGATAGTAGAAATACATTGCAGTGGTACTCCAGCTGGGCTTCCGCACGAGAGACTCAGCCATTGTTTCATCAATGGTAAAGTGTTATCAGTCTCAACACTGGACGAGTTCACCTCGCTGTGAATTCGCTAGTGTGATAAGAGCCTTAATTACCTGACCACAGATGAAATTGGGCCTTAATCAGTACTGGTGGTAGGTCTCTCGTATGCGAAGGGCCTTCTGGGTAGGTACCACCGCAACGTCTATTTCTACCGCTAGCAGTGTGCATGCACTGTTGTGTTCCGATTTGAAGGATATTGTAGCCAGCGTAATTACTGGGCATTATGAGACATGTAACGTGTCAGGGTGACGAGCGCAGTGGAGTGCCACGCAGTAAGTTCTATATAGAAAGAAAGAAAAAAGAAGAAAGAAAAAAATATATTGGCGACAAATTGGGTGGTGACAGTTACAATAAAATTATAAAACAAAAATATACAAGAAGACAAAATAAAATATATGGTGTTGCCACTGTTTAAGGTCGTACCGCTTACAATCTGGCGAGCGCCATGCTCGTCTGGTCATTCAGAAGAAAAAAAAGTACTAGTACTATTCAGTCAGGCACGAGAGACTTTCTCGTAGAGTGGTATGGTGGTGGTGGGTGGTACGTACCATGTTGTCGCTGATCCGTTTGCCGTGTATATAGTACTCGTGCGTGGGCGTGGGCACAATCGCGGAGGTGGATGTCGTGTCGCCGTTACCATCCCCGCTGCCTGCTGATGGAAGGGAGTAAGTCTTGTTTTAGAGTTTTTGGTAAGTTCGTTGTATAAAAATTTTGCAAGTGTGAACGTCTCAGTGTGGTATGATGAAAATAAATGATTCTTTAAAAGTAATATTTTAACTTTTTTTTTAATTTTTGTTGTTTGTTTAAACATACAATAATCATGCAAATACAATAACGTGTATCCATTTTGATATCGAAATTTTTATGTATATTACACATATGAAGCTATTTTTTACAGACCTTGTTTCAAATACAATGCATTACGTTTATTAATTGAAATAGTTATAATGACTTCTTTTATTTATGCCAATGTTAGACATTGAAATAGTTATGCACAAAACAACCGGATTCACACAACATGAATCACAAAACAAACATTATATTCAGGAAAAACTATTCAAATAGTATCTATATTTAAACAATGCTTTTGTTTGAATGTTAATTACGTAAATACAAAGATGGTTGAAGAATGAGTATATATTTTTTTTCCTTCGATATGATGTAGTTGCTATATTAGCTTTTGATGTCATTCAATCGGAATTAAGTATGTTGATTACATATTTTCTTAATGTAGCTATTTCTTATTGAATGTTATTTCTTCTTAAATAATATATATATTATTTATAGTACAGCATTCTGAAGTGGTCGAGGTTTCATAATAATCTAGTCCCTCGATTGTCGATACTAGATCAACTGTAACCTGATAATTAATTTCTTTAACATTACGAACTAACTCACATACCCTGGGTATTTTTTTATTGCACTTGTGTTCGCATTTTGCCAATGTCAAGTTTGGGTTGTCTTTTTTTATTATCTGTAGTATGTCGAAGTAAAGCAGTGGCTACCTTACCAAGACTTTATCGAGTAGTTTTGGCGGCAACAAAAGAAACACTTGATTAGCACGATTATTTCAATTCACTTCATTTAAGCTCTTTAATAGAACTATATTGGATAATATACCACCATAATTATGCAATATAACACTAAGTATCACCAAAATAATGAATTAAAACAAGAGCACCTCATGACACTTCCAATTTCCCGCCAAAACTTCATACCCAGGGTTGTAGTCTACTGCAACCCTAGGTTCGAAATTCAAAACGCATGACCCCCCGTAGGTTCCAAGTTCAAACATGACTCACCGGATATCCTGTGCGTGTGTGGCGCGGGCCGCTTGCCGACCATGACGTCGGCCAGCCCGCCGCCGCCCAGCGCCACCCACCCGCCCGTGCCCTCGTCGCGGCACATCACCTGCGCTCGCACACGCACCAAATAGGCACTGGGGGCAAGCAGAACCGTACATTATACCATACGCAATAGCAGGGCCGTATTTTGAATTTGTAAATTAATGGCATAACTATAAACCACAGTGGTATTCATGCATATAATACCTAATTATTGTTCTTTCAATAGAAAGAAATAAATAAAAAAAGTATGGCCATATTTTTTGGCGCCCTTTTTTTTCGGACTCAGCTGTATATCTGTAAGCACGGGCGTAGCTATAGCTTTCACATGGGGGGGGGGGGGGGCGCATGGGTTCTTGCCTTGCATGACACCGTATACATATATTAGAGTGTGGACATGTTTGGTATCCCGATCATTTTAAATGCTAAGGGGGGGGGGGGGGGGGGTCCGGTTCCCCAAAATGTCAGTGGTCAGTGGCGTAGCGTGGTTTATGTTAAGCTAAGGGGGGATGTCCGAACCCCCTGAACCCCCCTCTCCCATATATGCCCATGACTGTAAGCATCATAACATCGAAGATGACATCCTAGCTAGAGTCTGTAACACCCCCGTAACCGTCAGCGCCTTCCCTAGGATCTGGTGCCCCGGAAAAGCCCTGCCCGCCGCCCCCTAAAATCAGCACTGCGTACTAGCAGCAGCCAAAGACCTGGTTGACGAGTTTTCTGGTATATCAATGTGTAGCAAGGGGTGGGAAGTTGTGTGTAGTTTCTGTTAGTTTTGTCCAATACCCGAAAGGATGTGATCACCAGGGACAACTAAAAAGGCACTAGCAGCATTAACACAAAGTTCTCATTGATTGGTCAAGAACTTAGCAAAGGAGGGAAGGGAGATGCTAGGATGTTTGCAGCCGTCATGGCACACATGATCGATTAAACAAAATATATAAATCCAGCGGTTACATACAAATCAAGGTGATTAAAAAAAAATTACAAACAAAGCTGTGTTTATCTTGTGTTGTGGGTATCGAAACTACGAGAGAGGAACAAACTGCGTGCGAATTTACCACTGAAATCTCATTAATCTTCACTTCTCCTACTTGTTCTTATCTTGTCTATTACAAGTTTTTAAGGATTCTTTACGTTCATCCTGCCTGGTGTATACACTGTGTGGGTTGTAAGTGTGGTAGATCTTGGGTTGGTATCCCAGATTAGGCAACAGTTTATAATTCTTTTCTCTCCTGGGATTAGACCTTTTTTTTTGTCCTGCAGGAAAAATCGTCGTATGGAAACTTATCTTGAGCCTGGGGAAGGGCAGAATAATTATGTCGGACTCACCGGCGTTCCGACCCAGATGCCACCTAAATGACCTCTGGAACGGGTACCTCAAATCCGACTAAAACCTGCAGTGGCCCGCTTCTGCGCATGTGGGACGGTTCCGGGGGGGGTCGTGAATGCATCCAAATTCGCCGGATCCGTCTCCGCGCAATACCGGTTCGCGGCTCGCCTCTTTGGGCTCAGAGGTCCCCTTCTTTAATGGCAGCACGGTCATTCCGTGCTGCCGTCGACTTGAGACTGCGCATTCCCGGCTGCGCAGCCGCAATTCCCACTAGCCCCCTTTTAGTCCCCTCTTACGACAGGCAGGGAATACCATGGCGGAATTCTTTAAATTCTGGGATTAGACCTACCAGAGGTGACTTTAAGCAGGCCGATGCTAAAATCACCACGTATCTTTCACACTTGTTTACCTACTAACTAGTAACTACACAACTGCTATTTAAGTATATTTCGCACTCTTAGAATTACAATGACGTAAACGCAATTAAAACCAATTCGATAAAAAGACGTAGAGTTTGTATTTTTTTTGCATGCTGTAAAAGTGATTTTTTGCGCTTACGTCATTGTGATTCTGGAGGTGCGACTTTACTTTTGGTTAATATGACCCGGAACGCGAATTAATGAAACTGATTTGCAGAGTTTATAATTCTATATTGATTGTAGCTTTTGACCGCGGCTCCGCGCGCGTTAATAAGTTTTTCCGGGATAAAAGTACATATAAACCTTCCTCTTGAATCACTCTATCTATTAAAAAAACCGCATCAAAATCCGTTGCGTAGTTTTAAAGATCTAAGCATACATAGGGACAGACAGACAGCGGGAAGCGACTTTGTTTTAATTGATTTTCATATTAAACAAAGATTGCAAAAACTAAGCTTAACTAAGACTAACTCATTGCAATATCAGGTATAAATTCCAGCCTCCGGGCTGATACTTAACAAAAAAAAAAACAATATAAAATTTTAATGAAAACTAGTAATTAGTTCAATGATGTGCTGTAAATCTAGGTAAGGCGAAACAGATTGGTAAAGGGCAGGGCAGGGGGTTACCGACCCTACTGACCCAACAATCTCGGGATGGACGTCAGCAGTGGTTCTCTGCCCCAAATTGACCTAGGTCAATACCGGGTGACAATTTATGTAGTTTTTTCACCACACAGAACATCCATTTTCAGGGGTAGGCACAGGAGTAACAACCACATTTCGCCAACTATTTAACGGGCAGACTCCCAAGTAGTTACGAAGCAGCAATATCACATTGCCCGACCGAGGATCGAACCCGAGACCTCAGCACTGCAGCCGTACCGCAATACTATGGCACTGCACGCTTAGGTCATATCGGTTGAAAATCAATGTAGATTTTCTGAATATTTTTTCATAACTTACGCAATATGACGATACGCTCGTCCCCTATCACATCATGGGACGGAATACGCACGGTGAAAAGTGGGTGCACTAGTTGCGCCTCTACCTACCTCTTCGGGAATAGCGAGAGTGATTTTATTAATATATTTTATTGCATTTTATGACGAGACGAGCATGCCGTTCGCCTGGTGGTAAGCGATACGACCACCCATAAACAGTAGCAACACCATCCAGCACCTTGACTTACAAAGTATTGTGTGGCATTCCACTGCGCTCGTCATCCTGAGATATAAGATGCTAAGTCTCAATATGTCCAGTAGTTACACTGGCTACAATGTTCTTCAGACCGAAACACAACAGTGCATGCACACTGCTGCTTGGCGGTAGAAATAGAGATTGCGGTGGTACCCACCCAGACGGACTCTTACATATGAGAGACCTACCACCAGTGTGTGTGTTAAACCAGCAAATGAGCCACTTTATATTGAGTGATCTCCATTGCCCAGTTTTAGATTCATCGTGAATGCGCTGCTAACCTTATTAGAAGACAGAGTAGGGTGCCCTGAGACTCGCCGAGCTTCACCGCTTGACATAAAATGCGTACTAATCCTGGCTTACAGGAGTTGCAGAAGCGGGTGTGAGGGCGGGATAGTTTCTAGCCTTATAGGAAATTAATTGGGGCAGTGGCAGCCTTAGGGGATGGCGAACGGGGCATCTGCCCAGGGCCTCACGCTTCAAAGGGTGCGCTTCCAAGGGGCACACAGAAAGAACCCTTCTTCGGGAATCGGATAAAAAGTCCTCGAGAAGATCTGCCGCCTAGAACCTCGAATTGGTTAATTATGATTAAAACTATGCAGCGAAATGTTCTTGACGTCGTTAGTGATCTGATAATTACTGGTAAAAACTGAACTCAGTATCAACCAACTAGTGCAGAGAATGCAAGCTCAAAATCTCATTTATTATAAGTTATTTCGATGAAAAATCCTATCAATTGGCTATGGTGACTTATGTATACTTATGCTAAGTAAAGGACATGTCCAAAAACGGGGTTAAAATTCTAATCAAGATAGTTTATACATATTTGGATAGAACTCCGAAAGACTAGCCTTTTACAATAAATCGTTTAATTTTAAAGACATCCGATTTTGAGATTAATGTAATTTTACAATGCTTAAAACTAAACTTAAAATGAACGTTATAAAAAAAGTTAGTTATAATTGAGGGGTCTAAAAATATGTTTTTAATGGATTCAAGATCCATATTTCTGCCCATAAAGTTTGAGCCTGGTTAGATTTTGTGGCCCAGCACCCATCTAAAAAACGGACATCTCCTTTATGCAATTTTAAAATTCGCGTCTTTGATGCGTTAAAAATTCTAAAGGGATTTGAAAATAGTTAATATAGGGATGGAAAACCTGGTTTTAACAATCTCCGATAGCCGACCTTTGCAAATTTGCAGCTAGCAGGACTTACGGCAAGTCGCATACGAGTGAAATATTGCCGCTGGTGTATCTGGAAATTCTTGTGCAATATATTGCTGCGAGAACTTGCTAGTGTAAACTTAACGATTCTATTTAAGGCCGTCCCCCGAGCAAACGGCCTTGGGCATTAGTTTCAACCATTTCAGGGCACGATTTACGGGCGGGAATACGCAAAGATTTACGAATTATTTACTTAACAAATCAATTATAGGTCATTTTCTAAATTCGGAATTACCAAAATGATTATTAAATTGCCTATCTAATACATACATACACACTCACGCCCTTTATCCTAGAAGGGGTAGGCAGAGGCGCAACTAGTGCACCTACTTTTCACCGTGCATATTCCGTCCCATGATGTGACTCCGGGCTGATGCCGAGTAGAAAAACCCAATATCACTTTGCCCGCCCTGGGGTTCGAACCCGAGACCTCAGCACTGCAGTCGTACCTTAACACAACTACGCCACCGAGGCAGTATGTAAAAGCGTTGGTTGCAAATTCATATAATGTTTACTTTAGGAGATGCACGGAATAAACAATTTCAGTGGCATTTTTATTGTGAAATTAACGAAACAATTTCCACATTATAAAAAAAATGGAAAACTACCAAAATAAAGATAACATATTGCAGAAATGTTACTTTTTTTTTCTTATGTGTGTGTAATTTCTTCTAAAATAAACAAAAAATATCGTTTTGCTGCAGGGATCTCTTAATATAAGTTAACGCGCATATCCGTGAATGCGGCAGATGTGCAATTACTGCAGCCATTGCTCACCGAGCTTACTTCCGTCATGTCATAGAGTAAGACACCGCAACGGACAGTACGGAGCGCCAGCAAGTTTTGCTTCTTGAATCTCGCAAGAATAAATTATACTGAGCAATTATAAGTTCAAGAGATTTGATGCGATTAAATCAATCATCAATGATATATCAAAGGAGATATCCGCTTTTTGTATGGGTGCTGACTGCTGGGCCACAACATCTAACTAACTATTTTAAAAAACGGTGTAGTTTATAAGCAAAATAAAAAAATCATAAAACTTAAAATCGGCGGACTTTACAATTATACGATTTATTTAGGCCTAATTTTTGGGAGTACTATCCAAATATATATACAGTATCTTGGTTAAAATTTTAAGCCCGATTTAGGACATGTCCTTTTAGGTTACCTATGATTGTTAAAGCCATAAATGATAAAGCCATCCATTACTTATAGTCACGTTTTTAGGGCCCAAAAACTGTTACTTGCCTGTGGTGAGATATTTGTAGCTACACGGATAGCGACGATCATACACAGGATGTAAAACCTGCCATAGTGGCCTACATAACTGTATCGCTTTCGGGGATCAGCCTGTGTCCGGTTTCAAAAAAGCCGGTTTCGCGCCATTTTTTTTTTATGGTATAGGGGGCAAACGAGCATACAGTTCACCTGATGGTAAGTAATCACCGCCGCCCATGAACATCTGCAATACCAGGGGGCACAGAGATGCTATTATTCATTATTATATGACATATCCTATTTGTCACCCAATATTTGCTCACGATCCACCAGTATTTCGCGACCCAGAGTTTGGGAAATGCTGGTCTAGCTTACCTTAGTGCCAAAATGTGTCCTATAGCAACTATGGTATAAGACTTATATATGGTACTTGTCATATTATGCTTAACTAGTTAAGAGCTAAACCATTGGTATGAATTGTACCTAGTCATACCATATGAGTACCAGTTTTGTTGTGATACACTTAGCTAGGATGGACATTTATACTTATTACCAGTTTAATTGTTAAGTTGAAAGAACGAATAAATAAAAATGAGAAAATCAATAAAAATGACTTCAAATTTACATAAAAATTTATGCGTAAGACAAGTAATTTTTCTTAATGTAATAGTATAAGCAATTTACTATGTTTAAAATAATAACTATAGTCAGAGTATTTGTCTAACGTTGGTTGGAGTAAAAACAAGTTGAAATATTGAAATAATCATATAAAGAGGATTTTATTATAAATATTTGAATTGTTACTATGAATATTTTTTTTCCTCGCATTCAGCAGTACCCAATAATTAGAACTACATACATATTTCTATATTAATAGATGATTATATATTTCAATTCTTATTAACTTGTGCTTATTGCATTTAAAAATGTAGGTGAGGTACCTTTGTCTACCCCTGAATAAGGAAAAAAGTGTAATGTTATGTATTTATGTGTAATTCGAATAGTTTTATTTCATTGTACTAGTTTTTCTAACCTTCACAACATAGATGTATCATTTAAATAAAACTATTTTTACGGATTTTATCACGGTTTTTTAATTTATATTTTCTCCCGACGTTTCGAAGGCTTTGCAGCCTTCATGGTCACGGGGCGGACTAAGGTGTTGGTAGTCCGAAATGTAAAAGTTACAATATCTACCTACATTTAACAATTATAAAAGATTTTTAAAATTATCAGTTGTTGACGGTCTGGAGAATGAGCTGCTCATTCTGCGTAGATCGGACCGTATCGTATTCTCATGAGAAAATATAAATTAAAAAACCGCGATAAAATCCGTAAAAATAGTTTTATTTAAATGTCTAACATTCGCGTAAACATAAGAAATCATAGATGTATCATATTTTTATCAATATGTAGTTAAAAAATACTGACTTTTTTTCCATAAGTGACTGTCTACTAGACACAATATTTTAGAAATTGACTTAGTTTTTATGCCTGAATGTTTGAAATAAACTCTGTCAAAGAGAAAATTAAACCATATCATAAATAATCATACAGTTGTTTTCCGGGGAAATTAAATCGAGCCCATTTCTGCTTCACATCCTCAATATGTTAATAGAGCTATATCTATAATCTTTTATATTTTGTGCCATTTATATCTCAATCTTATTAAGTGTTGGTGCACTCGAGAATAAACTTAAACTAAAAACAGGCAAGCATTTGTCAAATTTATTGAGGACGGTAAGTACTCCAATTAATTAAGCTTATCTGTACTGAAAGTAATGATTTTGTTTAAGTATTCATATTTTCTTGTAATATTACTTAATTGATATATTTCAATGGATTATGATGTGTTTGTTAGTTTTATCCAGTCCATAAATTCACTATACATTTCTGTATATAAGAATCATAGCGCTGTATAACAGAATTAAATTATTGTTATTCCCTTTGCATTAGTCTATCCTTCATTCTAAAATATGTACTAAATTAAGTGAATTTAATTTTTTTAATACAAAATTTCTATAATTTTCATTTAACTATGGACTAGTGGTAGTTTTCTTTTTTTTTATCATGCTGCCAAATGTGTCATATAACATTGTGCCTAAATAAAAACTATTGTCTCTATTGTAACTGGCCAGTAGCAATTAGAATTAATTATACATTATGGTATGATTATAATTTTAGATTCATGTCCGCTAAACTGATGTTTCAATGCAGATGTCGCCACCACATCGTTAATCAAGCAACTTAACAATGGGTTAATTAATAATTATGTAGATGTCCCATTGTTACAAAGTGTTGACCATAAAAGACCAACATTTATTTTTTGACATCATAATGTCAAAGGAAAGCGTACGAACAGCTTTGCGCGAAAACATAACTCCGAAGCTAAAACCGCATAACAATTCATTGAAACAGCTCGCTTGAATTGAACCAGCTCCAAATGACCCCGAAAGGAGTCGCCTACTTTATTGTGAATGAACGGCGACTCATTGATTATAGCTATACACAGGACACAGGGTTGACCCGAGGGCGGCGGTCGTACCCATCTACGCTATGTGTGACCATCCCACACCCATGTACGTCTACTATCCCACTAATTATGAACTCAGAGGGAACGCAAGCCCCTACAAAACATCTTAAATCCCATTAAGAATTCCGCGAGCTGTTGAAAATGGCCGGGGTAAGGCCCTACCTAGCCCGAACAGGGCGAACTATAAAACACGATAAACTGAGTAACAAGGAGTCCACTTACTTTTCAGATGCCTCGGTCATGATTCGACACGTCGAATATTCTAATTTCTACTCGCCACTTCACAGATTTCACCATTTTTATGACATAAATACATCAGATTCACTTACGAACCGTTCTTATTTCGGCCCTTTGTTGGGCCTCAATGCGCGTGCGTCAATAAAACAGTCCGGGCGGGTTTCAATGAATACGGCGTGCCAGCGCGACAGGTGGCGCAGTCGTCGCGCACATCTGCCCTAACTCGACACGCGATTGGCCGGTTTGCCCGACTACGATGTAACGACCAATCACCGAGCTTCGCACTAGACGGGTACCAATACAGGGACTTTAGTGGAAAGAAAAAAAAAATCGCGCGAAATTTAAGATACTGTCCAACACCGGTTGAATTTTCACAGAGTGCGCACAGTTTTCCTGACTTAGAGAATGATAGTTTTCACCCTAAGAAAATACTACGCACCACAGAACAATTTTTCTCGTTATTTTATCGCGAATGCAGCAAAACGTAATGTTGCAGAGCTAGCAGCGGAAATAGGTCACGTCGACCTCGAGGGTTCGACTGTTACTGAATGGAACGGGGCTCGCAATGGGCCCATCCCCGTTCATGCACCGACCCATTGAAAAATAAATAGGTCAAATCATTGCAACGTGCCCTAGATGCAGCCAGCTCAGCCATTCACAAGGCGGAGCCTGCACGGGCCCCCCGTCTATTTATAGCTGCTCTATATTTGGTCGGTCATTCGCAGCAGACGTAAATGCAAGCCTCCGTAAAGTAGGTTACCTGATTTTCTTTGTTAATAGGCGCTTCGGTGACGTAGTTCTACCGTGTGACGTCATACGTGATTTTTCTCAATAGCGGGAGGGCGGTAATTTTTTAAAAAAATCCTTTTAGAATTTTATTGCATTTTATAACCTTGCAGAATGACTATGGGACAAATCGTGCATGATTTATTGAAATCCAATAAGTTATTATACTTTGTGTGAGATATAATTAAACACAAATTAAACAAAGAAATAGTTCATAAATTTTTTGTTACCTATAAGTACATTTACTCAGTTACTAAAGTTTACTCAATAGTTTGTTGAGGGCTATATCAGATAGTTTCCTTTGTCTATCAATGGTTCTTTCTAACTATGACTGACCATGGATTATGGATATCTTCTCTTCCCCTAAGACCATAGACAATAAGGTACCGATATTGAAGCATTCAGGAAATATTAATGGGAAGCTCTGATGGGAAGTTTTATTTTATAAGCTCGCGCTAGTAGGCGTCATATGGAATCTTAGGTAATTTTTGTGTGTTGCACTTGACCTACCCCTCTAAATATGCATGAATTTATCTTTGTACCAACTTTGATTTCGTCGACGCCTTTTGCTTTGATATATTTACTAAGCATTATTAATGTTCCTTCAAAAATCAAGCAAATAAAATTGAGCTAAGTTTCAATTTCATAATAAGACCTATAATGCTTTAATATATAATAATGCTTTTTTTTATTTATTTTTTTGTGTAGAAAATAAGAGATAAGGTACGTCTTGTGATGGTTTAAGGCGTCTTAAGTTATGAGACTGAAGAGGACCTGGGTTTGTACCCCAAATATGAGTACTAAGTTTTTGAGATTTACGTTCCGTGAAATATCTAAACAAGACTTGCTTTATATTTAAATTTCTATCTAATATGATGATAACCTGCCTCGGTGGCGTAGTTGTATTACGGTACGACTGCAATACCGAGGTCTCGGGTTCGATCCCCGGGTCAGGCAAAGTGATATTGGGTTTTTCTACTCAGTATCAGCCCGGAGTCTGGAATTTGTGCCCGATATGGCGATAGGCTCGCCTCCTATCACATCATGGGACGGAATACGTACGGCGAAAAGTGGTTGCACTAGTAGCGCCTCTGCTTACCTCTTTGGGGATAAAAGGCGTGAACATGTGTGTCTATGATGATAAGCTTTCTCCTTATCATAATATGGAATCGAACTTGAAGATATTTTAGATAGTGGGGCACTGCATGTGATGGTGAGCGGAGTGGGATCCAAAGTGTCGACTGCCAAGAGACTATATACTTATGTATACTTAAAAGTCTTACTTACTTTTGGAAGTCGCACTTGCATAAGTAAAAGGTAAGCCATGACTCACGGGCGCGGCGTAACTATAGGTTTCACATAGGGGCGGTCTTAGGATACCAAAATGACAATGGCGTAGCGTGGGTTCTTGCCGCCCTATGACACCAAACAACCTCCTTAACAAATAAGTCATGTATACACCCCTCCCCTCGCGTTATCAAAATTAAAAAGTTTTATTTTACGGGTCTATTTCATCTTATTATAAATGCGAAAGTTTGTGAAAACGTTTCTTAGATGTGTACATAGGCATTGTAATGTGTACATGTTTTGTGGCCCGGACTATATTTTTTGTAAGCTAAGGGGGGGTCCGGTCCCCCGAAACCCCCCCTTTATACACGCCCATACCATGACTGTCCATAAACAGTCCAAAATTCAAACAGGCCGGCATGGCGAGGGTAACTCATCTATACTAATATTATAAAGCTGAAGAGTTTGTTTGTTTGAACGCGCTAATCTCAGGAACTACTGGACCGATTTTGAAAATTCTTTCACTAATAGGAAGCTACATTACTCCTGAGTGCTATAGGCTACTTTTTATCTCGGAAAACTTTTCCACGCTGGCGGATCCGCGCGCAAATGCTAGTCTCACATAAGTTGACTCTATCTCGACTCTACCCCACTTACCATCAGCTGCATTTACGAGCCCGAAAAAAAACCATAGCAATAAGTACCTACCACCTAGAACTTGTGGTAGACCTCTCATATGTAAAAAAGTCCGTCTGGGTGGGTACCACCGCAATATCTATTTCTACCGCAAAGCAGCAGTGTGCATGCACTGTTGTGTTTCGGTTTGAAGGACATTGTAGCCAGTATAACTACTGGACATAATGAGACTTAACATATGTCTCAGGACGACGAGTGTAGTGGAATGCCACACAGTACTTTGTAAGACAAGGTGCTGGATGGTGTTGCTACTGTTTATGGGAGGTCGTATCGCTTACCATCAGGCGAACGGCATGCTGGTCTCGTCATTCAACGCAATAAAAAAAAGAACTTTGAATCGCAAAATACCGCAATGCACTCGTCATTGAGGCATCTCATATATTAATTGTGCTGGCTGCAACGTCCTCCAAATAGTTATTAGTATCACATCATAGGACGGAACACACTTGGCGAAAAGTGGGTGCCCTGGTTGCACCGTTGCCAAGTTCTTCGGGGTTAAGGCGTGGTGTGCGTTTGTCATGTTTTAATACTTTCAGATGAATAAAAAAAGAAGCGAAAATAGTGCCAGAATCGTGCTAACTAATTCATGGTTTTTGCCTACTCTTATGGAATACAGGCTTGATATAGTGATATTACGTAAATTATAAACTGATTCTTGGAAGCAAAATAAAGTGAGCTACTTACTTAGTTACCTAATAAGACGAATTTTCGCATAAGACTTTGCTAGTAAACCGTTATCCGTGATTTATTTTTGCCAACACTAAGTAATCAGCTTAAAATAATCTGCTTAAAGCAAGGCATTTCAACGCAAAAAATAGTTTACGCGATCGGTCGTTCTGACGTCAGACGCGACCTGACCTACCTCACTAAGCCAAAATGTATGAAAACTGGGTGCTATTTTATAGCTTGGTAACGTGTAGGTATGTACAGTATGTAGGTACATATCTATACTAATATTATAAAGCTAAAGAGTTTGTTTGTTTGTTTGAACGCGCTAATCTCAGGAACTACTGGACCGATTTTGAAAATTCTTTCACTAATTGTAAGCTACATTACTCCTGAGTGCTATAGGCTACTTTTTATCCCGGAAAAACTTTTACACGGGGGCGGAGCCGCGCGCAATACTAGTAATACAGTAAATTTAAAAGATTGTGTAAATGGTTTGAATTGATCAAAAGTTTTCATTTCGACACTTACTTAAAATGTAGGCACAAATAGTTTCATTCTAATGCAATTCAGGTGCCGAAGTCAAGATGTTTTTCGACATCGTTAACGCTAATGGAAAACAGAAGTTTTTTTCTGAATGACGTTTACCTACTATCGATAAGTCCATCGCTAAGATATGCCATTCTCATACAATATAACGTTAGCGTTTACGATTGCAAAAAGGCATATTTGCTATGGTCAGGTTACTAATCTGCAAATAGGTGGATATAAGTGGAATACTGGTGGTAGGTCTCTCATATGTAAGAGACCGTCTGGGTGGGTACCACCGCAATGTCTATTTCTACCGCCAAGCAGCAGTGTGCATGCATTGTTGTGTTTCGGTTTGAAGGAAATTGTAGCCAGTGGAACTACAGGACATAGTGAGACTTAACATCTTATGTCTCAGGATGAGGAGCGCAGTGGAATGCCACACAGTACTTTGTAACTTAAGGTGCTGGATGGTGTTGCTACTGTTTAGGGGTGGTCGTATCGCTTACCATCAGGCGAACGGCATGCTCGGCTCGTCATTCAAAGCCATTAAAAAAAAGTGGAAATTTACTAGACTCCGTTCCCAAGTAGGAGTCTTAACTAATGCAAAACTCTTGGTGACAGATCTTTGTAATCCCTTTTACTCTATTACCGAAGGAAGGTGAAGTTTTCTTTTGTGCTCTTGCATCGCGAGACCCTGTGCGGTTGCCCCTTTTCGCCATCCCCTAAGGTCACTACTGTCCCTAGATTATAATCTTTTAAATGACTTCAAGTCTTGAGTAAAATGTTAATGTATGTTATATGTATTAGCGATTCCGATGCATCGTTAGGGGTGAATTTTGGCGAACTGTGGGTTGTAATTGCGTCTCTGCCTGACCCTTCAGGAATAAAAGCCTGAGCTTATATTCCATGTACTTATAATTTCTACACATTTTTATAATAATCTAGAAAAGATAAGCAACCTCTATTTGTAATATAACTCTGGTTTTCTAATCGATTAATGCAAAACAAGACATAGAGGAGTGCAATTAAAGTCCGTATTGCATTGAAAATGTAAATGTAAAACTTACGGAAGTCATGAATAGGTGATGCGCGCGCCATCTTGAATGAAGCGCGGGAATGTAGGTCGTTGAACCGCGTCGACATTCGCTTCCCTACCCCACCCCCTACTTGCATTAACGGAATGAAATTCAATGTGATTTGTTAATGAAGACATTTCAAATGAAAGTTATAATACACCTAGATTATAATAGATAGCCTTGATTGCAATTATTGTTTAATTACGTAATTATAGTGTTTTAGCTACTTATTTACTTTTTTATACAAAACACGTATTAAGATGAAGTACTTACCAATATTTCGCATGAAATCATTTTTGAGCGTAAGGATAATTTAAAGGTCTAATTCGTATGTTAAAATTAATGTTATGCTATTGCCTACCATTTATTCCGTAAAATGAAAGGTACTTAAACTTTATTTACCAGAAATGCACTTTCACGCAGTAGTATTCTCGAAAAACTAGTAAAAAAGATACTTTCTTACATATTATATTATTTCTAAATTTATGGGGTAGGCGGGGGCCCAACCAGTGCACCCACTTTTTGGCGTGTGTATTCCGTCGCATGATGTGATAGGGGACGAGCCTATCGCCATATCGGACACAAATTCCAGACTCCGGGATACTGAGAATAAAATCTCAATATTACTGCCGGACGCGGGATTCGAACCCGGGACCTCAGATCGGTGACCGCGCGCGCAATAAATATTTTTTCAAACACGTAAGTACCTTGTTTTAAGCCCACATTGCGTCCTAAGTAGTTGTACCTAGGCCTGTAGTCAAGATGCTTTTCTACATTTTTGAAGTGAAAACTTCTTTAGCGGCGTTGAGCACTTTTGGGATGGGTATATAATGTTAAACTCGCGTCAGGATCATGTGACCCCGATCGAAAATGCGTAGGAGGTTTTACCATCCCTTACTAATATGAACCTTAAATACAATGCGTGGAAGCTATAATTCTTGAATGTTTACATTTTTATTTTTTTACTACATTAAAATCATCCCTTACTAATATGAACCTTAAATACATTGCGTAGAAGCTATTTCCCCAGCGTTGGCACGGCACGAGTACAAAAGAACGTAACATTCTTTTTTCAAATTTTCATTTATTCTACTTTGGTTGTGATGACCATAGCATTTCTGACATTAATCAAAAACCAGACTAAACGTGCGTTGCTCGCGTTTAAAAATCTACTTTATGTGGTAGGCGTAAGATGGAACTTGTGTTTAGACCATTCCAAAATATTCCAACATGCAAAACGTTAATGTTCAAGTTTTCACTTCTGCCGGCACTCCCGGAGTGCAACCCGTTCTTTTTTTGGCATGACTTTAAAGTCAGTAGCCTGACGCGAGTCGGCTTTTCTGACCAGTGAGACCACACTGGACTTTCGGGCGGACGCTTTAGGCGCTTCAACCCTTTACATTTAAACGACCACGCCGAGGGCACCCCTTAAGTGGGGTATGAGTCTCGGCTCAGGGCGGTCGTTGCAAGATGATTGAGACATCAGCGATTAGGGTATTTTAGCGGTGTAATACACCAATCTATCCGTTGTTTTCATCGGCACGCGGGCCGGAACTGCTAACTGGGTCGGGACACCGGGGGACGCGGCGAGGTCCTCGACGGCGAGGACGGTATAGCGATCTTGAAGGCTTTTCTACAAGCGTCAACGCCAGTAGAATAGAAAATAATGTATGCGAATGACACATCTTATCGAAAAGTCTTGCGCAAGTATACGTCATTCGCATACAGGCCCTAAACTGAGGACATTTATCCCCACAAGTTCTGGTTTTGGTAGTGGTTCTCTTTATGTAGGAGTCGAACCCTTATGTTTCACTTTTTATAACTGACCGCCGGCAGGGGCGTAGCTAAAGTACGGTTGGCGGTGCAGTGCTACAAGTGCTACAAGTCCCCCCGGATCGTGACAGGACCTTGTTTCAAATCACCGCCATGTGAAAACTATCAAAGCATCTTCTTACCTATTAAAAAGTTAAATCGGGGGCACTTTTTTGCTATACTCACTGATTACAGGCCTGTTATGTGATGGAGAGATCCTCTAAGCATGGTGATTATCATGTTCATGGTGTTAATAATAGGGTAGTTTCCTATATTTGATTTTGTAGATTATTTTATATGTAACAGAAAATAATACGAAAAGAAATTCTTCTGTGAAATCAGCATCAAAATTGGTTGAAATATAAAGCAGTTATTCATATTTGAAATGTTGTTGTGAGCAAAAGTTGGGGGGTGGCTTGGGGTATCGCACTATCGTCTATCTCTTACACACGCACGCAGTGTTAGAAGAAGAAGAAGAACTTAATTAATTCTCGTCAATTTTGAATTCTTTTTTAGATTTAGGATAGCATACATTTTTGATAAATGTATTTAAAAAAAGTAGTCAGCTACCCTATTGAATTATGAATATCGCCTCCTTCGTTTAGTAAGGTACAGCGTAGAACTGGGTTTGGGAGGTCTTAGGTTCAAATCCCAGGTTGGGCAGTTTTCTGTTTGCCTCAAGCAATTTCACTTCAGGAGGACGAACTTTAAGACTAAGCCGAATAATTTCTGTAACAAGCTCGAAGTATTTCGATTGGACATAGCATAACGCCTTTTCTGGAGTAGGCAGAGATTAATCATAACTATATTTGGCATCTGTAACTTAATTTTTTAAATTTGGTTCAGAATGGGATGCTGAGCTTTTTCTGACAGAAAACCCAATAACGTTAGATATCCTGGGATCGAACCAGACACCTGAGCACAAAAGTACCGCGTCTGAAACTAAGCCACTTCGGGATCTGAACTGGAATGCGAATATCAGATATTTTTAATATAGTATAAGAAAGATACCAAGTCATTTGCCATTTTTTTTTATATAAGCTCATGAGGTCTTTTGCTAAATTAATAAAAAATCAAAGTATGTAAAATATTTTTATTAAAAAAGTACAACAAATAAATACTTATTACAAACATGATCAATAAATAACAAATGATGATAATGAAATATTTATTTGTTTGGGCAGTGTTTTCACTGATTTACGCAGTACATGCAGTGTAAATTAAGTCGACTTTAAATACTGTAAATTAAGACGAACTTTCTTACTATATGTATACAGGCTTATAAAAACCAATATGGCGGCTGTTTCATCATGTCGCACCATTAGGACGAAAACGACACAATTAAAAACAGCGAAAATTGAGTTATCGTCATAAAATTACTTAAAACGAAATTTTCAATACAACAATAGTTCAAACACGGCCATATTCAAGCGAGAAAGGACAAAACTATTATATCGGTCCCTTTTTTATTATATTTTCATAAAAAAGGGACCAGTTTTAAGTCATTTTATGATGATAATCCAATTTTAGTTTTTGTTGAATTGCGTCGTTTTCGTCCGAAAGGTGCGATGTGTAAAAAAGTATCTTCATGATATGTTGGGTAAGTTCGGATTAGAGGTAAGGTCGTTGAATGAAAATTACTGCTATATCTGACGTCTCCTAAAATGGCTTAGCCTAAAGTGACATTTTGTAATACAATTAGAGAGACATTTTACTTTAATTACTTTGAACATTTGGTCTTTATCCCTGTATATATCTTTTTAGCCTGAATGTACCACAATTTGTGCCATTAATTCAGCTTTAGTTACTATTTTGAATCAACGGTCTTACCCCATAATCCGAACTTATCCCAACATACTATACCTTACCCTTCACATACTTCTACTCAAGGACATAGCTAGAGTCATTTTCCAGGAGGGGCAGTATTTCCTATACTTAAAAAATTAAATGACTTTTGTGTGCTTGCAGATATGAAAATTTTGTTCGTTTTTAAAAAAATATAGGAATAATAGGCTGCCTTCAAATCCTTGGGGTTGGCACCAAGCAATTCTGGGGTGGGCACGAGCTAGCCCCCCCCTATATATACGCCTATGCTTCTACTTAAATATACAGAGTGCTTAAATTACAATCTCCAATACTTCAGAGACCATAGAATTGTGCATAACATTGTCACAAAACATAATATATTATTTTAATACATACCTTACAAAACGCTATTTTCTTATCATGATTAGGTTACCTAGAGCCACTAGTACAGTCAGCCACAATAATAAAAATTATTTAAAACTTCAAATCATTCATATACTTCCTCTTTCTGGCATTTTAAACTTACTTACATTGAAAATCAGCGCTGCGGTATTGGTTAGGCAGTACTGCAGCATGGATCTGAATGAGGGTTCCCATTGTTGGCACAATATTATATTATTTTTTTGTAACTTTTTATTTTGCATACATTTAAATTTATTGTCCCAACAATAAAACGATTTCTTTCTTTCTTTATTTTTTTATTGAAATGTACTACAAAATGTTTAGTTCATTTGAGAGAAAAGAAATAACGTATTTGTTCAGGATTTTTTGTGTCTAGTATGTCCGTAGTATTATTGCTCTTTGGTCTAGCATGTGGCATGAAAATATATGACGCATCTGTCAGAATAATATTGCATTAACCTACAGATAATCTGCCTGAGACGTAACTTAGTGTCTTACTGGTGGTAGGTCTCTCATATGTAAGAGTCCGTCTGGGTGGGTACCACCGCAATGTCTATTTCTACCGCCAAGCAGCAGTGTGCATGCACTGTTGTGTTTCGGTTTGAAGGACATTGTAGCCAGTGTAACTACTGGACATAATGAGACTTAACATCTTATGTGTCAGGATGACGATCGCAGTGGAATGCCACACAGTTCTTTGTAACTCAAGGTGCTGGATGGTGTTGCTACTGTTTATGGGTGGTCGTATCGCTTATCATTAGGCGAACGGCATGCTCGTCTCGTTATACAATACAAAAAAAATACTTTTTTACTTTAACTTTTCCAAGCAAGCTTTTCTTTACCGAGCCCTCAGTTGTAAAATGGTCCTTAAAGTAATTAAAATAATAAATTATGTACTAAAACCTTCCCTGAAAAATATACATTTGAATAACGAAAACCCCATCCAAATCGGATCAGTAGTATGTAAGTTTGTATGTCCGCGATTTTCTCAAAAACTACTGGTCGGATTTGGAAGTATGTGTACAGTCAGCCACAAAAGTAACTGAACAAATCCAAAATTTCAAATCACCTTTAAACAGTTGTGTCCTTATCAACAATCACTTTTTCTTCACTAAAATAAACTTCAAAGGATTTACTTCATTTTAGACAAAGAAAACGAAAAAAATCGATTGGCGTTAATGTGTAAAGGCGTTTTGAAGTTTTGAATATGTTCAGCGAATTTTGTGGCTAACTGTACATACATACGGGTCGAATACAGGACCTCCTTTTTATGAAGTTGGTTAATAGGTTACAAGTTTTCAAACTCCGGTGGCGGACTCTTGGTTACTTGCGCCATGGCGGCCTTCGGGAGATCTTCGCCTTGGTTCATCGCAGAGTTCAGTAGCCGCTGGAAATCAAATAATATACATAATGTTGAAAATTTACGACGAGACGAGCATACTCGTCTGATGGTGAGTGATACAACGCCCATGTACAGTCAGCACCATAAGTATCTGAACAAATTCAAAATTTCGAATTGCCTACATACGCTTAAGTTAAACTGAAACGTTTTTATTCTTCGTTTCGTTAAATCTCTTAATTTATTTTTGTGAGAAGAAAAACAAGATTTTTAAGAACACAAAAGTATGTAGGCAATTTGAAATTTGAAATTTGTTCAGTTACTTATGCTGCTGACTGTACAATTGCAATTACGCGAAAGTTTATTTCAAAAACACTGAGTGGCAACGTACTTCTCTCTCCATATAAGATTCGAATATAATCCTACTAATATTATAAACGCCAAAGTTTGTAGGTATGGATGTATGTATGTTTGTTACTCTTTCACGCAAAAACTACTGAACGGATTTTGATGAAATTTGGCACACGGGTAGATCATGTCCTAGATTAACACATAGGCTACTTTTTATCCCGGGAAAATATTTAAATAATTAATTAATCCAGGACATGATCTACCCGTGTGCCAAACTTCATCGAAATCCGTTCAGTAGTTTTTGCGTGAAAGAGTAACAAACATCCATACATCCAGACATCAATACATCTATACTTACAAACTTTCGCGTTTATAATATTAGTAGGACAGATCGGTAATAACTTTTGGACAAAAAAATTGAGCATGATGTCCGGTGTATAACTAAGGGGTCGTCCATTAATCACGTGAGGCTGGAAAGGGTGGGAGGGGGTTCGGAAAAAATACACGTGATCTTTGCTCGAGGGGGTCCAGTAGTCTAAAACCTCACTACATATCACCTGTGGGGAGAGGGGGTACAAAAGTTACTAAAAAACATCACGTGATTAATCGTCGACCCCTAACTATAGTGTTTATTACGCATACTCACGCCTTTTATCCACGAAGGGGCAGGCAGATGCGCAACTAGTGCACCCACTTTTCGCCAAGCGTATTCCGTCCCATGATGTGATAGGGGGCGAACCTATCGCCATATCGGGCACAAATTCCAGACTCCGGACTGATACTCAGTAGAAACCCAGTATCACCTTGCCAGACCCAAGGATCGAACCCGAGATTGCATTGCAGTCGTACCGTAATACAACTACGCCACCGAGGCAGTACTGTTGAATGTCCTTGTATACTCACGATGTGCTCGAGCCCGTCGTCGTTGGGCCGGCTCTGTGAGTAGACGAGGCTGTACTTGGTGGTCTGCACCGCCACTGGACTCTTCGCTGCGATACCCTCGGCCACCTCCATCGCATGGGATAGTGCACTGTGGGATAAATCATTTCGAGATTTCCAGGAAAAACATCCTAACCGACATTTCGTACTTATACGTACGGTTTTCTGTGATTGAAATTACCCCAATTGATTTTTTGTGCTGTACTATATGGCAATGGCGTTTAGCATTGTATTACATTTGAGGCTTTTTAGGAAGAACATCGTAAGCGACATTTCGTACTCTTTACAAGAAATTCTCTTTACGTTATTATTAAATATTTCAGGTTTATTTTCAGTATTTTTATAGGTACTATAGTTTTCTTAGCCCTGTTAAAATATAACAAATATTTTAGAAATAATAACGACAGCTTATTTTGTGAAATTGCGAAATGTCGGTTACGCTATTTTTCCTAAATATTCTCAAATGTAACCACACATTAAAATGGTAAACGCCATGGCCATATAGTACACCATAAAAATTAATTGGGGTAGTTTCAATCACAGAAAACAGACACTAATCTAATGCTTTGCGTTTGGTACGATTTCCTCAGGTTCAAAAAGCTTCACTTCTATAGTCCAGAAAAGCATTTACAATAATATTATTCGTTTATATAATAATAATAATATCATTTACTTTTCTCTTTACAAAGGCAAGCTTTGAGTTACAAAAGTTTAGTATCTTAAACTAGATTCCGCCCTTGTGAGAGACTGGTGCCTGATGTAGGTTTTAGAGAAAACCTGTGTCACAGGTCATCAGGTCAGCGTTGACTTTGATGATTGATACTATAATCTATACTAATATTATAAAGCTGAAGAGTTTGTTTGTTTGTTTGAACGCGCTAATCTCAGGAACTACTGGACCGATTTAGAAAATTCTTTCACTTATAGGAAGCTACATTACTCCTGAGTGGTATAGGCTACTTTTTTCCCAGGAAAATATTTTTATCCCGAAAAAACGTTTCATGCGGGCGGGGCCGCGAGCGTCACCTAGTTATAACAAAGTGTAAATAAATGTGACGTGTCGCTTCGAGGGAGTCAACGCGAATTGACCTATACTATCCGGTTCACCTACAGTTTACTAAATAAGGTAGGCGTTTCGCTGTGCAGCTATCGACTATTTCTGTCACCAAGCAAATTTGTAAGGACTATTATATTATGGTTTGAAGGTAATTGAAGCCAGTGTAGTGGATACAAACAAAATGAATTAATACTCACGTCTTTTGGTCCGAAAATACTTTGCTGACGAGTCCGATTTCCATAGCCTCCTTGGCGTCGAACTTCCGGCCCGTGAAACACAATTCCCTGGCGATGGAAGTGTTGCCCACCACCTGAAATAGGAAAAAAAGAAAATGATCCGGCTCGAAGGACCAAAAGATTTTTACGGTGCGTAAAGTATCTTTATCATAGAATGATAATAGGGAATGGAATTTGTGCTCGATATGGCCATTGGCTCGCGCCCTATCACATCATGGGGCGGAATAAGCACGGCGAAAAGTGGGTGCACTAGTTGCGCCTCTGCCTACCCTTTCGGGGATAAAGGGCGTGAGTGTGTGTGATAATAGGGTTGATTTTTTTGTACTTTTTTTGTACTTTTTTATGGCATTGAAGGACGAGACGAGCATGCCGTCCGCCTGATGGTAAGCGATACGACCACCCATAAACAGTAGCAACACCATCCAGCACCTTGAGTTACAAAGTACTGTGTGGCATTCCACTGCGCTCGTCATCCTGAGACATAAGATGTTAAGTCTCATTATGTCCAGTAGTTACACTGGCTACAATGTCCTTCAAACCGAAACAACAGTGCATGCACTTGTTGTTCACATGTCCGTGATAAACTGCATCTTGAATGTAGAAAATTTCCAAACGACGAAACTAAAAAGACTGTATACAAAAGATATCGTAATTTTTACAGTGACTTAATAAGAAAGCTTAAAACTCAATATGAATCTGAACTATTAAAGCAGCATATAAAAAACCCTAAGAAACTATGGCAAACAATTAATAACATATCCCATAGAGCTAAGAAAACTCAAAATACATCTATCGATCTACTTAATTCTAGAAATACTTCGGAGGAGTCTATAAATTTCTGCAACAACTATTTTACTACAGTAGGAAATAAACTGGCCAAAAAAACACTAAGGGATCTAAACACAACAGAAATACTACTGGCCTCCTTTGTAAAAATTAACAGCATGCATCCCCACTCGTTTTTCATGGAACCAACGGACTATAATGAAGTGTCAACAATAATTATGAACTTGAAGATTGATAGTGCTCCAGGGGTAGATGGTATTTCAAATAAAGTCCTAAAGTCTATTTTCAACCTTATCACAAAACCCCTTACTGATCTAATAAACCTAAGCCTGTCCACTGGTGTAGTCCCGGACGCGTGGAAAACTGCCATAATTCGCCCAATCCACAAAGGAGGTGACTCTGACAAACCTATCAACTATCGCCCAATATCTCTGTTACCCAGTTTCTCAAAAGTCCTTGAGAAAGTTGTCAACAAGAGACTTGTTCAGTATTTAGAGGCACATAATATCCTTAATAGTTCCCAATTCGGTTTTCGGCGCAACAAATCAACAGAAAATGCCGTAGTTTTACTAACAAATACAGTGGGAAGCATTCTTGACCGCGGTGATTCGTGTATTGGAGTCTTTCTAGACCTGGCAAAAGCTTTTGACACAGTATCTACTAAAATACTTTTGAAAAAACTCGAGAATATTGGTATCAGAGGTGTTCCTTTAGATTGGTTCAGGAGCTACTTAACAGGAAGGAAGCAGTGCGTTAGGATTGATAAATGGACCAGTGACACGGCTAACATATCTTTCGGGGTCCCCCAAGGTAGTGTTCTTGGTCCAACGTTATTTCTTATATACCTTAATGATATTGCAACGCTAAAACTTAATAATGCTGAAATTATATGCTACGCTGATGATACAGCGATATTGTTTCATGACAAGAACGGGAGATGCTATGAAACAGCAACGGCAGGTATGGCAGTAGTGGCTAACTGGCTGAATCACAATCTTCTGACGTTGAACACCGACAAAACGGGGTACATATACTTCCACAAAACATCAGCCTCGGATTATGGTATCCACTCTACCATCACTGTGCATACATGTACCAATTGCTTAGACTCCTCCAAATCAAATTGTAGCTGTGCAGGTGTTCGTAGGTTGCAAGCCGTAAAATATCTTGGAGTTTTAATAGACGAAAAGCTTACGTTTAAGGAACACATCAGAAGCATGTCAGTGCGAACAAGAAAACTTATCAATGTTTTCAGACAATTGAGAGAAGTTGCAGATCAAACTCTCTTGAAAACTATTTACACCTCACTCTGTGAATCCGTTTTAGTTTACTGTATACAAGCATGGGGAGGAGCTGCCATGTCGACATTAATTACATTAGAAAGAGCCCAGCGGTCACTGCTGAAGGTAATGTTGAAAAAGCCGTATCGGTTCCCAACCTCTCAACTATACACAGATGCACAGGTTCTAAGTGTCAGGCAGCTGTACATACTAAAAATAGCTCTCACAGCTCACAAGTTTATACTAAACCAACCCAACTATAAGGAACTGCTAAAACGCAGAAAATTTAAGGCTCATACACCAAAACTCAAAACCACTTTTGCCAGGCGTTTTTCGCTTTTTCTATCTCCATACGTATACAACAGAATCCAAAAAATTTGTTGCATTAAAAAAAAAACCATACGAGAAGCTAAAAACACTGTCAAGGGTATGCTCTTGAATCTAAATTATGAGCATACTGAGAGACTTTTAAAAATTGAGGTTTAAATGATTGCAACTTTTGCATAAATACACACACACACACACACACACACACACACACACACACACACTCACTCACACTCACACTTACACACGTCAGTCACTATAAATTTTTTCATCTGTGTTTTTTGGTCTTATATTTCTATATTGTGTTAGAATTTTATTGTTTTTATTTTCCTTTTTATTTTATTAAAATGTATGTACTACTGTTATAATTTAGATGGCATATGGTTTGTCCTTTTTAAACTGTGTTTTTGATGTCCACGATACAGGCATAGCCTAGTGTGGACATCGTTGTTAATTCTGTAAGATGTCTAATTTTTAATTCTGTAAGATGCTGCTTGGCGGTAGAAATAGACATTGCGGTGGTACTCACCCAGACGGACTCTTACATATGAGAGACCTACAACCAGTCAAAAGATCTTATTAGTAAAGCAAAATTTATACTTTTCTTAAGTATAGGCCAATCAATTTATCATCCTGCACATCGTACGTGCGAGTAAATAATTTCCCCAAAAAAAAGGTTCCCGATTGAAATTATGCTGCTCCTTAGGCCGCTGTCATTCCTAGGCCGCGGCCTGTACGGCCTGTTGACAAATCCAACACTGTAGATACCTTAGGCAGTCTCTGCAGCGTGCCGACATCAGCCGCTAACCCCACTTCCACTTCCTTCACTTGGAACCATGTATCTTCCGTGCAGTACCTGTAAATGAAAAAAAAAAGTGTGTGTGTACTTATGTACACGCGTTAGAAGTTATACTTGTTTGGCGTAACAAGATAAAAATCTTTTTAAACAACGCGCCAAAAGAAGAATAACTTTTTTTTTTTTTTTTTTATAATGGCATTTGTGTTCACATTTTGCCAATGTCAAGTTTGGTTTGTATATTTTATTATCTGTAGTATGTCGAAGTGAAGCAGTGGCTACCTTACCAAGACTTTATCGAGGAGTTTTGGCGGCAACAAAAAAAACACTTGATTAGCACAATTATTTCAATTCACTTCATTTGAGCTCTTTAATAGAACTATATTGGATAATATACCGCCATAATTATGCAATATAACACTAAATATCACCGAAATAATGAATTAAAACAAGAGCACCTCATGACACTTCCAAGTTCCCGCCAAAACTCCGCCATCGAAGTATAACTTCAATATCTTTCGCCTTACTCTACGTTCAAAATTCAAAACTAAAATGTTGACTATAGCTAACTTCAGGGTGTCGGTTTTTCGTGACGGTGTGCGCGCGCATCGTAAAAATTTACTCTCATCATTTTTCCCTAACGCGCCAAAAGAAGTATAACTTCAAAAAATTTATTATAGAACTCAATCAAATCATTTTATTATTCAGAATATTTTCATTGAATGTAGGTACAAACATAGTCTTCTGCTCGCGGCTCCGCCCGCGTGAATGAGTTATTCCGTCCCATGATATGATAAGGCCTATCGCCATATCGGGCACAAATTCCAGACTCCGGGCTGATACTGAATAGAAAAACCCAATATCACTTTGCCTGACCCGGGGATCGAACCCGAGACCTCACCATTGCAGTCGTACCGTAATACAACTACGACATGCAGTGTATGGGCGGTATTAATAAATCAATCTCAAGTTTGAGTTATATCTCAAGTAGACACAATGTATGGAACTATTAATACATTATGACCAGAGATGTGATTTATCTAGATACAAGTATCTGAAATACAGATACAAGATACAAAATACGTATTTAGTATCTTGTATCTAAGATACTTTTTCAATTTTTATTTTGTATCTTGTATTTAGATACAATTTTTTAGTATCTTAGTATTTTATAAATACTTAATTTGCTAAGATACTTTTACTAATTATCTATGCATTTTTTACATTAACGGCTCATTTAAGGCCCATATACACGTTGCAAGTTTCTTGCCTGTTGCATACAATTAAATTGAAGCAATATATGACTTGCATGGTTTCAATAATCAACACATAACATTCTTGATTTGTTTGTGTAAAAAGCACATGCTATAATTGGTTAACCAAACATTGTATTCAACTGGTTTCTGTCTTCTTTTGAAAACATGAGGGCATTGAGTCTTATAATTTTGATTTTCAGTGTGTCTCCTGATTCCGATAAATCTCAATGAACTTTATTAAATCAGCAGAACCTAATTTTAATACTTTTTACTCATATTTTTTAATAAACACAGTAGCTTCTAAAATCTAAAACGTTCAACATTCGAATTTTTTTATGGCATTGTATGACGGACCACCCAGAGTCCAGACGGACTTTTACATATGAGAGACCACCACCGCAATGTCTATTTCTACCGCCAAGTAGCAGTTTGTGTGTGTGTTTCGGTTTGAAGGACATTGCAGCGAGTGTAACTATGGGACATAATGAGACTTAACATCTTATGACTCAGGATGACGAGTGCAGTGGAATGCCACACAGTACTTCGTAACTCAAGGTGCTAGATGGTGTTGCTACGGTTTATGGGTGGTCGTATCGCTTACCATCAGGCGGACGGCACGCTCGGCGGCTCGTCTGGTCATCCAAGGCTATAAAAAAAAAAATTTCAAAAGGTATCTTATTTGAAAAAAGTATTTAGAAGATACGTATTTTGTATCTAGTATTTAGATACCATTTTCAAAAGTATCTTGTATCTGGTATCTCAAATCCTTTATTTACAAGTATCTTGTAACTTGTATTTCAGATACTTTTATGAAGTATCTTGAACATCTCTGATTATGACTACTTGAGATGTAACTCAAACTTGAGATTGATTTATTAATACCGCACTTTTTTTTTAATTTTTTAAGACTAATAATATGTGTCCCACTGCTGAGCAAAGGCCTCCCCTTTTTTCTTCCAATTCCTTCGATCTTCTGCTAGCTCTTTCCAGTCTGGTTGAAATGCGTCCAGGGCGTCTTTCCATCACTTCCTTGGTCGTCCAAGTTTTCTGCGACCATTTCTTGGGGTCCAATCCGTAGTTAGCTTGGCCCAGCGTTCCGAATGCATTCGGACTACGTGACCCGCCCAGTTAAAATAATAATAATGTAAGCCTTTTATTCGGACTTTAACATTGTTATTCTAAGATTTGTTGCTTGCTTGTTTTTTGCAAGTCCGTTTGCCAATTGGCAAAGGCCTCCTCCAATCTTTTCCATTCTCGTCTCTCCCTTGCTACTCTGCCCCAGGTTGTTCCTGCCACCTGACGAATATCATCATCCCATCTTTTCTGTGGTCTGCCTCTCTTTCTATGGCCATCTCTTGGGTACCACTGGGTTACTATTTTGCTCCATTTATCTTAACCTTTCGCCATATGACCTGACCATCTCCATTTTACCCGCCTAGTTCCACCGCCCTATAATTACCTAATATCAGCTGCGGTTATCAGATCCACTCCAGCCCCGATGCACGCGTTGTGTATCACGCTCAGTACCGGCTTCATACACTTCTCTACCGAACTTATGCCGTCCTGGTAACGGAAACATGAATTAAATTAGTTTTATTATTGGGTACATTTGTGAGGTAAGCAGTAAGGGTACCTTAACCATTTTAACTATGTAATGCCTGAACCCTTGTATTTATATATTTAAAACTCTTTATAATACATACAAGATATTTATGGCATTGAATGACGTGACGAGCATGCCGTTCGCCTGATGGTAAGCGATACGACCACCCATAAACAGTAGCAACACCATCCAGAGCCTTGAGTTACAAAGTACTGTGTGGCATTCCACTGCGCTCGTCATCCTGAGACATAAGATGTTAAGTCTCATTATGTCCAGTAGTTACACTGGCTACAATGTCCTTCAAACCAAAATGCAACAATGCATGCACATTGCTGCTTGGCGGTAGAAATAGACATTGCGGTGGTACCCACCCAGACGGTCTCTTACATATGAGAGACCTACCACCAGTATACCTATTAATTTTAATATCTGTGAACTATCCACCATGCCATACCATTCCAGCCCTGTATTATATACTGCCCACTGCTGAGTACGGGCCTCCTCTACAACTGAGAGGGGTTAGGCCTTAGTCCACCACGCAGGCCTAGTGCGGGTTGGCAGACTTCACATACCTTCGAAATTCAGAGAACTTTCTCAGGTATGCAGGTTTCCTCACGATCTTTTCCTTCACCTATAAAGCGAGCGATAATTCACAAAGAATACACATAACTTTTTAGAAAAGCCAGAGGTGTGTCCCTTTGGGTTTTGAACCTGCAGACATTCATCTCGGCAGTCCCTTCCACTCCCAACTAGGCTATCGCCGCTTTTACTAAAGCTATCCATGGTTAACATTTATCGTTATTACCATGACATTGTATTGTAAAACCCCAAACAAAGTTATCTTTGGCCTGGAAATTGAACCTACAACTTCTCAGTCCACAACCAAGAGTTTAGTTGATTATGTAAACATATTAAGACACATACCTGTGCAAATTTTATGAATCCTGAGTGGAACTTGGCCCGCCTTGCCACATCGGACAGGTCATCAGCTTCCGATGCCAATTCTACCAGGCTCTGTAACTCTATGCCTGAAAAATTAAGAATCAGGGGATATTACTTAGCATTTCAGATTTACGGTCAGTTTATTAAGTTACAATCAAAACCATTGCTTTTCGTTAATAATTACATTTGTGGCAACTCTTATGGTCTTTACTTTAGTCACGGTTGTGTTTTAGCAACACACACACACACACTCACGCCTTTTATCCTTGAAGGGGTAGGCACAGGCTCAACTAGTGCACCCACTTTTCGCCGTGCGTATTCCGTTCCATGATGTGATGGGGGCAAGCCTATCACAATATCGGGCAAAATTAGAGACTCCGGGCTGATACTAAGTAGAAAAATCCAATATCACTTTGTCCGACCCGGGATTGAACCCGAGACCTCAGCATTGCAATCTTAACGTAATACAAAAACGCCACTGAATTCTGAATTTAGTCTTTTTAATGAGATTTATTTTGAATATAGGCTGATTTTTGTTTAACATCACGTTACGAGATTTAGGAGCAGGTATTACCTGTAATGTAAAATAAAAGTATTGTGAGTGAGAATTAAGTAATTTTTTTAATGATCACTTTTGAGTGGTCACAATAACTACTGCGTTCTTACTGATCAGTGAACTAAATTGAATATGTAGAACCAGCTTACCCCCTGTAAAGTGTTTGCCTTGACCAGAGAGTACAATAACTCTGCACTCTGCATTATCGCTTAGTGTGGAGAAACACTCATTCATTTCCCTGGAAATGACCAATAAAGGAAATAAATAAATTTTCAGATATCGCTATAATGAGATATGACTTGCATATAGGGTGTAAAAGGAGATGAGGCATGAAATATTTATAAATTACATTTAAAAATATTCTCAGTATAGGGGATGCAGCAATGTCTGCAGGTTCAAAACCTAAGGCACACACCTATGACTTTTCGAAGTTACGTGTGTATTGTTTATCAATTATCGTTTGCTTTAATGGTGAAGGAAAACATCGTGAGGAAACCTACATACCTAATTCTCGATACGAATCTCGAGGAGATGCAACCCGCACTAGGCCAGCGTGGTGGACTAAGGTCTAACCCCTCGCAGTAGTAGAGGAGGCCTGGGCCCAGCAGTAGGCAGTATATAATACAGGGCTGCATTACATTGAATTGCATAGATGCAAAACTATGAGCAAAAGTCCAGGTCATCAACATTAATAGAGACTAAAATTTCTATGTTGTATGTAGGAGACCCACACACACAACAAAACTAACATACTTCAAAACCAACTAATGCTATGATATGCTATGCTACCAGCCCTGTATCATATACTCCCCACTGCTGAGTGTGGGCCTCTACTACTGAGAGGGGTTAGGCTTTAGTCCATCACGCTGACCTAATGCAAGTTGAAACTTTACATACCATTTTCTTATGTGGAATTCTTATGTAGGATTCCTGACAATGTTTTCCTTCACTGTTAAATTGGTAATTGATAAACAATACACACATACCTTTAAAAAATCAGAGGCATGTGCATTGGGTTTTGCACCTGTGGACCTTTGTCTCGGCAGTCCATTTCAATCCCAACTAAGCTATTGTGTGCTGTATGTGTGCAATTATAATATAGTAAATGTATATTACCTCCACATAGCCTTGTTTAATGTGTTTAATTTCTTTGGTCTGTTGAGTTCTACATGAAATACATGTTTTTTAGGTACTGACACAGCCAATGTCTCATATTGAGGCACTTCTGACGAATATGTCCTGCATAGGAGACCTATGGAACAGAATACTTTATTATTTTAATGTCTCAATACTGTGTGTTTCATAACAGTAGAAGGGTGATACTGGCTGGTGACAAATTGACAATGGTGAGTGTTCCTATTTTAAAAATAATTTTGCAAATGGAATTTATGGTGTGATAACATACCTTCTCAGAAAAGTAAACTTTCAATAGCACATTTCTAGTCAATCTTAAGACTATTACCTTTTTTTAAGAGGAGCGTAGGAGGGTGCAATGATACAATTAGATTATGGACATACAACTCAGGAGGAAATCAAATTTTGATCCAGTTCTGGAGTAAAGCAGAAATTTCATACAAGTAATCTCAATAATTCAACACAAGTACCTACAGATAAAACTATGTAGTTTTGTTTATTTTTTACCTCTCATACTTAGTTACTGATTTTAATTGATTAAATTATATACAACTTAGAACTTCTACATTTAACTCAATCAGCTTTACTTACTTCTGACGGATTTTCTTGTTTGGTTTAACACAAGTGTTTTAATAATAGCCGACATTTTTAATTAATTATAACAAATGAAATAAGAATAATGAACAAATGAAAAACGTAAAGGGCAAAGTCTAAAGTAAACACAAAATATTTGACTAGTCAGTTGTGAGTTGTCAAGTTGTCACTTGTCAGCTGATAAACTTATTTTTTTTTAATTCTCCTTTATATTGGGAAGCCAAGGGGTTTCAATTCCATAAAGAGCCTCGTCATAAGTGATACTTCTGGTTATCTTTTTTTATCCTCCGTAGTATGTCGCAGTAAAGCAGTGGCTACCTTACCATTTACTAAGACATTATCGAGGAAATTTGGCGGCAACAAAAAATCACTTTATTAGCAGTTACTCAATTATCTTCATTTGAGCCCTTTAATGGAATGAAATCTCCTAGCCAGTTTCGGCCACGGCGGCTAATCTCAACGGAGATCAGCCAGATACGCAGGAGGCATTATAGTGCACAAGTGTGCGCGCAATACACAGGCCAAGTATAGGTATCTACAAGTACTTTGACTCTGCCGTGTCCTTGAAATAATTACCTACAGCCGCGCGGTACGTATACACGTCATAGGGCTGCCCGTCTACAGTATTTTAATTTAATCTAAGATACTTGAGTTTCTTTCTAGTTTTGAGATTGTACATATATACACACTCACGCCTTTTATCCCTAAAGGGGTAGGCAGAGGCGCAACTACTGCATCCACTTTTCGCCGTGCGTATTCCGTCCCATGATGTGATAGGGGGTGAGCCTATCGCCATTTCGGGCATAAATTCCAGACTCCGGGCTGATACTGAATAGAAAAATTCAATACCACTGTGCCCGACCCGGGGATCGAACCCTAGACCTCAGCATTGCAGTCGTACTGTAATACAACTCCGCCACCGAGGCAGGCAGTTTTGAGATCGTAAAAGATATTATATAAAAAATGAAATTCTTTGTGAATGAAATAAGAAGTGTCCAATTAAAATACAATATTTTGTGTTTTTTATTAGACGATTTAATTAAAAAATCCTTTATAAATTGGAGACTGAAAAATATTGTGCCTTGACTGAGACGTACGAAATACTTTATTGTTAAATTTAATAGACTAAAAATCCGCATTCGGATAAAAAGTTTAATTAAATATACTTTTGGGAAACATGGACAAGAATTCAAGCAACCAAAAACAGCCCAATATTGTCTATAATTGCTCTTTGCCATATTAATAATTCGACATGACCGGAGAGCGATCAGGCGCAGGACCAACGGCTTTACGTGCTTTCCGAGGCACGGGGGTATCACACCGCCAACTTCCTGACTCCGAAGTGCGACTGAGTAATTTTTAAGATAGAAAAACCAAGTCACAAAGTTTTTTATGGCTCGACCCGGGATTCGAACCCAGGGCCTCAGCGCGCAAATCGTATTCGTAACGCGTACGCAATATAACTACGCCACCGATTCAGTCGATATTAAAAGAATAATAATAGCTCTTGCGCTATTATAAGTTGTAACTAGCTGAATTTAAGGACATGCAGATTTGGCTGAACTCACAAAACTTATTACGTATAATATTGATCATTTTAATAAGTAAATAGTACCTATGCCTGTAGTTTATCTGCGTGCGAACGCTTATCCAGTATGCGAACTATTAACCCCACCTCTGCGTAGTTTTACCCACATGACGGGTCAAGAGTACGAATTTCCCCCGCTGCACTTCATGTATTGCAAAAACAACGATAAAGCAACGTACAAAAGCTCATTAAATAATTAAAGTAGAACAAATTTACTTTAAATAGAGTGTCAAAACATTTTTCAGGACACTGTCTTTTTGAGTGTGTAGACGATAGAAAAAAAACGTGTGGCACTCGGAGACTGCCGCGGTAAAGCTATTGCATAGCATTTTTTATCAACTTATGCAATTATAATTATTTTATTTATGCAGTATTTTTGACGTTCACAATTTCTTTTTCTTTTTAGCTCTTTTTTAAGCGTTTTATGCTTTTCTTCTCTATAAAAAGAAAATATCTAGGTATAAATAATTAGGTATTAATAGTGTAATTACACACAAAATAATTATTCATTCAAAAAATTTGAACAAAAATAACGAGAGTTTGATCATCGAATTTCGCGCGATGTCCATTTATATAGATATAATTATATTACCTATACATAAAAATATTTATTGCGCTATCGTCATTGATGTATTAAAAAACCCAAGATGCACAGTTTCTTGCAAATAACACATCAATAAGTGTCGTCGATAAGTCAAACTAAAATAACCTCCTCCTTTTGGAAGTCGGTTAAAAAGAAACAAACAATTACAAATTTTGATTGACTAAACACAAATTCGATCTTACGCCTACCACATAAAGTAGATTTTTAAACGCGAGCAACGCACGTTTAGTCTGGTTTATGATAAATGTCAGAAATGCAATGGTCATCACAACCAAAGTAGAATAAATCAAAATTTGAAAAAAGAATGTTACGTTCGATTCTTTTGTCCTCGTGCCGTGCCAACGCTGGGGAAATAGCTTCTACGCAATGTATTTAAGGTTCATATTAGATTAGTAAGAAATGGTTTTAATGACTTTAATAAATATACTCGTTTCAAGAATTATAGCTTCTACGCATTGTATTTAAGGTTCATATTAGTAAGATAAAAAGATGTCAGGTTATTTTCGTTACAGAATTTCTGGATTCGGTCTCCACGCTCAAGGCCCGCGATAGAAGCTATGCAATAGCTTAATAAACTGCGTACTTTTGAGCCGAATGTCCCTAATGTACCCGCTAGGTAACACCCCGCAGCTGATCAAATAAAGCAAGGCCAATACACTGTTTCTCACATTTATAGTGTCGCACGGAATGTTCAAAAATGCATAAAATATTGAGCTGTGTAATTATTGGTTATTTATAGAACAAAATAAAACCTCTATTTCTGTAGTCAGTAGCTTAGACTTTATATTTATTCCATGCATGTAATAAAATTTCTTCGACATTGCAAAAAATGACGATGAGGTTAAGCCTTAAGTTGTTTATAAAAGTTATATAGGTATACACAGGGGTGATTAAGTCGCACTTAAAGAGTGATGCAATTTGTTGAGAACTTAGGTACCTACTCATATTGTCACCGACTATTTTATGCTCGGGACATGACTGACAATATTAATAAAGTACTCGGTCATGAGTCCACGCCTGACAATAATATTATCTACTTACGGGAAGAAGTTATTAAATTATGTTCTCTTATCTATACGGCTATCAAAGCTATCCGTCGATTAGAACGCCCGTAATTGCAAAAAGACGGATTTACCCCGTAGACGGAATCGGGCCCCAGACCTTATGCTAGGGGAAAAGGGGGTAATGGGAGTCATTTAAGCAATAATTTAAATAATAAATAGTATTGTGTTTAGAAGTTTACAAAAATCAACTATTAAGGTACTTTAGTTAACAAACTATCAGTCTCAGATGATTTCACTATTTTTGAGAATATAGTTTAAAAATTATAGCATAAAAATGAAAAAATTGCTTCGACCATCATTGTCCGCATATGCGGATAATTATGGTCAGTCAGTGGGCAATGAGAGTAAACAATGTCACACGCGTATGCTCGTGGTGTATCCCACTCAATGCAGTATTTGTGCACCCATTACTGAAAGGAAGTGTACCAGTTTCATAACTCATTATTGCGCCAAATCCTACACATATTAGGCAGATATTCTCAGAATTATCGTAATTTTCATTAAAATCAGCTTCGTGGACATCACCTATTTGATTAAGTCTATTGTATGATTCTAAAGAGATGTGTTTTCTTGAAGCACGCGCCTTTGGCCTTATGTAACACCCTTTATTGATGTTTGCTCTTCTTACACTTATTTATCTCCTCTATGTTTCTTTTTCCCTTCCTTTCCTTTTGCTGCTTTCTTATTTTATCTTTTTTTAAGACTTAGTTTGATGGGTGTCGCTGTGTGCTTCATTTGACTGCTTCTTACCTTTAAAGAATGTATTTTACAGGCTAATGGAGTTAGGTTTTGGCGAGGATTTCACTGACTCTCATTGCCCACCATACCATACTATCATGGTGTACTTTGATGGGTGTCGCTGTGTGCTTCATTTGACTGCTTCTTACCTTTAAAGAATGTATTTTGCAGGCTAATGGAGTTAGGTTTTGGCGAGGATTTCACTGACTCTCATTGCCCAATTATATCCAATTTCCAAGAAAAAAACATAATAAAATAATTTTCTTTTAAATCACCACAAAATCTTCTTAAAACTGTTATTTAGACATACAGTTTCACAATAAAGTAGTTTCATTAGTTTAGGGCCATGGTAGGTGTATGTAAGAAATCTTTAAGGTTGATATTGGCTGATCTTATCTCTTTCGTTTGAACGTTATGAACGTGACCACCATTGCCCGCTGACTCCCATTACCCCTTTCTCCCCTACTATTTAATAATGATCAATGTTTTGTTGAGTTTAATGGCCTTTTAAATTTCCTGGAGAAATGCGGATGTAGATATTTTTATAGAAATCCACGATCACCACGTTGCGAATTTTTCCACAGGACCTAAAAATTCCCGCCATTTTTAAATTCCGCAACTGACAACGGAAATTCTACCGTAAGTATTTATGCCACCTACAAAGTATGTGAATAATGTTATTACTTGTATAATACCCTTTAATGTCGATATAAATTCCTACATCGTGGTAATGTTTCCTGCGAATTAATAGTTACACCACGTTTGCTGAACCGAAAAATGTAGGAGTCACGTAGTATGCGTCAGTAGACTTTGGCTTGAGGTGACCAGGGTTTAGTAGAAAGCTGGATAGGCTGTATGACATACAAACTTTGGCATTTTTTTTTATACATTGATTGTTTGATTTAATGTTTGATTTATAATAGCGACTCTACCAAGAATACTGAAGTTTCAGCACATCTTCTCATAAGAAAAAGAGCTTTCGGGTTTTCGGCAGCATTATCTATGCGTTTTCGCAATTATTTTCCATAGTATTAATAAACATTCATAATGAAGGAAAAAAATTAATCGTTAGAAAAATATGAAAGAAAAATAGTAAAGATTTTGACTTTAATCTACTTATAGCGCCTAATTTTAAATTTTGTATCTACTATTATGATTTTTTTTCTGAAATTAAACCTTCCTTATTTTTTTCAGTATATCCAGAATTACACAATAAAAAAAAATATGGCCAAAATATACGTAGCCTTGAGATAAATAAAATTGTTTTTGAAATCTTTTTTAACACACCCAAAGTAATCTCTCACAACATATGGCCACAGTAACGCATTATCGATTCATACGATGAGAAAATGACATCGGCAAACGGCGCTCCGTTCTAGACATCAAAGCTAGGTCCCAATTTAGGCGTCCCGAAAGTGGTCTACGATTTACAATGCCTGCGCAGTCGGTCATACTAATTAGATTCTTAATCATATAACCTAGATACCTAGACCGATTAACGCAAAGGCTGTGTCATCGAGCTTTGAGGGATTTAGGCCAAGGTTCTTGAGACTAAATCTAGGATTTCAAGTGGAACTGGAAAGAGGGAAAGTGTGGGTAAATAGATTTTTAATTACTAAGCTAAAGGACCTTTTATTTGTTTTTTATAGTATTTCTAGAAGAAAGATGTGACAGAAGGTTAGTGTTCGTTTTATAGGCAACATAATATCTTAATCTATACTTATATTATAAAAAGGAAAGATTTGATTGTTTTTTTGTTTGTTTGTAATGGATAAACTCAAAAACTACTGGACGGATTTTGAAAATTATTTTATGAATTGTACTTAACCCGTACTAGGCCAGCGTGGTGGAATAAGGCCTAACCCTCTCGGTTGTAGAGGCGGCCCGTACTCAGCAGTGGGCAGTATGTAATACAGGGCTAGTATGGTATGGCATGGTACGGTAGACAGATAAAAAAACTGGGTAACATAACATAAGCTATTCTTTATCTCGGAAAATTGCACATTTGGACTCATATACCAAGATAGAAGTTTCACGCGGGTGAGGCTGATACCAACACCTAGTAAGTATATAAATACAAATTACATTTATTTATAACGTACACAGATTCCGGTGCCTCGGTGGCGTACTTGTATGACGGTACGACTGCAATGCTGAGGTCTCGGGTTCGATCCCCGGGTCGGGCAAAATTATATTGGATTTTTCTATTCAGTATCAGCCCGGAGTCTGGAATTTGTCCCCGATATGGCGATAGGCTCGCTCCCTATCACATCATGGGACGGAGTGCGCACGGCGAAATATGGGTGCACTAGTTGCGCGTCTGCCTACCCCTTCGGGGATAAAAGGCGTGAGTATGCGTGCGTGCGTACACAGGTTTCTCGATTTATATGGCAGATACGTCTCAGTTAATCTACAAGCATTAAATTGTGACTTGTCGCGAAAAATGTGTAAATGTCAAACTTCCTGTTGGTGGCAAGTAATGATGTGATCATGCGTGAATCACTTTGTACAGTTGTGTTAGTAAAGCCTTTTAGCGAAAAATAAATAAATTCAGTCAACTTAGTCATAGTTTGGACGATAGCCTAGTTGAGAATGGAACAGTCTGCCGAGACAATGTCCGGAGGTTCAAAACCCAAGGCACCTCTGACTTTTCGAAGTTACGTGTGTAGGTATTTTTTATCAATTATCGTTCGCTTTAACGGTGAAGGAAAACACCATGAGGAAATCTACATACATGAGAATTCTCCATAAGAATTTTGAGGGTATGTGAAGTCTGCCAACCCGCACTAGCCCAGCGTGGTGGACTAAAGCCTAACCCCTCTCAGTAGTAGAGGAGGCCCGTGCTCAGCAGTGGGCAGTATATAAAAATAACAGAGAGAGAGTACCTGCAAGCCTTCCAAAAGGACCGGTCTTCGTGCCGTGATTTCCCGCAGGAAAGATACAACATAATAATAATAATAAGTCACCGCGTACCCCGATTCCGTGGGGGCTAAATGAGACCCCTTGACCCTTGGCTTGCCTTAACTGGCCGGCTACGGGTGGAAGTCGCAATAGTTAAGAACCTGAGCTCCAGGGTGGAAGTGCTCAATCTGCGTAATAGCGAGGAAACCCGCTCTGGGACGCGTCAGCGACCCGCGATGGTGAAATCGGTGCACACCTCTCGACACCCTTTAGCCACCTGCACCGATGTTGCGTCTTTGGCATGCGCCGCTTTTGGGATGCCCATCTAGTGGGGGGGCAAGTCACCGTCTGCCTTGAATATAAAAGATTGAGACATTTTAATTGACAGGCGTCCTGTTGTCTCAATCAATAGCCCAGCAACCAGTCCAGCTAGATCCCATCCATAGACCCAATTCATTCCCATCTATTCTGCAATAGTCCTTACACCTTGCAGGCGTTGTCTTTGCGTTGTATTTCTCCCATCATTGCAAGTTTCATGCAGCGAGTTCTGGAGTGGAGACCGTGTCTTGGCAAACGTAGCGTGGGACGCCCTCTGGCTAGATGGCGGGACGACTTGCATAAGAGGGCCGGCAGCGACTGGATGCCTAAAGCAGCAGACCGGGCTCTGTGGCGTATCTTGGGAGAGGCCTATGTCCAGCAGTGGACTGCAACGGGCTGATGATGATGATGATGATTTATTTAAGCTAGTCCGAATTTTTACAGTAATTGTTCTATGATAACCACACTAGGCGCAGACTGTGTCGTGGCGACCATACAGGGCTGATTGCATTTTCATAAGCTGTCTCTGTGTCTGCGTCTGTGGCTTTCCCTTAGCTAATATAATAGGGTAGTTAACTACTTTTCTAAAATACATTTATCAAAAATGTATGCCATTCGAAATCTAACGGAAAAAGAAATTTCAAAATTGTCCCAATAATAAGTAAGTTAAAACTTTGAAATTTGGTGGAAGGGGTAATTGTCAAATAACACTAGTATGAGACTGTGACGTCATCGGGTGTCACCGGTCATAACGCTGCGTGCGTCTGAAGGAGATCGCGCGATATCCCCACCACGCCCCCACTTTTGCTCACAACAATATTTCAAATTAGAATAACTGCTTTATTTTTCAACCAATTTTGATGCTGATTTCACAGAAGGATTTATTTTTCGTAATATTTTCTGTTAGATATAAAATAATGTACCAAATCAAACATAGGAATCTACCCTATTATGATAAAAACTCTTTGAAATAAAGTTATTGGGAAAAACATTGTATATAAAAACATACAAACATACATACATACAAGTGAAGCTAATATAAAGCGTGTAAAAACTACCTATTCAACATTGTAACATATCGAACTGTACATCGAAGAAGTAAACACATCGATTTATATGCAAAATAATCGTGTGAGTAGGTACTACATGATTTATGGTTGCCTGGTACTTGGTAAGTAAAACTGTTTTGTATGTACGGCAGGTAGTGCTGCCAAAATTTGACTGTAGAAAGTTGGTGGACACTTTATAGTGAATGGTTTTTAAACGTCAAGCCTCTTTTAGATGGACTCAGTTTTGCTAGCAATAATTGTAAGAAACTATTACACACATACACACACGTCTTTTGTCCTAGAAAGAGTAGGCAGAGGCTTTTCACCGTGCGTATTCCGTCCCATGATGTGATAGGTGGCGAGCCTATCGTCATATCGGGCACAAATTCCAGACTCCGGGCTGACACTGAATATAAAAATCCAATATCACTTTGCCCGACCCGGGGATCGAACCCGTGGCCTCAGCATTGCAGTCGTACCGTAATACAACTACGCCACCGAGGCAGTCAGACAATATTGCCAGCAATATTCCTTTTTTAAATATGTGGTGCGTATATCAATGTGGGCGAGAATTGTGGCCTCACCATTGCGCATGTACAGACGGGGTAGCTTTAAGCCATAATAATAATAATACCAGCCCTGTATTAAATACTGCCCACTGCTGAGCACGGGCCTCCTCTACTAATGAGAGGGGTTAGGCCTTAGTCCACCACGCTGGCCTAGTGCGGGTTGGCAGACTTCACATACCCTAGAAACTCTTATGGAGAATTCTCAGGTATGCAGGTTTCGCAGGTTGGCTTTAAGCCATAATTCATCTAAATGAGGCTTAAGTCTAGTTAAGGCACCGCGTAGACGCTGTCAACTTGTTGCCGAATAACACTGCTACTACAAAACTGACTGTTGCTTTGGCAACTTTACAAGTGTCAGTTTCGGTAGTAAATTCACAGCGTTCGTGAAATTTTATTTTTATCCTTGGTATAATACAATTGGGGGGAAAGCCTGTCAAGGGTTGGGTTGCAAAGGGTCTTTAACGCGTATGAAACCACAGGCAGAAGTCAGCGTCTATATAAAATGCTAATTCATAAACGATAGACGATAAATCAAGTATTTAAACATTAACAAGATAAACAGCAATAAATAAAAACCATATCAGCCATGTTTAGATACAAGTATATACAAGGGAGGTCACGCAAATGTCAATGTTAATTAGATCATACATGTTGTAATATGCAGTATGCAATAAGTGGGACAGCGAGAAATAAATATAAGAGAACAATAAGCGACTATATACGCCGGAGAAAAAGCTACTCGTTCTATATGGTTGTCTTAGTGTAGTAATGTAGTTTGTTACGTGTGTGTTACGACTGGGTTTGAATCTCTGGTCGGGTAGAGGGATATTGGATTCTTGAAGTTATACTTCTTAAAAAAGGATGAGAGTAAATTTTTACGATGCGCGCGCACACCGTCACGAAAAACCTACACCCTGAAGTTAGCTATAGTCAACATTTTAGTTTTGAATTTTGAACGTAGAATAAGGTGAAAGAAAACTGACACCCTGAAGTTAGCTATAGTCAACATTTTAGTTTTGAATTTAGAACGTAGAATAAGGCGAAAGATCAAATTTTTAAAAGGATTTTTATCTTGTTACGCCAAAGAAGTATAACTTCTAGCGCGTGTACTACATAAGTACACACACACTTTTTCTGTTCAGTGTCAGCCCGGAGTCTGAAAGTGCCCGAAATGGCGTTAGGCTCGCTCCTATCATGGGACGGAAAACACATAGCGAAAAGCGAGTGCACTAGTTGCGCCTCTGCCTACCCTTTCGGGATAAAAAGGCGTATGTGTAGAATTAATACTAAGCGTCGTGTTACCCTTTGAACATATTATTTTTTTGCCACAAAATACTAGGTAATTTTATTTACAAACTAGGCAGATTACATTTTCTGTCGGCTCTAAAAGAAAACATTAAAAATTTCACTAATAAAGTTGCCTTAATTAATGATGTCTGTAAACTTCGTAGCTCGATGTTCAGCTAATTACTAAGGTTAGTTTAGATAACACTGCACAACGAAAGGGAAATTAGGTCTCGTTTCAAACGATCATATTTCATTCATTATGCAGATGATGATTAATTTCATTGAAGCATAAAAATATTAGCTCAATTGCAGATTCTGCAAGGCGTCATATAAAGGCAACTCTGCAATCGTATACAAATATCATATTATTTAGCATTCGGCCCGCGGCTCCGTCCGCGTTGAAGAATTCTGAAGGAAAATGTTTGTACCTAGTGTAACTACTGGACATAATGAGACTTAACATCTTATGTCTCAGGATGACGAGCGCAGTGGAATGCCGCACAGTACTTCGTAACTCAAGGTGCTGAATGGTGTTGCTACTGTCTATGGGTGGTCGTATCGCTTACCATCACGCGAACGGCATGATAGTCTCGTCATTCAAATCCATAAAAAAATGCAAATATCTGAAAATGACGATATCTACTGGTTGTAGCAGGTCTCTCTAATGGGAGGGGCCGTCTGGGAAGGTACCAACGCAATGTTATTTCTATCACCAAGCAACAGCATGCACTGTTGTGTTCCAGTTTGAAGGAAATTATAACCAGCGCAATTACTGGGCATTATGAGACCTACCATCTTATGTTTTAGGGTGTCAAGCGCAGTGGAGTGCCACGTAGTACTATGTAATTTAAAATACTGTATGGCGTTGCTACTGTTTATGAGCAGATCCTCAGACGAGCAGCATGCTCGTCTAGTCATTTCATTGCAATAAAAAACGATATCCGATTTTAAAGAAGCAGCTTATATTCTGCTCCCAATTGTACTCTCTGTCCACCTTTGAAAACTACATGAAAATCTAAGTATGTAAGTAGGTATTATAGACTTTGCAGAGTAAAAAAAGGAACTGTTACACCTGAATCAATTGTTGAATTACCATCTTCCGTCAACCGGAGGAAATGTAAGAGGAGATTGATGAAAGTGGAAGCAGTGAAAAAAATGAGAATCAGGAAAAGTGGCAATTTAGTCTCTGGCTACCCCTATGGGAAAGAGCCGTGATATTGTGTATGAAGACATCTTTATAATAATATGTATTTGTGGTCGAGATGAAGTAATCAATGACTGCATTGGTCTTATTATTAGTTATTTGTAACTCAACTGCATACGCATTGATAACGGGTAAAATCGCTTCTAAGAACTTGATTGCTTGTTTGTAGCTCCTCTTATGTTTTGAATGCCTAGTACGCATACGTATACTCACGCCTTTTATCCCCGCTGGGGTAGGCAGAGGCGCAACTAGTGCACCCACTTTTCGCGCTGCGTATTCCGTCCCATGATGTGATAGGGAGCGAGCCTATCGCCATATCGGGCACAAATTCCAGACTCCAGGCTGATACTGAATAGAAAATCCAATATCACTTTGCCCGACCCGGGGATCGAACCCGAGACCTCAGCATTGCAGTCGTACCGTAATACAACTACGCCACCGAGGCAGTCAGTCAGAATGCCTAGTACTTAATCTATATTATGTTTATGACTATTTTTAAAACCAGCTTTATATTATATATATTGCCCACAATTGGGCACAGATCTCTTCTACTACTGAGAGGATTTAGGGCTTAGTCCACCACGCTGGTCTATTGCGGGTTGGAAGACTTCACATATCTTCGAAATTCTGATGGAAAATTATTCTTAGGTATGAAGGCTTCCACACGATATTTTCCTTCACCGTTGAAGCGAAGGATAATTGTTAACCATCGCGATATCTGATTCTACTGCCAAGCAGCAGTGTGCATGCACTATTGTGCTTCGGTTTCAAGGACATTGTAGCCAGTGTAACTACTGGATGAGACTTAATATCTTATGAATGCCACACAGTAGGTACTTTGTAACTCAAGGTGCTGGATGGTGTTGCTACTGTTTATGGGTGGTCGTATCGCTTACCATAAGGCGAACGGCATGCTCGTCTACTCATTCAATGCAATAAAAAAAAAGATTTTGCTTAGTTTTTACGTTTTGTCATGTTAGAACCCACACAAAGTATTAAATCTAATCTGGGACCGTAGCAAGACATCTAATTTACTATAGACCTACTTCTAACATTTCTTGATCCACCGCTCAACTTTTGTCTTGTTCCAGAATGCGTACAGCGCATGCCTCGGCGCTGGTCTCGGCTACGGCTACGGTGGTCTCGGCTATGATGGATTTGGTTATGGTGGTTTGGGCTATGATGGTTTTGGTTACGGCGGTCTCGGCTATGGAATCGGCTATGACGGTATTGGTGCTGGTTACGGCGGTAACGTTGCCGTCGCCAGTGAGCTGCTCGTGGCTGGTACCTTAGTAAACTCACGATTACTTTGATAATCTACTAGATTTTTAACCGCGGCTACGCCCGTGTATTTTTTTTCGCGAATGTATGACGATTTAAACCTATGGTATGTTTTAATGTTATATGGCTATGGTCACGTGAAACCTTTTATTATCTTATAATAGCTAGTATATCAACCTGAAAAGTTTACTTCATGCTTACAAAACCCCCATCATTATGTAAGTTTTGGTTTCGGTAATATCAGATTGCGGTAAATTAATGTAGACAGCAATTAAAATTTAGAATATAAAACACCATAGATATTTAGTTATTTCCTAATTACAGACAGATATGCTAGTCTGGCTTATTTGTATAGACTTTTTTAGTATCAATAATTAAACATTTTATTTATATGATTCTATAACTGTCATTGTTCAATCTTAAACAAATGACACCTCTCTGACGTCACGCACGAAATGACAAAGACGAATAACATTGCGGCTCTTTTATTTAACGAATGTAGAAACATGCCAGTCGTGATGTAGCCGAAAATATACGAATAGTATGTGCGTATTCAGCCATTTTTAACCCCCGACAATCAAGTAGTCTGCGGGAAACCCAACTCTTTAGCTACTTATAGCATATATAGCGTGTTTTGGCTCATAAGGATGGTCTCAACGAGTAAGTAAGATATAATTACATCAAAATTTCAGCACTATCAGTTCAATGATTTAGTTTCTAACCACTTTTACTTCCTTAGGATAGATTAAGAAAACTAATATCTCATATTCATTATCAAGATTCAAGATATATCCATTACTGGTAATAAAAATCAATTAAATGTACTGAACTAACTGCTTAGTTACATTTGATTACCTTAGTTGTGTAGATCATTGCGAAGATTTGTTTGTTAAGAACTATTTGACATGAGTGTTTAGATGATTTTGACACATAGGATGCTAACAATTTTTTGAATACTTTTGTTGTGTAAAAGTTTTTGGTTTCTTAGGAGTGTAGAATTATTTGGGTACACAGTGCGCTCCTATATATCTGCTGCTGACTGTACCACCGGCGTTGCCGGACAGGTGCCAATTATCGGCGCTGTGGAGTTCGGAGGTACTGCGGCTGCTGCTGGTGCCGTGTCTACCGCTGGACGTTGCGGCTGCGGCTGTGGTGGACCCTATGTCAACTGAGAAACGTGTATTTGCTGGACTTGAACAAATATGCGAAATACAATGAAATAAAAAATGTTACTGGAAAGTATTATTTTGTTACCTACTTCTATTTCCTTTATAATATGAAACTGAATAGTGAGCCTAACAGGTCACTCGTTTAACAGGACGGTGATACTAGTAACACCAGCGCCGTCGACTCTGAATAATATTAGGGGGTAAGGGGGTTTATTATCTCCACTCTGTGTCTATGTCTCTAAAGTCTGGTTTAGGCTATGCCACTAATCTATACGGGCCTCCTTTATAACTGAGAGATTTTAGGCCTTAGTCCACCACGCTGGCTTAGTGCGGGTTGGCAGACAGTTGTAGTGGAGGCCTGTACTCAGCAGTGGACAGTATTATGATACAGGGCTGATTGAATTGCATTTCACTAATCTAAACACCGTGCACTCATTGTACACCAAGTGTCTATTTTGGAATACGGTTGTCTCTAAATGAGTCAATAAGAGACACCTGTATTCACAGACACTCGGTGTGTATAATGAGTGTCCACTGTACGGTGTATAATGTAGACTAAACGAGAATTTAGAAGTCCGAAAGCCGAGCTTGCCTTAAAATTATTCACAACTGATTGATTAAGTGAGTAATTCTTCACAAAATTTAAGCCATGCATTTTTATTACTTGTAATTACGTAGAAAATGATGATGATTACGTACTTTCATGATTCCAGCCATTAATTAGGCACAGGTAGGCATATTTTAAAGATGAAAATTATTTGTCTGATTAAGCTAAGAAAAAGATTGTAGCAATTAA